>JAOVYW010000001.1:2793135-2812686 GCA_025775045.1 Hiodon tergisus
TCCCATAAGAGCTGTTCAGTTGTTTTTAGTTGCTTCCGTTCTAATAAATAAATTGTGGTAAAGGAAGTAGGCCACCACAAATATTTTGACACCTTTCTTTCGAAACAACTCGTGTCTCTGTGTCATCCCACCACACCAAAACCGTCCCTTTTGCGTCCCTCTGACAAAGTGTCAGATATAATTTACTAAACAATCAAATTGTGGATAATTTATCTTGTCTTTGACAAAATAAGGAGTGACATCCTTTAATATCGTTATTTTAATATCGTTATTTCATTTATTCCACACGTCCCAAACCATGTTCAGTCAACTTAAAAAGTAATATAAATCTTCTTCAACTTTCGAATTTATTTCACATTAACTTTATTTGCTGTACATCAACCCCTAACAAAAAATTAATATTGAAAAAAAGAACCATTTTAAAATTAAATTTTTTGCAGATGACATGTTTGCTCGTACAAAACATTTTCTATTTTTAAAACCTAATAATTAATAAAAGCAAAATGATTAGAACCCCGTCTAGTAAAATCTATTAAAATAAAAGCTTTTTTTCAAATAATACATGGGGGGTTCTTTCCTGAGTACACAGCCATAAAGCCTACGTCAGTTTGTTTGTCTTGGTTGAAAAAATCAGTAATTAATCATTACATTTGTGTTGATATTGTACTAGTATTGATAACTTCCAGTTTTGTCAATGTGTCAGGGCGGAGTCAAAAATATGGGTGCAAGCCAAAAGAAGAGCTATGGTGTGAGGTATTGTTGGAATTGTCGGAGATTTTTAATGTTAATACTTTTTTTTTTTTTTTATTGTTATGCATGCAATGATTTTTTGTTCCTCATTTGTTATTGGCGTCCCTCATTGTTAAAGTCATAGGTAAACATGACAAAATGAAAACATATGGTATATGTTAACATAGGGTATGCCTATAGTAAGATCTCATTAAACACAAGGCATATGCAGGGAAAAAATAGGTAATCGATGCCCCACGACCAGTGCCGGACTGGCCGTCGGGAGCACCGGGACTTTTCCCGGTGGCCTGAGGTTCGTTTTGCGCAAAATTAGCGGTCTGGTGGTTTGCGTGAACAAGGTGACCTGGGATGGAGTCAAATTCCCGGCCTGAATTATTGTTTCAGTCCGGCCCTGCCCACGACCCACGCCCCCCAGCCCGACATACTATTTTGGTCATAGCTTGTTAAATAAAATAAAAACGAAACGTTTTTTCAGGCGCGTAGAATTGCCACCAGATGTCGCAGTCTAGCTGTTTGTTTCCACACCATCTAGAACTAATGTCCACATAAATAACGTTTTTAAGCTATTGCAAATGGTTTTATTACACAATGGGTCCTTATATCAATTAATTTACCTCGACATAATCGCGGACGTAATAACACTATTAACAGTTAAAGTCAATACCACCCGAATACTGGTCTCATGCAGCTGCAGGCAGAGTAATTGATCACAGAGCTTTGGTTGGCACGAAGGAAACGAGAGCACACGAATGCAGTCTGCCGATTTGAATTCGAAGGTAGAGATCGAATTGTCTTTACGCAGACGAGGAGATCGATTATGCTATTATGCTCGGGGCAGGATATTTGCTTCACGAATTTAAGTGTCATTTGTAACGGACATTGTCGCTTACTTGCTTAGTCATTAGGGACGCCCTGTACGATGGAACAAGTCCATTTCTTCTGTTTCACCTCAACCACAGGAACACATTGAATTACTGCCTTGCGAAGTTGTATCACGTCCTCGATTCAAATCGCACAAGGATACCCGAGTGCTGACTAGAATTTCCAAAGTAAGGTAAGTCACTTAGCCAGCCTCACTAGCATCTGGCTACGTTGATACCGGCAATGGCGAGGAGGCTACATTTGGTAGCTAAATGCGTGACACTTTTGATTGAGACAAAATGGCACGACTCGTCTTTGATGTTTAAAGTATGTTAGCTAACAAGTGACATTTGTGTAACTTGAGTTCCTTCTTGGTTAATTTGGAAATATTGAACTATCGCGTCTTTTGGGGTAAGGCACCCATCCACCCATTCGTATGAATACGTTATTTTTGAATGGATGAGACAAGCTTCACGTATATATCAGTCTTGTTAGAAATGTTAGAAAACAACGAATTTCCTGTCGAATATAAAAGCACTATGTCCGCAGTGAATTTCTAAAACATATTTACGTATCTTATACGTAAATATACAAAGACTGCTTGTAAATTGATAATTACCCTAGTTAAAGGTTTTCTGTAACTATAGAAATAGCAAATGAGACCTTATTTTGTTGACTGATTATTGTGTTCCGGGATATTTTTCCAGAAAACAAGGCATACCAATAAATAACAAGGAAACCTATACGAAAGAAAAATGTATTTTTCTAGAAACGCTGCAAATCAAACGCGCGGCTGCGTGGTCCATGACCTATTTAAACCGGTATTTTTAGTTGGGTATTTTCTTAAAATTTTTATACGGACATTAATACACCTTGGCCTATATACAGTTATTTTACTATATGTGTTTCTGCAGAGCCATCTGAAACCTGCGGAATGAGTTTGAGTTCGCGTTACGGCTCCATCCCTGGCGGCATCAGTGTGCTTGAAAGTGGGACTGGCGCTCCAGCACAGCAAATTAATAGCGACCCCTGGGTGGCAGCCTTTGTCATTTGTGGTATCTGTTTCAACTCTCACTTCGTGTCGTTACAGTGCTCTGGAACTAGAAACCAAGCCTCGAAGCACTTTCCTGCCTTGCAGTAACCCTAATCTCCCGCTGTCGATCCTGCAAGAATGAAACTTATTTTAAGAATTTACAAAGAAAATCTGTCATTCAACAGATACATTAAAATACATTTTTTTGATGTTGTACAGCTACTTAAGATATAGCTTTGTTCTGCAGCGTTTTGTATTAAAATAATGGTATCGTCACAGTAATGATTTTGGAATGGGAGACATGAAAGTCCAGTGTCTTATCAAGAGCTGAATCCAACCTTATTCATTTCCAGAGAAAACTAGCACACTGGAAACCAAGAATAGGACTGAGAGGCAATTTTTAACAATTTCCATGACTGTTGTAGTTTTTTTTTTTAGTATCTTAATATTGGAATAGTTTACTTTTATCTAAAGTTTTTCTCATCAAGGTTGTTGGTGCTGCACTGATAGAGGCTCAGATCAGGTCCCTTCTGGGACAGCAGCACGAGATTCTGTCCCCTGCCACTCCCTTGTTACTACTTGATATTAAACTGCAGTTTTAGTGTTGCAGATATTCTTTACATTTAATCAAGAAGAGAGGTAGTAATATGAATTGGTTCTTTTGTCCTTATTGAAATTTTTTTTTGTTTTATGACGATTTATATTAACTTTAAAAAAAAGTTCACAGAATTAGATTTGCTATTATTGTATAATTAAATTTATTTTTGAATTTATTTTATATTATTTCAAAATTGTGTGTATGTGTGCGTGTGCGTGTGTGTGTGCGCGCGCGCGAGCGTGTGCACCTACAGTTTGAAAGACAACTTAGGGAAATAAAAGTTTTAAAAGGCTTCTTAAACCACTAAACACAATAGTCTTATTACGTTTTTTGGTAGATACGACCAAAAGAGGGCTGCCTGTACCAAATGTTCGTTTCTACTACTGGGCTGCATTTTATTATTATTATTTTTTACTATTTTTATTGCATTATATTATATTTATGATTAGGTGAAGGAAGACCAGGATACTAATTGCTTGTTATCCTTGACTTAGAGTCCATAAACCTTGTAATATATTGGTCTAATATAAACAACTTTATTGGTTCAAATATGGATAACATGGAAAAACATTAAACATTCTCATTGCTGGAACCAGTGGTCCGTAACCCCCGATTTTCAACCCAGGATACTGTTTTCAGAGTTTGGCGTGAAAGAGGCTTTGCAGTTATCTAGGCTGTCCCATTTTCTTAATTCCCACCAAATTAGACCTAACGTTTCAATTTTCTCGAAGAACACCTTTTAAAATTGAACCCAGGAAAGATTATGTCTGCTGTTTTATTTTGTATTTTGTTCCAGTGCTGCCTGTACAGCGGAGATGGCGGTGGAAATTGATGCTAGTAAATGGGAGCCATGCAAGATGTATTGCATAAATGAAAGTCTTATTACATTAGTATGAAATATAGCTGGCGGTCCGTGGGCCACACTTTGACAACCACTGGCATAGAGGATGCAGGTCCGGTTCTCCGCTGTCTAAATCCCGGGAAACGCCAATCCGACAGTCGCCCGCATGAGTGTGCCAAATTTAATCATAATCATTTCAACATCCGCATTTCATCATCTACATTTCACCATCTACATTTCACCATCTCTGTTTAACTTCTCCTGGTACTCAAAGAAGTGGTGCTGTGTTTTGTTTAATATGTGTGACAGTCTTTCAATAGACTATATAAAATGGATTTATAGTGTTATGTAATGCATTAGCTTGCTAGCTAAAAACGTAAGTTAAAAGATGTGTGTCTTATAAGGGCTTATAAGGTTGAGAAAAGTCAACATCAGTGGTGGTTGCCTAAACTGAACCACCTAATCAGCCAACTGGAGTTGTTGAGATAATGGTTCTCGGGAGTATGATTGCCCTCCTTAGAGAATGACTTATTTGGATTCCTTCCAGGAAACCTTGGGTTTGTTTTTAATTACCCATTCACCGTATCCAGAGTATGGAAAACGGTTGCACTCACAGAAGCAACGTGTGTAGCATTTTGTTCGATGCCATATCCGAGCCACACTGCGGTTGGTCGGATGTTGGAGTAGTGAAGCTCCAGGCATTTTGGTTGCAAACCTGCACCTGAGCTGATCCTGGGTGATGAAAGCGGAACGGGGGAGGGAGCTGTAGGCCACCTGTTGGGGGCCAGCCCAGGTGGTCCTGTGTCTGCTGTCATTCGTAGCAGGGGTTCGCAGGCCGCAGACGCCCGGCGATCCATCTTCCCTGAGGAGATGTCGGCTGGTTGACAGAAGTAATTCGTTAGTCTGACCCCCCGTCCCCTCGCACCAGCTGGAAAGAACAAGAGACAAGATGGCCTCCGGTTCAGAACAGATTAAAAAAATATATATATATATTTGCAACTCTGCCCCTTATTAATTTAGGTCCATCTGTGTGAATCACCCTACAATATTAAACATCGGCTTTCTCGCCTTCCCTCCACACTCAGTCACTTTAACCAGTGTAATCTCCACTTAAACAACGGCTGGATCCCCTCTAATCCTGTGGGCTTCTCTCTTGGCTTTTTTTCCCCTGCACAATGCCACGGTCGGAAAGCTAAACCGTAACCCGGCTCCTCGTGCTCTGTGGCATCGGTCCGAGCCCCAGGGTAGCCCCGGGGGCAGGGTTGAGTGACTGAAACCCAGCCTCTGTAAGGGAGCCCTGTGGCCCACGGACCAAACCCCCCAACCCCCCGCCCAGTAAAGGCCCCAGAGCAGGGTTACGTAACGGCGTCATTAAAGAGAGTAGGCGAATGAGGACATGGCGCTGCGGGGACCGCGGCGACCAGCGGGTGGATTACTGAGGGAGAGGCTGTCGTCTTGTTGTCGAACCTCCCCCCTGCCCCGCCGTAACAGATCAGAGCAAGTTTAAACAAAGTGGTCCTTAATCAGTTAGGATTTAAAAAGCAATTTGGATAAACGGGTGTCTTTCTATTCTGGCTTTAATTTTAGATGATAATTTAGGCGGCACACACGGAAATCTAAAACGAGGTTATTTACACAGTTGGTTGTGTTGCAGTGCAGCCATTAAAAATAAAAAAATGCTTGCAACACTGACCCATGTGGTCTCTGGTGCTGTACGTGCATTGGGGATTCCAAATGATGTGATCTGTAGCTCTGTAGTATTCTTTTGTAATGACCCTCCTCCATTGGTCGTTTCTTTGTCTGTAAATCTGCTCTCATGGGGCGATGCGAAGTCCTGCAGCCTTGCCATTGGCTGCTTTATTCCCTTTAGAATGGTTCAATGTTACTCGCAAAACTAGGCGAGTTTGTTTGGCATGAAAGCCTTATACTGACGGGTAGACAAATGCCGTGTATCTGTGTAGAGAATCTCCTTTTATTTTTCTGGATGATTCCGAGGCAATTGGAGGGTTAAGAGCGTCTAGCGGTGAAATGCGCCGTTTGCCATTCTGAGCTGCAGTCAACAGGTAGGGAGTGTTTGTTATGCTTGGGCCCGGTTTCCCACTGGGAATATCCCTCCGGCCAATTATCCTCTCGCCCGAACGCTGTCAGGCTACTGAAGCTCTCCGGGTTTGGGGCTCGCTGGGTTCTGCCTCCTGTAGAGTAATAAAATTCTTGTGTAATAAAATTCCGCAGAGCTAGCGAGCAGCACCGACCGGCACGCTCCGGCGGGCCCGCAGCCTGCCCCTCAGCCCGGTACACTGGGGTCGGGCCTCGCCTGAATGCGGGGACGGGGAGACCAGGGCAGTGCGTCTGCAGGGCAGCGCTTCTCATTTAAACGAACGGGTTTGTCTGCCGCGCTAACGGCTGCGAGCCGGGGGGCGTTTCTGCAAGGGGTGTGAAAACTGACCGCGCTGTCCGATGACTGAATCGGAAGGGTGAAGGGGAAATCAAATGCGCGCTCCTTGACGTCAGCTCCATCCCAAACATTACAAGCATAAAAAGTGATGTAAAATAGGCAGTCATCAGTGGAACGTTCCGGGCAGTACGTTTGGACAGCATCTCGTTTCTGAGCAAAAGGGCCTGTGAATTTTAAGTGAGGAGAAATGTACTTAAAAAGTACTTAAAAAATGTTTTTATACAGGTGTGTGTTTATTACTTAAGTTGCTTTGGGCTTGGCTTGGCTCTTTAGAACCAGGCTGAATGCATTTACCATTGCTAATGTCTTTTCTGGGTTTGGCTTATGAAAAACCAGTTCAGCTGTTTCCATAGACATCGCCCTCAGAGGCACGTGCAACTGGTGTCGTCAGACCGGACAGAGATGGAAGCCGATCTGGACGTGATTGATGCAAAGTCCTTTGGCGTCGGTGAAGACCTGAGTCGGCTCCTTTGTGCTTTTGTTTGGGAAGTTTTTTTGGCGAGTGCGGCTATTCGACCCTGGAAGTTGATGCTTTTTCCCTGTCCCTGAAACAAGGTCATCGGTTGAATAAATCCCCCCGGATTAGGCGGAATTGACGCTTGAAAATGACGCTTTTGGCCCCGGCAAGACATTCGAAACAAGAACTCATATTTTATTCAAACGGGACCATTGTCCGGAAGCACTGAGCTCAAGAGCGTATTTAAAAGTCGTCCAAGCCTTTCGGATGCAAATGAACCTGTGACGGGCTTCATAGTTATGCCTGGACACCTTGTCCGTTGTGTCCGTTTTGGGTTACTGGAGTCACGGCAGTCGTGCGATTAGACATAACATTTGTGTTGGGCACAGTGGTTATTTTGGCGGCGACACCTCGTAGTTCAGGATGCCGGTGCGTGGGCTCCATCTCTGGCTGCTTGCTTTGGCAAAACCCCCACGACTCTGGTGTGGGCTGGGGCTGCTTGCTTTGGCAAAACCCCCAGGATTCTTGTGTGGGCTGGGGTGTGGTTTGGGATTATCCCCTGGCTGCCACGCCTACGCCTACGACGGAAACGTCGCTCTCTTGCGTGGTTATCGCCCCTGTGGTTTAGATGGGACTGTCTCGCCGCTAAAACTGCGATTAATTCTCGCATAACTTTGGAGCGACGGGATATTAACGTTGAGCTATGTTTAGCCCGCGGCGAGGGCGGATATCTGGAGGTATTCAGACTAGGCAAGGTAGTGCAGCGCCGATCCTTGCTTGAGTCACTCAAGACGCTCTGAGAAGCGCTGGGTTACGGTGCCTAGCAGGCCTACATGGCTCTGTACGTCTTTTCACCGGGTTACATAAGTGTAAGCCTGTGGGCTATCGCCAGGCCAAGGGATACTCAGGGTCTTCTGTTGATGGACTTCACCTGTTAACTCATCACCCTGTCAGTTGGCGAGTAAGACGCCAAGCATTGCTGCAATCTTAGAAGGGTATCAAGATTGACTGGGTATGCTTGGAGAGATAATTGGCAACTGACAAGGGGTCCTCCGTACTGACGATAAAAAGCTTTCAACTTTTCAATCCCCTCCACTTTCTCAAAGTGATCCTTATAACCTTGTACAGAAGATTCCCACCATGGAGATGTTAGTTTGTGTGCTTTAACCCTATGGTCCACCTTGGCAAACTATCGCGTGCAACTGTAAATGCTTTGTTTGTTTGTATGTTTGTATGTTTGTTTGATTTGGTAGATGATGAATTAGTGAAAAGATTTAACAGGCGACACTTTGAATGCTTCCCTAAACGTTTCCTTTTCGGATGTCATGGGCCGGCGGCGGTAAACTGTAGTCGGGCTCTGGCAGCGAGGACTGTTCTGGCCTCTTTCTGGCTAGCAAGCTGTGGCCAGTCAGGAGCTGGACTGCAATGGCAGATCTGCGGTTGTATGAAGCTCCAGAAGCTATTTTCCATCCCCGTAATGACTTTCCAAGTAATGATATAAATCCGACAGGTACAGCGCGTGAATGCTGTAAAATGACTCCCTGCGTTTGTTGAGCATTCTTCATTTGAGAAGTATTAAAGCGCTGATGCCACAATAACTCACTTACATGGTAGGTTCTTTCTCCCTCTCTCCGGGGTAAGAAACGGATGTGAAAAGATGAACGATTTCCTGAGGGGAGAGCCGCACTGTCAATTCCTCGTTGAGCCAAGTCTCCATTTATGTTCTGTGTTACCCGATTTTGCTTTGGTGAGCATCCGTCAGTATGAGCGATGCCCAGGATTCCACACCGGAGCCACACGCGGAGATAGATACTCGGACACTGTGGAGACCACCAGGTGGTACCTCCTCTAGGTCTTTGAAGGCTATAGAACTGTGTGATAGAATTCGGCTCGCCGGCCTGCAAAAGGGGAGAAATATAGAAGCCAGTATTTATTTATTTAAAGAATACGATCTGCATGTTAAATATTTCCTGTTCTGAGTTTGTTGGTGTATCGGGTTAGCGTTAGCATACAGTTCAGCTGCTTATCCTCCCTGATGTACATCTCTGTGATGTATAATCGAGGTGGAGGGGTTAACATTAGGGTTAGTTTTAGCGTTAGCGTACAGTTCAGCTGCTTTTCTTCCCTGGTGTACATCTCTGTGATGTGTAATCGGGGGGAGTTAGCGTTAGGGTTAGCTTTAGCGTTAGCGTACAGTTCAGCTGCTTGTCCTCCCTGGTGTATGCCTCTGTGATGTGTAATCGGGGTGGGGGGAGTTATGGTTAGCTTTAGCGTTAGTGTACAGTTCAGCTGCTTGTCCTCCCTAGTGTATGCCTCTGTGATGTGTAATAGAGGCGGAAGATGGGGAGGGGGGGGGGGTCTTGTTATGTAAACCCCCTGTTATTTTCATCTCTCGGTGGGATTCTGCTTCCTCCTTGTTTCTGGGCAAGGCCACCCCAGGCGTAAGCTTTACGAGTGTTGCTGGGCTGGCCGAGTGTGACACAACCCCCTGGGATGACTGGAGGCCTGAGATGAAGGGAGACCAGGGAGGGCCCGGCGGCCCGTTGTTGATGTCTGCAGGGGATTCGGCCGAGCCAACACAGCGCTGCCGGGGTGGAAATCGGGGATGGCACTAGAGTGCATCTGACCCACATCCGGGCTTAAACTGTGTCCTCTGAATGCAATGCGGCTAGTTTGCGCCTTCAGGGGGTGTAGCGTGCACTGAAAACAACAAAATAATAAATGCCTGTGACAGAAAACATGCATAAGCAATACTAAGTGAGTTTCATTACCTCATAAGCTATTAGTGTAATGATTATGCTAGCTTGCTACTTAAACAAAATGATTATGCTAACTTGCTACTTTAAAAAAATGATTATGCTAGTTTGCTACTTAAAATAAATGATAATGCTAGCTTGCTACTTTGTTAAAATGATTATGCTAGGTTGCTACTTTGTTAGTTCACAAGCATACTAGCACTAAGGCGCCCTGCTTGCTTTTACTTCACAGAACATGAGCTTGACAAACCGCTGTGGGCTTTATTTGCTGCAACCCCGTTGTGACTCCTGTTCCCCCGGCAGCTACGGCACTCTGGGAGAGTGTTAGAGTGAGCTTACTGTTCCTGAATAATGCATAGTTAGCCATGACATTGTACCTATCTGACGTCGCCCTCCTAGCTGAGTGTGGTTCCCCCCTCCGGGCCACACCAACCCGTGGTGTGACTCGGCAGTGTTTTATAGGAAGGTCGTTGGTTCAAATCCCTCAACGTTGTTTTTATCTATCCCTCAGCGGAGCCGCCTGACTTGAATCTCTGTGAATCGGATAGAATATCGGAAACGCTACCGCTAACATCCGATTAGAGCGTTCGATAAGAAACTTAAAAAAGAATAAATAATGAAGTTGTCCACAGGCAGTCCCGCATGAGGGGAAAAGAGTTGTGATGTCATAGCCTTTGCTGTCTCTGTCTAGACGACCGGGTCTGGTGTCGCTGTGAGAGACTGCGTTCTGCTCGTTAAGGTACGCGAGGCAGGTCCTATATTTGTCCGGACGAGTCATGCGCGCGCGTGGGCCGATGTCATCGGCAGCGTTTTAGCGCTGCGGGGAGTGGTTTCGGTGGGGGGCGGAGCCATGCGCCGACTGGCGTCTTCAGGCAGAGAGGCCGCTCTCGATATGTGGAGGCCTTTATCGGCTGTAAGGGGCCGAGATCTGTGTATTTCTTTACATCAGGGAGAGGAGGTTTTCTCTCCCATCCTGGGGTGGCCTAGGGGCAACGTATTACTTTCAGTGTTTTCCCGAAATGGTCAGAAAATAAGTGCTGAGTGCAGCTTAATAGAAAGACACCTGAGGCAACTGTTGAAAGCGCAGTTTTTCTTTGCTTGTGAACTATACTTCTGTGGGTGTTTCTGTAGCCAGGAATTGGCCACTGTGTCTGCTTTTCGCAAGTCTGTGGTAAGCACTGTTGCCCTCCTGTGATGGGTGTCACTCATCATCAGTCCCACTTCCCCCGCGTGAAAGCGGAATCCATCCCAGAACGCACCACCGGACGCCAGCGTGGCATGGAAAACGGATCCATGGCACAGATCCATACCTGGCCAATGTGGTGATCAGTTACAAGGCCAGGAGCGAGAGACTGCTTCCTGCCCTCCGCAAAGACCTCTAGATTAACACAGCAGATGTCTCGTTTCCCAGAGTTTTGTTGTCATTAGCAACAGCTTTAAAGGAAAAAAAAAATACATTTCTGGGAATCATTCCATTAAAAAAAAAAGAAATGGTCAACACGTCAAGCATTGATTAAAACAAACTGAGAATCGATCGCACTTTGGCGGCATCTAATTCTGACTTCTGAAATCCTGATTATCGATTGTGGGTAAAAAAAGGTTTTTGCCCTTAAAAGCAGATTGTCTGTCCCTAAATATTTTGTGTGGGACGTTTGTAGGGGGGCATCGGTGACCTCTGATACTATATTCCTGACTGTCAGCAGATGCTGTGTGAACTGTGCAGCAGTTTATGATAAATGACTGGTGGCCGTCACAGTCATTGTGACTGTGTAAAAGCCTCACTGTCGGCGTTGGTCCACCGCATTTTAGTGGATGCAGCACCACACCCTGCTGTTATGTTGTTTTAGAGGAACTTAAATAAAATTTTAGCATTTGAAGCATACGTTGCATGTTTAGTTGTTAGAAAGACCTTTCTTTAAGAATGTATCTGCTGGAAACATTGCGGTGACAGTTCGACAGGGGAAGTTCGACAGAGCTTAGTGAACTGTCACGTGTTGTTCGTTCTTCAGGGTTTACTTAAAGATAATGGGAAGCCTAGGGGACTTCTGATGCCCTTTGTCCGAGCCGAATTCCGAGCGTCTGTCGCTGATGTTTACACCGGAACAGCAGACAGGCTTACCCCTACACTCTGCTCCCATGCAGGGCCACTATTTGGGGATTCCCCCGCCTCCGTTGGAGTGATTCATGGTTTATTCTCGCCCACATGACCGCGCCACATGACCCTGTGAACCCCCACTGACCAGTGCTTTACAGGCAGAATCGGACGTTCAGTAGTACTTGATCAGAAGGCTCATCAGAATGTTTCAGAGTGGCAGCCCACGAGCAGTTTAAAACGTGCGATTTGACAGCTCCCTTTGGGATAATCTGAGTCTGATGTCCCGCTTTTTATTATTTAATAGATTCCATTACTTAGGGAGACATGGAACATCATTTCTGTGTTTTTTATTAATTAATTTATTCTTTTTTTAAATATGGGTGTATTCCACTTGGGATTTGAACTTACAACCCTCTGAGTATCGGAGCGGCCATGGCCTTACTAGGCACAGGGGTAAGTATAACGCTGACACACAATTCAGTGGAGAACATTCTCGCTTGAATTTCCATTCATTTTCTTAAAAAAGGTTTACTCTTTTAAATGAACTCTTCTATATTTGATATTTCGGGAGCACGTGTCCTTTTTTTAAGGGACCTGGGCTATAATTTGCCTGTTTTCTCCAGCCCGATGAGAAGTCGTGTGGGCAGTGGTGCTTACCAAGTGCTCTTTGAAGGTCCCGTCTATGTTGCACTTATAGCCAATCATGTTTCTCCGTTCTGCGACGTGCCGCTGTGGGGTGGCGTTTTCTCTGCCTGGACCCTAACAGGTTTTTCATTATGTTTGATATCTGGGGGATTGCCTTCCATCACATCGGCTCCCTTCTTTCATTAGTTGCATCCTGTGGGCTTGATTGCAGTGCCCACATCGCCCCCCGGGCCTGGTTCCTCTACAGAGTGCAGTCTGTCCCTGATTAAATGGCGGGGGGCACGCTTTGCTGGGCTTATTTGATGCGTTTTTTTTCATGGAGACTCAGTCCAGTGTGAAAGCATTAAGGTACGTGGAACTCAAGTGGCAGGTTTAGGAGCAATTCAAAAGGGGATCCTTTGTATTATAATTATTACAAAAATCGTTCAATTTATTAATCGTCTTATGCACTCGCTCCACCGAAAAGCATTTGTTAATGACAGTCGTAACCTGGCATTGGAAAGGACCAGAAAGTCTAATCTGTTATTATTCAATGATGTAACGATTATCCATGTCAGCAAGATGGTTATTAGATTTTAGTTTTTTAAACACAGTGCTCCAAACTGGTCACCCACTGGGCACTTATATATTTCTAGCTTTTTGTTGCCGTCTTCCCTTTTCAATAGTCCGTTTTCAGAAGGTGGCAAGCCAAAATATTTTCACCCTCAAGCAGGATGTTGGCACATCGAAGTGGTTTTCAGAGTTTGTAACTAAGTAAACAACTCGGACGTTGGGGGAGGACGCTGGAGACCCAGAGATCAGGGGAAGGATGACCTGAGAAACGTGACCTGCCCAAATGCACGCAGTCTAAACCGTCTGAAAAGTTGGTGAAACGCTTTAGCGCAACACGTCCTATATAACAGATTTAGCCATGTAACCATTTCAGCTGAAACAATTTGAATGAACTTATGTGAACTTTTGTGTCAAGCATGAATGATCTACTCCATCAATTAGTATCAGGTGCAGATGGCTCTGATCTTCTCACTCTGAGTGTTGTTACGCTTGGAGTTGCTTTTGTTTGCCTCTGTCTTACTGACAGCTGTTTTATAGTGGCTTCTGTGAGCAGGTTTAGCATCTCTTCATTTTCCGCTCAATGTGTTGAATGTAGACGCTCCTCTAAAATGGAAAGCAGCCTTGGCTAATGAAAGGCCAGCCGCATAATAGCCTCCGAAGTGCTCTTCTGTTCCTGATGCTTCTGGAAGGAGCTGTCATCTCGTCCCCCCACTTTATTGCATCGGCGGAAAGCTGCCCTGTCTGCCCTAATGGGATCCTCGTTTTCGTGCCCCCATTTCCACCGTCTGAGTGAGGTTCAGGTTTTGCTTTGAGAAGCAATAATGTCAACGAGATTCTTTCAGGAAGTGATGGGATCGGTGGCCTGCAGCTGGCAGCACGTGCTAGTTCTGTCATCGCCGAGCTCAGCTTTTCTCCTGCACAGTGACATCATAGGGGTGCACTGAAGTGGGCCATCTGTTGCAGCAATGGCTCGCTCCTGCTGTGTCCTGATTGTTGCGTTCTGGTTTTGACTGGCTGTTCCCGGTGTGCTCTTGAATACACCTGAGGGCGTTTTTAGAGTGTAGCCGAATGTGTCTGCCTGATGTTCTCCAGGGCTTGCCGAGATGGCCCTGGTGTTCTCCGGTGTTGATTGAGTCTGTCTGTTAGTCTTTAGTACTTGTTGGACATGTGTGTGTGACAGGGTATTGCCTTTCCTCTACTCCTATGACAGGCATGCTGGGCTCTTGAGTGGCGCTGACAGACAGGACGTCGAGAGGACGCCAAGAGGTCATGGAGCTCTGCGCTGAGTCTTTGGGAGGCCACGACAAAACTCTGGTGAGTCAGGTGGGGACCTTCTGTCTGGGGGAGATAAAGAACAGAGGAACTCCTGTTCCTTAAAAAATCCATCTTGGTTGCTTGGAGAGATAAGGAGGCCTGGACTGTTGCAATAGACTTTTCTACACGACATTTAAGAATTGGAGAACAGCAGTAGCTCCGTAATGCAACACCTTTGCACATGTTGATTTTTAGATTTGTATATTCGGTCCAATAATACTCAAAATCAAACGTTTTTTCTTACCAAAGGTTAATGTTTCACATCCAGGTTTTGATCAGTTCAGTGGGCTGCCTTGGGGAGTTTTGTGGCGTTTTGGGGCTTTTTTTTGCAAGCATCTAATTGGTTTTCCCCTAACTTTTTTTCAGTATGCGAAAGCTCTCGAGTACTTCTAAGTTGACTGTGAAATCAGGTTCCGCTAGGGGCTTGTAATGCGGGTTATCCCCCTCGCAATCAGATTTGGTTGGGCGATATTAGTACACTCTCCCGTCTCCACCCGTAATCCATAGGCATTTTTGAAGGGTGAAAACTCTTTAATCCCGGGAAACTTTTCGCGGGGTGTATCATGACCCGATGACTTTGATTTGGTCCAGCCCTCTGGCTGCTATAAACTTTGTCTTCGCTATGTTCCTTTTTAAACAGGACGACCAACGGTAATGGGCTGTCTGGCAATTGGCTGATGGGGATAAAAGGGTCACGTGATCAAGTAGAGGATTGCTTGATTTTGATCAAACACAAAAACCAAAGAGCATGAAATCCCTAGTTTCCTTAAACTTGCATTTGATAAGTTTGAAAACGTCTTTAAAGTGTTTGATGTTTACGATTAAAGTTGTGCTGACTGGACAAAGTAGCTCGTTGCTTACCTGGCCCGAAAGAACCCAAATTTCACCGGTTTAGGAAAATCGATATGCAATCTAAAAGGTCAGAGTTGTGCACGACTAGATAAGGGAGCAGTAATGACACAATTACAGTGTCTGTTACAGAGCATGACTCGTTATCTGTTTTGTAGTCTGACATCAGGAGGGAAACGGGCCGGAGGCCTAGAGAATGTAGGCTCCCAAGTCTCTAATGAAAATAAATTCTATGAGAAGGTTGGTCATTTGTTGGCCACTTGCCAGAAACACACTTCTTCTGCGGAAGCTGGATTCTCATTAAATTCCTCTCTGTGATAACACTTATTGGTTTATTGGCAATTGTGACTCTTGATTGCTAGAATAACAGAGCGTAACTGCCCATCCCAGGGGACAGTACTGACAACAAGAGATTATAAAATAACAGAGCAAAGGATTTCTTTTCCGGTGGTAGGGCTACAGGTTGCCACTTCAGTCTCTACTAAGGGGGGTAATAGTTTTTTTTGGTTTTTTTTTTTACAATGAATGATGAACTAGAAGCAAAACGCTTAAATCATTTTGTGTCTGAAGCAGATGTCCCTATCTGTTTATTGTCTCCGATGTAAAGAACCTAATCAATTCCTTCAGTGCTGCTCCCAGTCTCCTGTAGTCCATCACCACAAATTATCATGTAGGTTTCGGGGCTCCTGCAAACAGACGTCGGCATCAGAACACTGTGCCTGAGTGCCCAGACCAGCCTGGGGCAAGGCCCAGCAGGGGCGGGTGTTCCCCTGCACGTTGTCGAGTCACGGACAGTTACAGTCTACTCTTTTTGCGAGTTTAGTGTGGTCCAGGTGCCTGGATCCGGACATCTCCATTGATAATCGATTGTCCTTCGCCGTGAGGAAAGATCATCTCCAGATGGTATCGGCGTGTGTGTGCCCCAGAATTAGAACCATGCCCCAAAGTGCCAGGGTGTTTGTACTGAGGTCCGGCCCTTTGAGTTTCCATTGGACTCTGCAGTAGTTTACACCCATTTGTTACATGTCTGTCTGTCACACCCGGGTTCCAGAGTGCTGGATACTGAGCTTTGCAACCTTCCACTCTGAGAGGAAGATTAAGGCTTTGCTTAATTGCCGCTGCTGATCAGCAATCTCTTCCAGTGCCTTTAAAAACAGTATATTCAATGCTGGAATCTTCTATTGAGCGGAGTGCTTGTCAACGTAATCAGGACAGCTTGCGTTATTTTGAGAGATTGTTCTTGAATTGATTAGCCACTTAAGTACAAAATCACTTTGTTTGTTTGTGGCTTCACGTCGTCGTCAATTTCCTGGTAATTGAGTTGCAGTTGTTTCCATGAATCTACAATAAATGGCTTTTCCAAATATTTTATCAGACAAGTAAAACTTTGGAAATTGGATTTGAAAGTTTTTAATGTCTGTCTTGACATTTCCCAGAGGGATAAAAATCATTTAACAGTAGAAATCATTGGTCGATATGTACTTAGCTCTATATACTATCTGATACTTTACGTATGCGCATGCACACTCACACTCACACTCACACTCACACACTTTTTGTTGTATATGAATATAAGGCATAACGTGCCGTGAATTCTGAGCCAATCATCACCCGGCCAAACTATCTCTTAATTTCACCAGTAGGCATGTGACCGAAGTGAATGGCTTATGACAAAGTGTTTCTCACCCAAACCCTTGAGTTTAAAATACACGTTTCTCACACCTTGAGTTCAACCATCGCAGAATGTGTTACATAGTCCCACAGTACGCTGTGCTGGGTTTTATAGCTCTTCGCTGCGATTTCAGTCAAAAACGTGAGGTACGCCTGGTAAACCGCTGCATCTTCACCACCCCGGGCATTCCTCTATTACCACCCCGAGTGGGAAGAACTTTCCCTGAGCAATGTCTGGAGCCAGTCACGCACGCAGGGGCCAGAGTCCTCCTGACTGTAGGAAATGCTGAGTTTGTCGCGTTCCGATTCTCATTCAGCAGACGTCTTTACCCAGAGCGAATTGCGCTGCAAGTTTGTTGTTGCACACGTGTGGATATTTACAGAAGTGGCTCTGGTTAGGCATCTTTTGTGAGAATGCAAACCTCACTATTAATGAGAAAACCGTATTTATACTGGCCTGCTTCTTTACACGTTAGAGGAATTAAATACAGATGACCTTTAACGAAATGAATAGCGTCCGACCGAACGGCTCTCGTTTTTGCTCTGGCTTGAATTCTCTGAAGCATATATATATAAAAAAATTAAACCACTATATTTTGAGTAGATATCTCGGGCTCTTACAGTATGGCTTCGCTGCTGAAGAGATGCGTGTTTTTATTTAGTAATGGAAACAAGGTCGAGATGTCTACCAGCTTCTGTGGTCCTGCTGTATGATTAAACCTGTTCGGGGACACCAGTCTACACATTCACATCAGTACACATGGCCAGCCAACTTAAAGGATCTTTTATTCAGCTGGATGTAAACCAAACGGAAAGCATCATCTGTACCGCAGAAAAATACATTAGATCCCTGGGCTGTTCTGGCTTCAGGTTTTTAAGGGTGTTACACATTTGGTCTTATCCTTCGAAAACAAGGCTAGCAGATCATATTTCGTTTTGATCTGTGTTATTCACGTGTTCTCCCATAACGCCCCGGCATTTTTAAATGTCCAGGAAGCATACTCTGGAATGGTTGAAGACGACACACTTCTCAGGATGTTGCCATTAAAAAAAAATCTTTCTAGGAAACGTTGTAAAAACATTAGGCCTAGGTTTTTTAAATTAATGAATTAATTTTTTTAAATAAAGGATTTTTGCTGGCCCTTGTGTTTTCATGTTTTATATATGTTTAGAAATAATGTCTACAATTGTATAGTGCTCCTGAAGTTTAACCATTCATACAATTCTGAGTTTACCAACATCATCATGCCAAGAATGAGCACAGACCGTTTTTGTGAGGTAAACCAAACGGTCAAATGTTCTGCAAAAACTGTTGGTTCGGAAACAGCTTTCGACGGAGGGTGAACTGGCAGGCGTGAAGAGTAGGAGCCACTTATCGGCCTTGTTTCGGGAACTCTCGCCTGGGTGCTGTTTGTTTTTCCATGAGGGCTGAGGAGGTGAAGCTCCTCTTCTGTTTATTGCGTGTGAGTGGGGGAGAGAGGAAGAGTGTGAGATGGGCAGGGCTGACGGGTGACGGGAATGGGCCGCTCTGTGTAGCGAAACGCTACGGAAAATGTACAGAAAAATGAGCGAGGGCGAGCGATAAGGATGGGGGGGTAAGTGAGGGTGGAGGAGACATTGAGAGAGAGAGAGAGAGAGAGAGAGAGAGAGAGAGAGGGGTTCTGGTTAAAGAAGCGGGAGTAGCTCTCTCTCTCTCTCTCTCTCTCTCACGCGGGGTGAGCTAGAGGGAAAGAGCAGGCGAGTGGCTCGTTCTCTGCGTCCGTGAGTTTAGCAGCTCAGTGCAGCGACAGCCACCGCGACAGCGACTGCCACCACTCGGGCCGAGACTTCCTGTGGGGCGCCGTCTCCCCAGCCTCGCTGCTGACCCATCGCAGTATCTACTCGGCCAGGACCCTGCTAGCCGTATGTCAGCGGTATCTCACTACGCTTTACGAATTCTGCCTTTCTGTTAGTTTAGATAAGTAGATAAGGAACATGTGGTCGTTTCCAATTCCTTGTAATTTTGCTGGTGTGAGAACTGCTTTTAGAGAGTAAGCTAATGACACTTTTTAGCTTAATTAATAACGAAAATGTATTTGTTATGTTTTCTGTGAATGTGTCTAAAACTACCGGTGACTATTGTCCTTTTACATCTGTAAGTAGAAACTATGGGCTTCGCTTTTTTTGTGGTTATTTTTTTCTTATGGTGTTATGTGGACGGCCGAAAGGTTTGGGTTTACTCGTATGAACTCGTTTGTCTCAGTATAGCCCGGCCCTGATTGCCAAAGTGCAGAAGAAGGTCCCGGCGCTGTTTGTAGCGAGGGTTCCCGTCCTGTGGGAGAGCTGTGCGGGGGTCCGGCGGGACTGACAGTGACACTCCTGTACTCGCGGAGCAGACAAACGCCGGCATGGATTTTTTCCGAAGGGGCCCGCACCTAGCAACCCTCTGTTGGGATTAGCGTGAATCTGCGACGTGCCCCTGGGTAAACGCAAGCTGTCCTGTCCCCGGGGGCGGCGGGGGGGCTAAAGTCAGGCTTTGGTTTTGGTTTTCAGCACGGCGGCCAGTTGTCTGCACGAGACCCGAGACTCGGGATGCTGGTCTTCGCTTTATGAATTCCTTTCAGGATCTGCTGTGTATTGCAGGCATTGGTATATAGCTGTAAGCCAGACGCTGCGGTACTTATTATGCCCCGCC
>JAOVYW010000001.1:2820869-2843509 GCA_025775045.1 Hiodon tergisus
TGGGCGGTGGTGACCATGACCACGCTGGGCTACGGGGACATGTACCCGCAGACGTGGTCGGGCATGCTGGTGGGCGCTCTGTGCGCCCTGGCCGGGGTGCTGACCATCGCCATGCCCGTGCCCGTCATCGTCAATAACTTTGGGATGTACTACTCCCTGGCCATGGCTAAGCAGAAGCTTCCCAAGAAGAGGAAGAAACACATCCCCCAGGCGGCGCAGGGGGGCTCGCCCACCGTCTGCAAGACAGACCTTAATATGGCCTGCAACAGTGCCCAGGGCGACGTCTGCCTCAACAGGGGGAGCCGGGTCCTGGAACGCCATCGATCAGGTGAGCTCGTCTGCCGGTTGGGGGGATCGTTCCCTTAGGGAGACCGTTTACCGTGATTTTGATTTATTAATGATTTTCGTTTATTTATTTTCCTTTTAAATGCACCATTAAAATGATTTTCCTGCAGAACCAAAAGAGCCCCAAGACATATTACTTAATTTGTTTGTTTCTCGGGGCATACATTATTAACAAATAAAAGTTATTTGTGATGTAACTTGGCTGGACATCTAAATTCATCAAGTTGGCTTTTCTTTGTCTCATTTTTCTTCTGCGATTTTCTTACGAAGGATTTGGGTGTCATTTGGGTGTTTTTGCCTTTGCGCGGATAATGCATACCGACTTGCTCCGGCTAGCTAGGAGCGATAAACAACAGATTGTTTCGTTTTAGTGCAGTATTGATGTTTGAAATGTGTATCGCATTTACATGTAAACAACATGCTATTTGTTATTTAACTGACAAAAAAGTGTCAGATAAATAAGTAACATTTTACATTCATGTGCCCTTTTCAATTATAATATATGGTTTAAGATTACAAAAAATGCTTAATAAGAATGTTATAAAGTACTTACAATGCATTATAGATAGATTATAATAAATGTATTTCTATTATGTCTACATCAGTTTTATAAGCAATTGAGATTTTTTTTTAAATCTGATGTTTCTCATTATTACTCAAGTGTTTTTTCAGTGGCATACCAATTGATTCATTGAACATTATAATTGATTGAACATTATAATAACCTATAGACAATGCATTGTAAGTACTTTATACTGTCGTAATAAGTATATATCATGCATTTACCAACTGTTTGTACAGTATTAACACAGGGCAACATAAAATAAAACATTACCAATAAACAAGTATCATGAAATGTTGGTCATTTGTTAAGAAGCTTCCCTGTTTGATTATGCATTATGATATTTGAGTCGTATTTGCAGGCCATCACATGCATTTGCTTGTTACTCTATGACCTTTAACCCCCTGCTAAAAGCTAGCAGGCTCGATGCTAGCATTTGACCTGGTCCCTAAACGGCGCTGTGCTTTGGCCAGTGTTGTCAGGTGACTGCAGCGGCGGAAGTGACCTCACCGTGACCCCGGAGGAGATGCTCCCCATGCGGAGGTCCAGCGCCCAGGACAGGAACAGGAGGAGCGGGGGGGCCTGCTTCCTGTTGGCGGCCAGCGATTACACCTGCCCCACTGATGGACGGATCAGGAAATCAGGTGCGCAAACTTTACGTTCCGCAAAACAAAACCCTCTCTAACTCATGAAGATTCTAAATAGAAGTGATTCGACTGGGGTACAGTCTATCCCTAAAACAGCTCGTGACATGCCTGAACTAAAATAAAAAAATAAAATTATATTTATATATTTCTAAAAAATAAAAATAAACTCGTTATCTGGGGGACAGAGTGCAAAAGCTGTGTAGATACCCCCTCAGATCAACATATCCAGTGTGGTTGATTTTTCCAGGATCACGTCAGATACAATTTCAGTATTTTCCGTGTGGGTACAGCTTGTCACTCAACATGCGTTAATAGACTCTCCCCCCGTTTCTCCGACACACCCTGCGCCGCGCGGCTAACCCATTGTACGCTGTGCAGTCTTCGACCTTGCGCTGAGAGAGACAGGCCCGGTTGTAAGGGGTCCGAAGGACGTACACCAAATCCGCTCACTGACTGATTAATCCCTTTGAGCGAGAGGAAATGGCAACCCTCAACAAAAAAAATCTAAACCGGAAAGATTTCAGTTGTCGGGTATATCCTGAATAAAACAACTTATGTGCTGGCCAAGGACCGCCTCAGCAAATCCCGGGGATCCAGGTCTACCCCCCGTACCTAACCTTTTCTCCGTGTCTGGTCTGATGCCTGATGGAGCACATTAGACAGGAGGAAGCTTTCTTCTCCCCTGCTGGTAAATGCTGGAACGCTCCTTTGTTCCTATTCTCCTTTGATTCACATGTAAGACATGTGGTCATGATAGATGCCTTGTTCCCACAGTGGCAGCGGTTGATGTCAGAACTGCCCTTTGGTGCTAAAAATACACTGCACATCCATTTAATGATACTGCTCTCATTAAAATCTTGGCATTAACATGGTCTCTGCCTTGCTTTTTCTTTTTGATTGGCAAAAGTACATTTATGCTAATGATACCTAATAATGTCTTTCATTTTAAAGAGAAGAGGCTAATTCTATACATTAATTTTGTTTTGAAAGAATGTTGGTAACACTGAAGACTGAGTTGAATGTGCCTTCGTAAAGCCTACATAACAGTGTCATTAGCGTGACTTCACTCATGACAAAGAATATCATGACAGTGTATGACAACTGATGCCACTCCTTCGGTTTAAGGCATAAGGCATGCAATAGGGAAATGTAATAGCAACGTGACTTTGTTTATGTATGTCAGTTAGCGCAACACGCTCAGTGTGCCTGGTCTTCATGTCACCTGTCTTGACAAATCAACTGTTATGATACCATTTATATCATTTGTCATTAGAAAGCTTTTTTGACAGTCAATTTGGACTGTATATGAAATGACTTCAGTAGCAGGTTTACTCTAGTCTAGTCATTCAGCTGTTTAAAAAGCCACGTCTGTTACCAGGAGGAGTGCGTCTGCTATTCATGTAAGTTCACAAAGCTAGTTACTCTAACACTTTTCGTGCGACATTGTGGCGACACCATGCCTGACCTGCGCCTTTGTTAAATGTATCAGACACGAAGAACATCGCATTTACGACATTAGCACGTGGTCTCTCACGTCATAGGTCTGTTTTCCTAATGGGAAGCTTCTTAGACTATGAAATATTCCCAAATCTGCAGTAAAAAAAAAAATCTGTTTACATCCCAACCCGTTTACTGTATGCAAATTTAACTGTTAGTTACAGAATACCAAATCAATAGTTGTGAATGCTAATAATATTGTTGGTAATTATTTTTTTGCCGCGATTCAATTGTCAATAAAGTTTGATTTTTTTTTCTTCATGTTAATCATGTTATCTTTTTTCTTAAGCAATGCTACCAAAAGATGATGCCCATTTTCTCTGCTACGCTAAACCGAGAGCAATCACCTGCATTTGAATTGCTGCACATTTACCCATCGAGCGCCGCTCAGCGTGGTTCCTGCTGCATGCACGATGTCCGTCTCATTGTCTTCGTCCGCGTGCTTCTCCGCTTGACGCCAGTCCGCTGACTGCTACTTACTTGTGCCTGTCTTGTCCGTTCTCTCACATTAAAGGGTATGAGAAATCCCGAACCCTAGACAACATTGCAGGCTTGGCCGGCAACGCCCTGAGACTGTCTCCAGTAACCTCGCCCTACAGCTCGCCCTGTCCGCTTCGACGTTCCCGATCCCCCATCCCATCCATCCTGTGACGCTAGAACTCTACAATGGGCTGGGTGGAGTACTTTCTGAGTGCCATGAACAGATCCTGCAGGCCCATTCCTTAGGATTAGATTTTTAGGGAGTTGCTAGTTTAAGTTATGCATGAGACAAATGGTAGATGGTAGGGAATAATTGAACTGCTTTTATTGATGAAGAAAAGACCCATTTCGAGGCAAAAGGTGTGACAAGCAGGGCCGTTCTAGTCTTTAAATGGCAATAAAAGGGCAGTTTGTGGCTCAACGTGGCCATAACAATAAATTAGTATTTGATCAGGGAAATTATGTATATAGCTATACATATATATGTACGTGTATATATATATATATATAAAAGAAATATGTGCTTCCAAGACATCACTTCATTGGACCTCTTGTCTGTGATTTCGTTCTCCATTTTATTTCTTCCTCTGGATATGTATGGGACCCTGTCTTGATTCACGTGCACGCTCCTGCCCAAACCCCTGGGCTCAGTCTTGTTTGCATGGACCATCATGTCACGGCGGCTGGCGGCGGCGTCTCTAGAGCGCCGTTGTTCCGGAACGTGGAACGTGCACTGGACTTGTGTGTGTGCATTTTGCCATTTCTTGAAAAAGAAATAAGTGGAAAAAAAAAGAATAAAAAAATGGGAAATTCAACAACCAACCTTTTTTCTTTTTTTTTTTTCTTTCTTTTTTTTGCATGCGAATATGCTTCTCTGGCTTCTGGTATTTTCCGAACTGAACTGTCTCCGATTGTTTACATGCAGATAACTGCAAAGAGGTTGTCATTACTGGTTACTTGCAACCAGAGAGCAGCGCTCTGTCTTAATGGCTTGGGGAAAGGAACAGACCAGACGCAAAAGGTAACACTGTCGTTTTTGGCTTGCGTTTTTGAACCAAAATATCAAATCTTGCTTGTGGCTTGTTTGATAACCTTTAGTGTGTCCCTGGGGAGTAATTCAACAATTTTTGTCTCTTACTGCAAAATAATTGGTGCACAATGCTAAATGTGGTGCTTTTGTTTCATAATTAAGAATTATATTTCTTTATCAACTTATTAATTTGAATCTGATATAGGTGGTGTCCCTTTTTGAATAGGTTCACATTTTAAAGCTTGTGAACACACGCACACGCACACGCACACGCACACGCACACGCACACTTTGAAAGACTGTCTTGTGGTAGACTAATTATCCTTAGAAACACAGCAGGGAGTAACCTTTTGTTTTGTGGCCTCATCATGAATGGTAATGTCATGTTTTCACATAAACAGACGTGTAAATGTAACGTTACCTTTCAAAACTCTGTTGCCAGTATACCCGAGCAGCTGTAGCGTTGCTAAGTAACAACCAGCAGTGGCTATATCTTCCCAAAAAAATGCTGGGCTAATATCAATACTAGCTTTTGTTAGCAGTTACGAGATTCCAACGACAGAAATGTTTGGAGAATTAACAAAACTAAAACTGAGAGGGCCTATAAGTTTACCTTGGAGAAATTAAAATGTATTTAATTTATTTTGAACAGATTGTCGAATTACCCCCAATGCAATGCTAAGAATTTTACTATTTGTTTACATTTATGAATATAAATATGAATATATGTATATATATATAAATATATTTATAGATTTAAAAGAAATATAGAAGTATATAAAGATGTATACATATGTTAATGTTAAATGATATATTACGTACTTTGAACCCAACAGCATGAATTTGCATGTGTGTCCTTGTGAACTGCGCTACACAAATGCGACAGATGCATTTCTGATATTTAGAGATGTTTGCATTCTTTGAGATGTCACTTTTTAAATGTCAATAGCGATGGAACTGACGAATAAACAGTGCTGCTGTTACTGGCTTCAGTGCTGTACAGTGTTATTGGTGAAAGTACAGCCTGATGTCCCACTCCGAGCATTGTCGCCACGGTTGTTAGGGGGGTTGGGGGTGATGGATGGGAATGAAGAATGAGGACTTTCCAGTTTTGGAATCCCTCGGAAAGAGGGATGGATGGATGAAGTGTGCTGGCATTTTAAAGGACTATTGTCAGCCTGGATTTGGAGAAGCTCGGTAAAAGATATAGATTACCTTCCCAGGCACAGATAAATATACAGAACACATAGGATATGGGCAAGTGTCTTCTGGTGAGTCAAGTTCTGGATTAAACAGTCCTCATCGGCGGTGCGCTGGGCAACCATTCTTGCAATAACTGTATTCACATGTATCAAACTGGAGGGCACATGCGTACGCCCGTGTGTTCGCATGGACGGACGGACAGACGGACGCACGCACACACGCGTGCACACACACACACACACACACAGGCCCATTCTGACGCCCCCCCTCCTTTTTTTTCCAGTTTCTCTGGATCAGGAGTCGGTTCGCATTTCTGTTCAATGACGACAGAGACTCCATCTTGGAGTCCTTCTCAGATAGCGGCGAAATGCTGGTAGGGCCTAGGTCTCATCTGGGATGGGTGAATCACCGGGTTTTGACTTCATCTTCGCGTTCCGCATCATCGGTGGTTGACTGAGATACAGCGCACGCACCAGACGGTTTGTTCATTAACCGCATGATGGACGGCCGACGGCAGGTTTGTTACTCTGTAACGGCACTCTGTGACAACTCTCACCTTTTACACAGGTGTTTTACGTGAGGTGTGTTTTTTTCACATGTAACATTTTTTTTTAAATGATGTATATTTTCAGAACCCAGCTCAGATTAAGATTATCATTGTTATAAATGTCAAGTCTGCGTATTTATTTATTTTATCAGTGAACATAGTTTGTAGCAAGAATCATGATAGATTATTAATGCAAACTACCAATGTACCAATTTGCACTGTGATTTGATTTTCATGTGAATTCAGTTATATTAAATTGTTCACTTTATCCCTATGAACGTGAAGCTACAGGATTCTATCTCTCTCTTTCTCTCTCTCTCTCTCTCTCTCTCTGTCTCTCTCTCTCTCTTCCGTGAGGAATTAGACATTTTTCACATTAACAATCGAGAGATTAGTAACTTCATGTTGGAGTGACCGGCACAGCGATTGTGCTTACTGACCGTAATGTTTCTGCTTCACCCACCATGGTGCGAGCAAAGACCAACCCAGGAAAGAACTTTCTCCCCCGTTTCAAGCGGCCGAATGGGGAAACGGCGTGTATTCTGGAAAAAACACGGAGGCTTTTTTCTTTTTCTTCTTCTTCCTTAAGAATTAAGAATTGAACCGTTCCTGTGCCCGTAGTGGTGTAACTAGCCCGGTTGTTTGACCGTTTGTCCGTTTCAGTATCCCTGTAGTCTCACTCTGTGCTTCTGTACCGTGTCAAGAACTGTCAAGACCGATTCAGGGCTCAGTGGACTCTGTATTGTGGATTCATTTCCAGCAGTCCTGAGTGCATGCACAGCCCATGATGATGTCATCGTATCAAAATGTAAGAAAAACATATCAACATATCATATTCAAAACCATGTGTGTAGAATATAAGACAATTACAATGTGAAGAATTGATATAAACATATATTATTTAAAAACCTGTGTTGCCTTTCTTCAAACTCACCTCAGACACACCTCTGATGTAGGGAATTTTTTCCTCCATTTATTTTCATATTATTTGACCAGATGACCAGATTGTTTTATTTCATGAAATGCCAAACAGACGCACAACACACAGACACACGGACCTTTGTATATTCATGTCACAACGTGACAACTTTAAAAAACGACGTCCTTGTAAATATGTACAATGCCACAACACAATTCCTTTTAAATGCAGACTTTTAATTGCAACGCTTCGTTGGGTCACTAGGGTTGAATCTCAGGCGTCGTTTCTCTGTCCCCTCTTCTCTTATGTCTAGTCGTCCCCTCATTCCCTACTCGGTGTCGAAACGTTTTTCCCCCCGTAGGTTCCTGACACTGCCATTACGGTTCAGCGTCTTCACCCCTATTGCCATGGCGACAGCCCCCAAGTCCAAAAAAGTATGCAAAAGGCTGGAGACAGAGTGTTTTTTTTTGTTTTTTTTTAAACCAAGGATGCCCCACGTTTGTGAGGCGAATCACGGATGTCCGGAGAAGAAAGCTGTCTGCCAGGGGTGGAATTTCTTTTTAAAACACTGCAGTCGTGATCATGAATATTCAATCCAAGCCGACAGTTTCCCTGTCGCATGCAGTTTAGCTCTGAAGCCACTGAATCCCTCCACACGTGCCGCCTTCACCTAGTCTCAGCAGCGGGTTCGATACAAGAGAAAAACAAAGAAGGCGATACCAAAACCAGCATTTGAGCAGCTGCTAACAGAAACGCGGACACACGGATGAATAGACCTGGTGTAGCGTAGAGCTTCTCCCCCCAACGCAATATCACTCAAAGCCTGCACTGGAAGATCTATTTATTTTCCCGCCCAGAGTGTTCTCCGCTACGCGTGGCACGTGTTTGTGCTGAAGTGGCTCACTTCTGTTTAATAATCTGCGCCCAGGCAGTGGAGCTGTCAAGGTGGGTGACGAGATTAACTGCGCTAACTCAAAAGCACAGGATTGCATCAACAGAGAGGGCATAGTGGGCCTTTTACCGCACGCCGCTGCTTGTTTTAAGTGCCCGTTTAAGCGACCCCACTTATGAGCCCTGGAAAATTACTCCACTAAAGAACCTACAACCAGCCGAGGCCCGCAAATTTATCAATGACCGCCAGATTCTGTGTAAGGACTGCAGTAACTGCTGCCTGAGTCAATCACAGCATCCCAGGGTTTTAATATACTCATACACACACACACACACACACACACGCATACAGACTAACACACAGACATGCACACACACACACGCATACACAGTAACACATTAACACACAGACACACACTAATACACACACACACGCATACACAATAACACAGTAACACACAGACACACTAGCAAACACACACACACACACACACACACCCATACACATTAACACACAGACACACGCTAACACGCTAACACACAGACACACTAGCAAACACACACACAAACACACTAACACTCAGACACACACACAAACTAACACACTAACACACACTAACAAACACTAACAAACAAACAGACACACACTAACACACTAAGACACACTAACAAACACATGCACACACACACGCATACACGCTAACACACTAACAAACACACGCAAACACACACGCATACACACTAACAAACACTAACAAACACTAACAAACACACACACACACACACACACACACACACACACACACACACACACACACACACACAAACACACTGTTCACCATCTTGCTATTTACACCTATTCGTTGCACCAGAGTTCCGTTAGTGATGGGTTGTCACTGTTTGCCTTAAGACTCAGTGATGGGTTGCCGCGGACGACAGAGTGAAAACTCTGAGATCGTTGCTTTTGCATCCAGGGAGCCTGGGGAAAAACGGAGACATCAGTGCGGCGGCTCCAAGGTTAATCAGATTTTAAACCCGCACCAGCACTTGTCAGGCAAACTAATTGAAAGGCAGCCCCAGACCTGATGGCTTTCAGGACAAAACACCTGTTTTGCAATGACAAAAGCATCAGGCACCTTCAAATGAGCCAGCTGGCTGGAGGGGTGAATTCACAGAAGGACACATTCGAAACGCCGTCCAGGCGAACCTCCTGCGTGTTACATCAGACTGAAACCATGCGTTTGAAACTAAAAGCTTAGTGTGCACGTCCAATGAGAAACGAGTGTTCACAGTCTGCTCACTTTGAAGGTGAAATCTGTTAAATTAGCATTTTTTCACTGGCATTTGGTTTCACCTGCTTATGCCGTTTGTGTGCCATGTCTATATTTAAAAAAAAGAAAAGATTATTGTTCAGAGGATGATGTGACCATTTTAGGTAGCCCTGCAGTTACCCGTCTGAAAATTTGCAGGGAACAATCCCCACATTGATTATCCCTTCTGTGGTGCATTGATAAATAACTGTACAGGATCAACTGTACAGCACAACGCACACCAACACTGTTTCACAAACGTTAAAATCATAAATGTTCTTATTCAAGTCTTAATTTCAGGTCTTATAAACGAAAATCCAGGCCGCTGGCGAGACAACGATGAGCCGTGTCTCAGTAGATTCCGAAGTAAATATTTCATCAGGAAGTGGGCCGGCGGAAACCTCCCAGTCCAGTCACGACTGACAGGTGATCCATTGCGAGAGACTCGTGCAACCTAATTATCCATAGTCGTTTTCCGCGCCACCAATGGCAGAGGGCGTAGCAAATGTGGGGAACGGCACCAGTTGCATCAACCAAAAAAAGGACAGATGAGGAGAATGGAAAGAGGAGGATGGATGAGGAGAATGAGAAGAGAAGGGGACAGATGAGGAGAATGAGAAGAGGAGGACAGATGATGAGAATGAAAGGTGGATGGATGAGGAGAATGAAAAGAGGAGGACGGATGAGGTGAATGAAAAGAGGAGGGCGGATGAGGAGAATGAGAAGAGGAGGACGGTTGAGGAGAATGAGAAGAGGAGGACAGATGAGAAGAATGAAAGGTGGACGGATGAGGAGAATGAAAAGAGGAGAATGGATGAGGAGAATGAAAAGAGGAGGATGGATGAGGAGAATGAGATAAGGAGGAGAGATGAGGAGAATGAAAGGTGGATGGATGAGGAGAATGAGAAGAGGAGGACGGTTGAGGAGAATGAGAAGAGGAGGACAGATGAGAAGAATGAAAAGTGGACGGATGAGGTGAATGAAAAGAGGAGGACAGATGAGGAGAATGAAAAGAGGAGGGCGGATGAGGAGAATGAGAAGAGGAGGACGGTTAAAGAGAATGAGAAGAGGAGGACAGATGAGGAGAATGAAAAGAGGAGGACGGATGAGGTGAATGAAAAGAGGAGGGCGGTTGAGGAGAATGAGAAGAGGAGGACAGATGAGGAGAATGAAAAGAGGAGGACGGATGAGGTGAATGAAAAGAGGAGGGCGGATGAGGAGAATGAGAAGAGGAGGACGGTTGAGGAGAATGAGAAGAGGAGGACAGATGAGAAGAATGAAAGGTGGACGGATGAGGAGAATGAAAAGAGGAGAATGGATGAGGAGAATGAAAAGAGGAGGATGGATGAGGAGAATGAGATAAGGAGGAGAGATGAGGAGAATGAAAGGTGGATGGATGAGGAGAATGAGAAGAGGAGGACGGTTGAGGAGAATGAGAAGAGGAGGACAGATGAGAAGAATGAAAAGTGGACGGATGAGGTGAATGAAAAGAGGAGGACAGATGAGGAGAATGGAAAGAGGAGGACAGATGAGGAGAATGGAAAGAGGAGGACAGATGAGGAGAATGGATGAGGAGAATGAGAAGAGAGCCAGTGCTCTCATTCCAAGAGACAGTGGAAGACCCTTTGGAGACTTGACGCACAGCTGCGCAGCCGAGATTACACCGCGCGCTTTTCGCACCGTTTCGCCCCTCTCGCGTCACCATGGAAACCCTAGCGACTGCGACTCCGCCGAGCCCGTCTGAAGCAGATGAAAGCAGGAAGCTTTCAATGCCCACGGAAGCTTTAATTTGCCACGCCTTGTCGTCGCCGCTGTCACTGCGAGGGTCGATACCGGGAGACTTTACCGCTGAACTCTGGCAACGTTCCGGCAGAGAAGAGCTGACAGTTAAGCAATCACAAGAGCCAGATAGAGCTAAGCTATTCATTAAAGATTCGAGGGCTGTTCATTGTTAACTGTAGAAAGATTGCTTCAACACTGGCATACGTACGTAGGGTTGGTTTATTCAGATGCAGTCATTTATCAGACGCACACATCATCATTAAAATTAGTCCTAATAATAATAACTTCATTTGCCGGCTTGTAGCACCTATCACGCAAACCAGCTCGAAGTGCTATACAATACAATAGACCGAAGTAAGATCTATACAACAAAAGGGCATAAAGTACTCTGTAAAAGAAAAACGGAAAGCAGGCAAGGAAAACTAATTAAAGAAAGAAAATAAAACAGCAGTAAATGAATGCGTCAGAGAGTATGAAAACTAAAAGCATATACATTATTAAAAAGACAATTTATGAAAAAGGTTTTAAAAGGTTTTAAAAGAAGACACAGACTGCTATATCACCTGGGACACTGTTTCCAGAGTCTAGGGGTCTTATCTGAAAAGGCTGGGTTTCTGGAACAGTCAGAAGATCTTTGTCAGGATCTAAGAGGGAGATGAGCTTTAGAAGGTAAGTGGTTAAAAGCTCGGAAATATACTCAGGGGTCAGTCCAGTGTTGCCTTAAAAGTAATCAATAAAATCATGAAATTGATTCTAAATGCAACCGGAAGCCAGCGCAGAGTGGAGAGGATAGGAGTGATACCTCGCCCCTATTTCAAAGTCAGGGGTCTTGCCGCTGAATTTTGTATTAGTTGGAGGGCGCGCCTGTTAAGGCAATTAAAAAGAGTTGCAGTAATCCAAACCTAATAATAAGTAGAAGATTTAATGTGAGCCACAAACTCAAATAGATCCTTAGAAGATACAGGCTCAAAATGGCTAAATGCCCTTCATGCTACTGTGAGCATAATTAGCATGTATAGGCAGAGAAATCTGAGTTTCGATATTGACAATCTTGCTGATGAAAGAAAGACAAAAACGTATTACATAACTCAGATGAAGATTCAGGGTTACATTTAGGCGGAGTAACAAGAGTAATCTTGAATACTCATCATCGCTTGCATTTTGTTTAAAAAAAAAAAAGTAGCCATCGAATATTTGTGCATATTTGATTCTTTGAAGCTATTCAAAGCTATTCCTAAACTTGCATTACCTAACCAGGGTAAGAGAAACAGACACCCGTGAAGCTGATTAATTTGCAAGTCAAATCTGAAACAAGTGCTGATTGGTGTCTTTAATCTGCAGTCTGTTGGGGTTTTTTTTTTTTTTTTTATCCTTCAGTGCAGGATCCCTTAATTATTTAATGGAGCACAAAGCCTAACTCACAATCAAAGCCTATAACTCACAGTCTGATGGAGCAATACCTGCAAACAGTTGGGGTTTTGAACCAAAAGCAAAACAAAAGAACAACAGGCTTAGCAGAAGTGGGCTCTTCTTTTGTAACCACGGGGATGACATTCCGTAACTACGGGCATGACATTCCGACTCAGTCGTTTGTGAGACCAGACGCTGAATTCATTCACAATCCTAACAACCCAAAGTATATCACTCCGACTTAAAGCACGACATCCAGTAGTTTGTGAGAACAGACACTGAATTCATTCACAATCCTGACGATTGAAAGTCTGTTTCTCTGATTTACAACATAGCCCCTTCCACTGCAACGGCCATCTGAACGAAACTGCCTTGCTTCCTCAGAGCTCTTTGCAACTCCTTGACGTGCATGCAGAGCCAATCGTGTTAACCTTGACATTTACAGTATAAGGCACTCTGTATGAGATTTCTACGCAAAATTCATAAACTGTGGCTTAACATTTAATTTGAAATAACCCTTGCATCCATTTGCTTGCACAACAGTCTCAAAATTATAGTTCAGTAGGAGAAGTCACTCAATGTGGTCGCACTTTGTTTACTCGGCTGCCATCAAAACTGAAATTAAGGCATGTTGTCATGGTCGCATGTACAGCTGTGGTTTTAGTCCAATCGGACGATTGGCTCACCTCTACTACCCATCGCCTTTCATCGTTTTCACGGTAATTGTCTGGGGATAATTATAATTGCTTGCATCTTACACCAGGTCATTCTCAGTCTCAGGGCAAGAGAAAGCATTGGCTTGGTGAGACAGGAAAGCCCACCCCTCTTTTCCACATTTAATTCACAGCCCTTAGGGGGGGAAATCTGTTTTTAATATAATAGCTTTGCCTTTCAGAAATGAGCCCTATAACTTTGGGTATTTTAATTCATGTTGAGCTGCAAATGAACTGTCATTAAAAGGTTGTAAGCATCATGGTTTTCAGAAAGATGACTGAAGTGAAATGCAAGATGTTAGAAAGATTGCAATTTGAGGTCAAACCACTGTGAGTTGACCTTGGACTTTAAAATCCAATGTTTTGTGACAATTGCAAAGACACATTATAGCTTCTGAAAATTTCATTCACCAATTCAATGGGATTACCCTAGTATATTAATGCAAAGTCTCATTGAAATCCATCCAGTGTATCACAGCAAACCCTCAAATCAAAATATCATGTTGAACTCCATTCAGCAACTGTAGCCATTTATGTACATTCTAACAATCTAAACTGTGATTAGTGGCCTGCAGTTTAATTTCACATCTAACAACTAAAAGACATTTGAACTACCCCGACATTTGAAAAAGGACAGGCTAAGCCCAGACTGTGTTTGTAAAGACCCCATGCCAGGGAACGCAGAGAGTTGTAATAGCAACACTGCACTCCCAGCCAAACTTTCGTTGTTTCTCCATCCCTTGCAGTAGCCTCTCCATACAGTCCCGTCCATCCAGGTTCTCTCCTGGTTCCCTGGCAGTTGCCATTGTGAGCGACACAATTCTCCGGTTGAGCTCTCTGCATGAGCAAACCAAGCACGTACATTCTCCTTTCCCCCGACCCCTGCTGCTCACACAGCAACACGTCCAAATGTCCAAGAACCCCCCTGAAGTAATACATAATTTATTAGTTTGATCAAATATTATTTACTGTGGGAACTATGTGCCCTTCATTTTTACTTAAAAAAAAAAAAAGAACCAGAACAAAAACAAAAAAGGAGTCATTATAAATCTCTCCAACATTAATGCAAGATTCTTAATTATTTATAAAACCAAAGAAAAAAAAAGAGCTCTGCTGCACAAAACTTATGTTCGCACCCTAATCAAAACGTAAGGGCCAGGCCCATTCATTTCCACAGTAAAATAGGATGGTTCCCTTTATAGTCTTTAATGAGAACCCGGGTGTTTGTCATTCAACATGCTGAACTCTGTCCTGGGGACTGCATCCCAGCATGTGTTGGATCTGTGAACTGGAGATGAGAACCCATAAAGGAAGCAGCTGTGGGACATCTTTCAGTTCCAAAGGCAGCAGCACGCAGAGCGAGAGCGTGGTCACGCTGATGCCTACAGATCCATTTCCGGGTTTTTTTGGTTGTTGGATTCGTTTTCACTAATCACTCCAGGAACACAGTTGAGGAGTAACGTTCTTAATTATGGGTTCACGTGACCATTTTTATTGGATACATGAGCCAACGTCATTTGAAAAACACACTGTAAACAAATCAACCACAGATAATGCCTTAAAAATTCTTATTGAAATAATGAGACATTGGCTGGAGGTCGACCGTAAAACCAAGGCACACAATTTCCTTTTATATCCAGATAATTGCTTTGTGGTTTCAGCATCTTAGGGTCTATGTAGGTTTTGGGTACCCTAGGTACAAATCTAAGATATCACAAACCAATGCAATGAGTTAGAAAATGTATTTTTGATAGAGAATTAAAGGATGGTGAGCCCTAACGGGACAAAAGTTGTTTCACCTTCGTTAATTTTCAAGCAAGTCAATGCCCGATGTTTTTTCCTCCATAAAATTAAATTTGCTCAGCAATCATCGAGACCTCATACTATGCTTTGAAAACGATGTTAATTGCAGCTTTTGTCACTGCTCTTCTGGATGGTAAATAATGAGCGAGACATGGCCGTTATCTACCTCTGCCAGGGCAAGCGCCGGGGGCTGAGCTTGCTCCGTGAAGGAGACCGAATCAGAGCTGCCGGCGGTCAGGCCAGAGACGACTGAAAGCTTGACTCGTGAGACAACGGGTGGACGCTGCTGGGGAAGAAAACTGACGCCGAAAACTTTGGCGAGCGCACAGACCATCCTCGGAGAGGGTTGACCTTCGGATGGTGTCTGCTCATCCACAGGGAGTTATCTGTCAGGCAGTGGTGCGTGAGATGATTTGTGAGTCAGAAAAAGGGGGGAAGTAATTATTGAGTGTCACTAGCATTACAGCCCAACAATAAAACCATGGAAGTAAATTATCTCACTAAGTGAGCTGGTGAAGATGGAGATTGAGAAGGTAGACCAATTGCTGGGCACTAAGACCTGGGGGAACTCCTCCTGTCTCAAGCAGGGTCAGCCCAAGAAGCTGGAAATGCCAATCCCTTCTGCGTGGAGAGCGGTATCTGATGATCAAATGTGACTTAGGAGGGGGAGGATGCTTTCACAAAGCTAGAGGAACCTGTAACCATGAGAAGGGTGGTGTCTCAGGCGACTAGTCGGTCTGGAAAGCAACCTGGTTGGTGTGACTCAGGGCTATAATTCCGGTAGAGTAGAGTTCAAGTTGGGATTCTTTGGAAGTGGAGTAACTATTAAAAGTTAATGACAGTAGGATAGGAACCAATTTGACTGGTAAAAGTTTGGGTAGGACAGTTGGAGAAGTATGAAAGAACCATAAATTAGCTTAGCGAGTTAGCAGAAGCGCAAGACGTGAGTTGAAGGTAGAGAAAGATGACAGGGATTTGTTCTTCTCTGTTGCCAATGACGTTCGCTTTATGGATACTGAGAACTACGGAGTAATTAGATTGGTGGAGGATAGGGAGGGTCACGAATAGGGGAGATGGTCAAAAGTTTAACTGTTTGTGGGAAGGAGGGTTCAATATGGAAATCAACGTTGGTGGGGAGTAATGCCTTTTTGTCCTCACTCCCTCCCAACATTTACACAAAAATACTGATCTGGCAACACCCCATTAAAGCCCACGAAGAGGATTAATATAGAAACAGTCATATCTCAATTAAATAGTGCCAACGCGGGACCTCTGAGTTAATTAAAAATATAATTTTTTTTCTCACATGAAATATGTTTTTTTTCTATTTCCTTTTCAGGCACTTGGTACCATGGTAAATGGTGTCTTATCATTTTAATCACTCAAAGTTATTTATAGCATACCGAGGAACTTCTCACATATATTGTCACACACAGATACAGATACAGATTAGATACAGGCTAGTGGACATTTAAAGACCTTATAAGATCTTTTTGTATCCTGTCACTTGACTTGGATTTCATAGATATACAATGACTTATACTTATAAAACATGCATTGAGATAGCATGTTAAGGGTCACAATGTCTTATTTAATGTCGTGATTTCCCTTGTTTAAACCACACAATGCGTTATAGGTCTGTGGGAGGTCCAAATGGGATGCTTACAGAATGACCTAGTTTATTACCTGTAAGCACCTTCAGATGACCTTAAGTAGCATTTTATTTGTAAACCGCCATTGAAGAGTCAGACGCATTCCGAGCACAGCTCCAAACCAAATGAAATCGTCCTCCATCCATGAGACCTAATCAGTCAGTACTGAGTCAGTGGTTGCCATCTTCTAAATGGAAGGTCTAATCGGACATCACAGCGGTGGAATTACTTTACTACAGTGTGAGAAACAACATTACCCTATAATGGATGACGGGAGGCTGGCGGGGTTTAAATAGCATCCACATCCATTTTCAAAATCCTCCATTGTCACAGTAATTGGTTTGCAGGGCCCCGGCAATCCCCTTCTCATTAATAGAGAGCGACAGCTGACTTCACGGTGGCCAGCTGTTCAATCCCAGAACTCTCCACAGCTTCCATAAAAGACAGCTATATATGAAAGGCTCGCTATAAATATCACCGCAGCTGTGATGAGGAGCACTGTTTCTGAGATGGTTTGAAAGGGCCTCAGAACGGGGGCAAACAATCAATACTTAATTCAGCAGGCCGACTCCGGTAGTAATTTTCACTATAAAGTAGACACAAAGAAATATTCCCTGTTGAAGTGAAAGTTCATCCTTTGCCGATGGAAAAATGTCACACGATCCCAATCCTTATCATTTCAGTCACTTTTGCTTATTTCAGTTACTTTTGCTTATTTTGGTCACTGTTGCTTATAGCTTTTTAAAATATTTTCTTTAAAAAAAAAAAGTATTAAAAAAAGAAAGAAAAGCGAAACCTTTAGCGAACATACATGGTCTCATTTCATCCAGTTGGAACACCTGCTTTGAAACATATTCCATAATGGGATGATAATCAGATACAATCTGTAATATGTTACTACCGGCACTAAAATATATGCTGTGTCAAGTTATTGTGTGGTATAACTTCTGTGAACTTTTTATGTAGCATTGATGGTTGTGTTTAGGTATTACAGCTCTTGCTCAACGGCTTAATTAGTTTCACACACTGATCACGTTCAGTAGATGTTTTTCCACTTGTCATTTCTTCAGTGCATCCTCGAAGAATGCATATCTAATTTGATAATACATCTCCAGACTTTCTACTCTGGCAGAAAAACTCACTCTTGGATTCAACTTGGATTTTGGTCGGCTGCGCGTGATAATAACTTCTATCTTTCTCTATCCGAGGCTACAATGTCTATTTTTAGGCCCTCTCAATTTTAAAGACGTTTTCATGGACTCGGTGTACGGTGATTGCTCTCTGTAATTTTATAATCCCCGCCAGCTCATTTTCCACTGGGCATTCAGTTCTGACTTTTCAGATCTGGTGAGTGTAATCCACATCCCCTGCCCTGCAGTTTATCCGCGCGCCGCTTAAGGGCGACTTATTAAACGTTCTCAGCATGGTACAACTCAAGTCGCCCATCCATCAGATCCCTCAGGGGGGATTGGTTACCCTGCACCAATCTACATTTAGCCTCCCTTCCGGTATGCAAACCGCAGAATTGAGAGTTTCACACTGTCCCGTCGGTCTTTTCTATTGGTCTGGATTGCGATTGCATCTGTTCTGTTAATTTCTTGCTTGCATTAAATGCGTTTTGCCTTAATGGCCACGCAAGTCGCTAGGTGAGTAATCGTAATTAATAAAGCAATCAGTAAAGTTTCACGTGCAGGCTAATGTATCCTCTAATTATAATCCCCCCCTCCCCTGCATCACATCAGGTTTATTGCAAACGTTATTCAGTGGAATTATCAGCGCACAGTATTTCTTTAGAAAACCTTACTTTCCTTTTTTTATTTTTTTTATTCACTCTACCCGCAGTAGATATTAAAAATCAGACGGGTCTCCCTGTTGAATATTTAAAATGGTTTTCGTTAGCTGTCCAAATTAGTGAGGGCTGTTAATTCGTTGTAATTAAATCACTGTCTCTACATCCTGATGCCATAATTGCTCAAACAGCTCAGAAGTTAATGCGAGCAGAGATTTCAATATGCCATCGTATAATGATAAAAACCTGAAGTTTTTACATTTTAGCATTGAATAGCCAGGAAAAAAACTAATACACTAATTGGGCTACCTCCAACCTTTTGATTGGTTGGTTGCTTTATTAACCCTTTAACTGCAGAACAATTTAGCTTTTACCGTTTCCTGTCCAGAGCCTACTCATTTGCTTCGTACCAAGGACTTGATAATTCCAACCATTAATAACAACCAGTTATGTCTTTCTGTGGTTCAGTGGTGTTCCCAATGTGGAAGCAAGGATTTCAGCTTGCTAACGTTCCCCCACCTGGAAGGATACCAGGAACTGACCCAGGCGAACAGTCGCTGGAGGACCGGGTTTCAGGTACCTTCACAAGGTCATCCTTTAGTGGACAGGATGTTCCGGTGGCCAGGGGGGGATGCCTTCCAAACCTAAAGAATTCTGAAGCCATTTCCTCCCCTCTAAAAAAAAAGTTCTAGGATTGGAGTTTGACCGTCCGAAGTTACAATATGACAATATCTTCATATAACTTGAAACGTGTGAGTGACATTCGTGTACTTTGTGCATTTTAGTACAGTCTCTTTGCTAGCAATGAAGCAATTCTGGTAACCTTCCACATCTTTGGTTTGGGTTGCATCTGTACGACACTTTGGTATCTAGAATTTGGTGAACTGACAACTTTTTGTCTGGTCCACCCGAGATTATTTGTAAATATTCTGCACTGTATCATCTGCGATACTGGTTCTGTCAATGGGACACTGTTGTTGTCTGCATCATCAAGTAGTGTTTAATTCTTACATTACCGAACATCTGAATTAAGCTTGAAAAGGACACTGAGTATTAGCTGTAACTTAAATTACCTTGGAAAATGGGCTATTAGCTGTGTGCTAAACCATAAGTGCCATTCCTGAGTAGAGCCATTGCCGGTCACAGTTCAAAACGGTTGAAGACTACATTGAGATCGACTGAGTGATGCATCCAACATGTGCCAAAATGCATGGGCATTGTGGGGCTTCTGCTAATTCACCCTCATGTGAAGGGACAATCAGGGATAATGGAGCAATCACAACCTCTTAGTCCTCTGAGTCATTGTCAATGCTGTGATGGTGCCATTGAGGAGAGAATTGGCAAATTTCAGTGGAAATTCCTGCTTAAAAGTGCACAGAGGTGGCTACTGGGTTTTCAGCTATGATCCTGGAAAGCCCTCATTCCAATTGCCCACGTAGAGTGGACAAGAGACATGTAGGAGTTTAAGGGCAGCATATAGCACCAAATTGGGGATCTCCAGGACTCCAGGAATTGGAGATCTATCTGGGTGGCTGGGTTTTTAAGGATAAGGTGAAAAATATTTCATAAACAGTCTTACAGACTGTTCCGTTCCGTTTTCAACAGCTACCAGTAACTGTGCGGTTCGATCCCCCGATCCCCCTCCAATCAGCGTGCCGGCAATTGTTGCCAGAGGCCCCCGGAATCTCTGTTTTATTGATATCCCTTGATTGTTTGTGTCCATGTCTATCTGATCTGATCTGGGGCTTCCTGGCCCTGGAAACGTCTGGCCCTGTGGTGCATGTGTGGGACGATGAAGAAAACAAACACCCTCACCGGTGATTCAGAACCTCCCAGTGGTTCCTGGGATGCAGGGCCCTTGGTGCAACGCGGCTGTGAAAAGCCTGTGATTCATGCAGGCGTGTGCGCGTGTCTGTGGAGTAGCCGGAGGATTCCCGGGCGGCAGACCAAACGGCCTGGTCTCCGTGTTGCAGGGAGCCTTAATGAACAGGCTCTCCTCTGAAGTCATGTCAGGAGAACAGCAGCTATTGCGCAATCCAAGCTTGGGTGCCACGGCACTGCTACATGGAGACAGATAGCTAATATCACTCAAGCACGGGGCATAGTGCTAATATTGCACACGCACGGGGCATAACGCAAATATTGCACACGCATGGGGCATAGCGCTAATATCGCACACGCACGGGGCATAACGCAAATATCGCACACGCACGGGGCATAGCGCTAATATCGCACACGCACGGGGCATAGCGCTAATATCGCACACGCACGGGGCATAGTGCTAAAATCGCACACGCACGGGGCATAGCGCTAATATCGCACACGCACGGGGCATAGCGCTAATATCGCACATGCACAGGGCATAGCGCTAATATCGCACACGCACGGGGCATAGTGCTAATATTGCACACGCACGGGGCATAGCGCTAATATCGCACACGCACGGGGCATAGTGCTAATATCGCACACGCACGGGCATGGTAACCAGAAGCGACATGAGCCCGACAACAAGCTGACTCCACAGTAACGTCTAACCAGCAATGTCATGGAGTTTAGGGGGTGTTTTCCTCAAGATCCATTAATAAACCAGTCAGTTCAATGACAGTTTTTTGATCCCGTAGCACTCACTTGATAAGAGAGGAAGACGGCTGTACGGTGTATCCAAAAAAATTCCAAACAAAGGATTTAGTTACTTATGTCCACACAACGTTTTTCTGGGCATGTGATAACACAATTATGGTTAAAAGAAGCCAAATAAAAACACACACAGTCCCTCACTTGCAACTGGCTGGAAGGAGTTTGGTTCTGCTTGCGTTATTTGTAAGTTAGTCTGGATAGGAGCATCCAATAAATAAATATTATGTCATTAAAATGATTAATGTCTTTTTTTTTACCTTTAAAAAGACATTGGAATTGCTAATTATTTGATTACAAATTTGAAATCGCCGATTGCATCTTGGCTTTTTGCCACAAATTCAGCCGTCACACACAGGGAGGAAGGTGAAGTCTCCTCCAATCCCAGTCCAACCTTCGAGCCACCCGTCTCTTTTCACACTGCAGGCTACAGAGTTCACGTGAGAGGCACGCCCCTCTTGATGGTACTGCCACTCTGCAACAGCCCGAGAAGCCAATATAAGATGCCGTTAGTGACGAACCGAGAGAAACTATGCCGGATTGACCACCCAAGCCCGGGCTGCGCTCAGCCAATGGCGCGCCACCACTGCGCTCTCCCAGTCACGATCGGCCAATGACGTGGGCCGGAATGACACAGGCGAACTCCAGCCCATAGGGCTCAGTCTGCGCTCACTGAGCACCTATACTGACTGAGTTACTCATTCATACCTCTGATGTGTAACTTCAGATTTGATTGGTCCCTCATGTACAACAATGCGGGAGTCTCCATTACGTCTCAGCTGTATATCCAAGCGAGCTGCTGATGACTCCCCTGCGCTTGACATGGATAAGGCGATAGACACTCACAATTTAAGTGCTGCAGTTCAGTTTACAGAGCTGTCTTTGGCTTTGGGGTTTAATCAGTATATCAGCTTACACCACTCTGCTTTCTTTGTATTGTTCTGGCTTAATAAAAGACAGTAAAATAAGGAATTTCAATTGAAAGGATTTTTGCCACTAGTAGGGGAAAAAAAGTTTTTATTTCAGTTTTTTTTTTTGGAGTGACTGAGGCAATTTGAAATGCACTTTTGTCTGGTTAGAACTCGGGGCGAAAACATTCCACGCTTTTGATTAAATGTAAATGGATCTCTTCTGACAGGTCCCCCACAACCTCCCACCCTCAGTGCATGGCCAGCCTTAAATAGTCTGCTCATCTTGAAATGACAACATGCTGTCAGATTGAGCATACTGAGGTCCTGTTACCTGCTAGTGCCGTCGGCATGGCAACAAAACGCCACATTAGAACATTGAACAAACACACTGTCAACCAACAGGACATTTTTTTGTAATTTTATGCAGAAGAAGGGAAAACGGAATTTCATTTTAACATGCAGCTCTTCTTGGGAGAAGTGGTCTGGTTTAAGGTATTAGAACAGTAACCACGAGG
>JAOVYW010000001.1:2909474-2925263 GCA_025775045.1 Hiodon tergisus
AAAAAAACGCAAACAGAGCAGAACGTTTTTTGCGGTTCACATATACCCATATATTTATTTCACCCAATCCCATTAACCCCAATGCTAAATTTTCTGTGTTCCACATTCATTACAGTAATACAAAACAGACATTTGCCACGAATGAGTCTCAAATACATCATAAGAACGGTCCAATCGGACTAAGTGGTTTAAATCCCGACAATACCGCAGTGTTAGCGAGTAACATGTGGTTTGGAGATGTGCCTGTTCCTTTCTGTTCACGACTCATTCATTTAGATTCATTTAGCTGGTCATTCAGACAGCAGGGGAAACGTGAACAGAGAAATGCTGAAGTTCCACAGCACCGAGGGTATGACCAACACAGCCACAAACTAACCCACAAACAATGTCACATTTATCTTCAAAACCTCCCCCCCTGTTAAAAAAAGTCTTAAGCGACTCATTGACGAAAGCTAGGAGTGGTTTTCAAAACGCAGGCAGTGTAAGCACTGGCAACGCTAGACACTGCAGGAGGAGGAGCTTAAACAAAACGTACACTAGGGTTGGCCAATCGCGGTCCTAAAGGGTAGCGGCTTCCGTTCTCCAAGCGTGTGAAGGAACCGCCAAATAAGGATCTCAAGAGCGAAACTCAAGAGGTGGAACGAGACGGGCAGACGACAGCCTTGGAGGACCAGGATTGACCAAACCCGGACATACACGTCAACATAGTCATAAAATTTAAATTACAATTAAAAGCAAGGTTTTTCACACCGCAATCCATGATGCTTAGACTATCAAGTAGTCTCATTTAAAAACATAGCTCAATAGAACTGAGACCATAAAGACCCATGTTATCTATAAAATGTAACAAACGTTTGTGCAATGCTTGATGATACTTAATGGGAAAAACAACAAAAACACACCAGAAAACAAAAAAAACCAAAAAAAAACCTGTGTACCACTCAGAACCTACAAAAAATTTCCATGGATCTAGAAATGGCAAAAACACAGGTTTGGTTCAATTAACCAGGACTAAATAGAAATGTAATGAATGAAGTAAGCAGGTAAACACTGGCAGACAACTCCTTTCACCTTCCCACTGAACACTACAGAAAAATGAGCACAGCAGAGTTTTACAGAAGGTTCCAGGGTTTACTACAGTTTTACCTTGCTTAAGGGGCACTTCAACAATAGTAACAAGGGACCAGAACACAAACTCAACACTCAGGTAGAACCTTATTTACAATGTCTGACAGGTCCCCGTATAACGGTTGAAAAGCGATCAAAAATGTCTGCATAAACAACATGTTTTATGCACTCATGATGAGTACATCCAGAGGTGAGTTTAAAGTTTGTACCTGGACATTTACAATAAATTAAATCGGTCCACAGAATAAAACAGCGTTTCACTCGTAAGACCGATTGATTGAGAACAATCATATTTTATAGACGTATTTTCGGAACAAATCTTTGTTCTTTGAATTTTGGCGCCCCCTACCCGTCACACACACCCACACGTTCTTTCCGTAACAAAAGCCCTTTCCGTAACGTAAAGCAGTCAACCATCCCGACAGAACGAACAGTAAAAGGCCTACGAGCATTCACACACATTATTGCACTGGAAAAACAAAAAGTAAGCCGTAACACTCAACGCTAAAGACCACAATAATCATTTCAAAAAAGCAAAAGAAAAACTCCGAAGGCGTGACCAGAAGTCCTTACCTGGAGGCCGTACCCACCTGAGCACCCCAGCGGTGGCAAAGCGGGCGTCTCCCTACAGGGCGAAAGGGGGCGTGATCACACGGCAGCGAGGCGCAGGAGGGCCGGCATACGCACCTTCCCCTTAGCGGTGGCGGTACTCCCTCTCGCGGTCGCGGTCCCTCTCGCGGTCGCGGTCCCGTTCCCGGTGCCTCTCGCGCTCCCGGCTACGCTCGCGGTAGTAATCCTCGTGCCGGTCGCGGCTGCGGGACTTGTGCCGACGGCTCTTCTCCCGGGAGCGGCTGTGATCCCGCTCTCTGGACCTCTCCCGTCTTCTGGGGGGGTAGGGGACGTCCTCATCCACCTGGCACACACTCCCAACCCGTAACCCCGTCCCCATGGTAACCCCCGAACCGGAGGCCTCTTCTACACGACACCGACTCAACATCTGCCTGCAAAGCACCTCCAAGGTTCAAGGGACAGCCAGAGCAAACAGCCTCTTTCCCACATTGTCACACTGTGACCTTCTGCGTTACTGCTGATGTGGGGTGCGTGTCTCAGAAGTCAGTGTGTGAATGTAACAGCAGTGACCCCGCACCCTTCCCGCTGTACCCTACGCCCTCCCAGTGTGCTGATCTGAGGAAGGTGGTGCAGAACGGGAGCAGAATGGAGGGGTTTTACCTGGAGGCGGAGCCGTAGGACTTGGACTCGATGCCGTGCAGACAGTCCTGCAGGGAGCTGATGAGGACCTTGCAGCGGTCGTCAGCGGAAACCTTGGACTGCTTGATCAGGGAGATCGCGGTCACCAGAGTCTCGATCGCACTGCCGTAGTCGGCTGTGGGCGGAGGGGGGGGGGGGAAGTAACTAAGATTAAATCGAGCTGTTACACTGACACGGGACCGTAATGTGAATTCCTTACTGTCACGCCTGCATTAGAAAAGTACCCTAGACGTCTTTTTCTCGGTTCAGAAAGTACAGTTTCGAGCGAAAGCTGGGCGTTGGTGCAAGCTACACTACAGGGCAGACGTAGCAGAGCACGTGGATGACGACTGCTGCAGGAGTTTAGCTCAACAACCTAATCCTTTCTCTTGTTGGAGGACGTGCCCGGGTTCGAGCCCCGGTCTGGAGTTACACAGACCCACCTGCGCTGGCGTCCGACACCGCCCGTGAGATGGCGCTGCTGGAGATGGCCCGGTTCCGGTTCATGATCTCCTCAAACTCGGCCTCGCTCAGAGGGGTCCGTGCTGCATCCATCTCCCTGCGAGAGGAGGAACGTTGGTGAAGACCAAACACTGGGTCGCCGTGCCGGGGAGCTCAATCAAGCGATCGCACAAATCAGAGAAGAGGGGCGGGGCAGAGGCGACAGAGCTCATTGGGTAGACCAGCGGAGAGGGAACCGTGGGCAAACATCCGCACAACCCACAGCCGGTACAATCTTCACTTTAAACCGGCTCACCAGTTCCCTCATCTGCCACCCCAAAAAAGGCACACGGTCAACACCTAGCACTACATTTCAAACAAGGCAAGAAGCAGAATCAGCGAATCACAATGCAGCATTCACGCAACGGACAAAGTCCTCTGGGCTTTTCATTACGGCCCTGCTCCTTCGCCAGCACGATTCTACTAACCCTGAATCACTTGAATCGCGCAAGTGCTGGTTGCCATTTTTCAGATTGACCGCCCCCTCGTTTATCCACGGGTCGCGCGGTCCTAGGTCGTACCCGCAGATTAGCGAGGGCCGCTGGTTACTGAAAGCAGCCAGAAGGGGTACGTTAAGGGGGTTGCTAAAGGCTACGCCGCATGAAATCAGCAGAAGCTACATCAGGAGAAAAACAGGAGAAACACAACATGGCCATGCACCCTGGGGAAGAGGACAGAGACACGGCCACGTGGCGGAATGGAGGCGGGCGCTAGGGAAAGGGCCACCCTCCTTTCCCGTCGCTCAAAACACGGGACAAGAAAAATCACACAGCCATTGGCTAAAAAGGTCCCGGGGTAACTATACCCAAAGACTGACCAATGATCTTACTTCCAGCTCCAACACTGAGGACATATCAAAATGTGGTCGCTTATCTTCCAGTTAACAAAAATAAAAAATCAAGACACTCATTAGAATTTATAGTCTTTTACATACATCACATTTTTTAAGGTAACATCCCCAAAACGCCATGATCTGCAATGAATGCTACAATGAGTTAATACTCCAGATTTGAATCATGAAAAGAAAAAGAAAAAACTTAACTTAAAAAGGGCCTTTAAATACTTCACAATGAATCCTGAGGGAGACGCAGACAGGAAGGGATGGAAGAGGGACAGTAACTTCCACATGACAAAAAAGACGAGAGGGGAGACGGGGTTACCTGCCAGCTGGTCCGTAATCACCACGTTCATACGGAGGTGGGCGACCGTAGGGGTCGTTGGGGGGCGGCCCCCGGCCGTCGGACGAGGGCATGTTGCTGTTCCCCGGGGGGGGGAAGAACGCAGGGTTGACGTGAGGGGCCGGAGGGGGGGCGCCAGGCGGGGGGCCGGCCATGTGAGGAGGGGGGGCCATAGCCAGTGGGGCCCCGATGGGGCCAGGGGGGCGGGGAGGGAAAGGACCGGGAGGTGGGGGACCCTGCTGTGGAGGAGGGGGCCCGGGTGGGGGACCGTAGCCTGGGACAGGGGGAGGGGGCCCGGGAGGGATGGGTCCCATTGGGGGCTGGCCGAACTGACCAGGGAACATGACGGGGGGCGGGGGGCGGTCACCCCTGTTTGGGGGTCCGGTGAGGTGTGGCGGCAGACCCTGTCCAGGAGGCGGAGGTCCAGGAGGCCCTGGGGGGCCAGGTGGGGGCCGTGGGGGGCCTTGAAGACCTCCTGAAAACACAGATCCCTGAGGTTAAACATCGCAACGGCTAAACGCCTTCGACCATCAGCACGTGATGCCGTGTTGGGCATCTTTAGGCCACGTTACAAACGCCGTTCTGACACAGCAAAAGCAGCATGCAGAAACTGATAGCGTCTTCGTCGGGTGCAACATAACGGTTGACACTTGGAAGCCATTTTAAATAGTCTGACACAGTAAAGGCCAAGCCAAGTGCCTTGTTTTGTGTGAAAGACTTGCTTGCGTCTTTCCGTTTGCCAAAGTAAACTTTTTTTTTAGGCCCGACCACATTTATACAAAGGAACTCACAGCCGTTCTACATTATAGTAACGCGATTTATAGCTGTAAAGAACCAGCTAGCAAATGTCGTTAACACGGAAATCCACACTACAGACAAAGTTTTCATTCTTAAACAATTTATTTTATTTTCCGCTAACCAACTGCAAACATTAGCAGAACTCCATACGTTGGACGCGTCTCAGTTTCCAGGAAACTGTCCTGCCCGCCACTTTTACCGGCTCACCGATTGGACACGGCATGAGACGATTAGCACACGGGATTGGTTGTGCCTAGATTGCAGGGGGCGTCCAGGGTGGATTTTGTTGCTCGGAAAAAACTAAACAAAAAAACAGTTGGGTCTATGTTGCGTCCTGTAACGTGGTCTTCAGAGTATTCCTGAAGGATGAAACACCCGCCGTATGGTCAATGAACAGGACCGTGGTAGCGAAGGAACGTTTGAGAAAGCTCCTCAACAAGCCTGGATCACTTCAGTAAACGCGCAGCCGTATAAACCTTGTGGAAGTCTTCCTCGACAGAGGGCATCGGCTCAGCAAAAAGATAAAAAATAAATCACTGGAGTCACTGTTCCACCGAGACACGGATTTGTCAACAGGATACGTTTCCCAAAACTTTCCTAAAGCCGTTGTCGGATTTGAGAGCTAACCAGAGGTGGACAAATTGCTCACCAAATCATTTGGCCTCGGTACGACAGCCGTCACATTTAACCTTTTTAATCCGAGAGCTGCCAATTAGCTAACGGCCACAGCAAGCAAAGGGCATTTAAACCTCCTACCTCGGTAAACAAGCTGAAACGAGTAGATGAATGTGTGTGTGGCGTGTGTTTACAAGCGCATTCTGGTCTTCACCACCACCAAGAACCCTTTAGGTTGAAGGTCAGGGTTTAAAACCGCTCCACGTCCACATTTACTACTTGGTCAACAACCAGTTAATATGATAGCTCATTTAAACCGACAGGAAACCTATTTAAAATGAAAACTGAATTTTAAAAAGCGAACGCCGGCAGATGTGACACAAAGGGATGTGGAGTGCCGATCTTCAGCACAGCTGGGAAGACCTGAGACACTAAAACTCCCAGAGAAGCCGTGTTCATCTTACAAGGCGCTTGTATTAGTCTAAACTTCTCTGCAGGTTTGGGCACCGTTTGGGTAGGCGTGCCCAACATGTTGATTCCTTCTCAGACACGGGCATGGCTTGCACCAGAGGCACTTAAAGGTAAACCGGCTTAAAGGTAATTTCTTCTGTGCTCAACGGTTGCTACCGTGACAGAGCAAGTCTGACAATCGCGGGTTTTTGAGCAGATAAACCCTACACATGGGGGGTGGGGGGGAATTATTCCACACCATGGGGGGAGGGAATAGGGCAGGTGTGACTTTTTAAAAACATACTACTGATAGGAGACAAGGCGTTTCACCTCTGAATCGCCAGCCCCCATCCCGCCCTGGCTGGAAGCCATTGAAATTCATTTTCATCAGATGGCTGTCCTGGCGCCTATGGGGACTGAGTTCTGAAGGCCTCATCCCAGATCCTAATGGAAGGAAAAACCACAATCACATCTGACACCTCGGCTGCTGCCAACAAACAGAGGCACCAGTTCACAAAAAGACCTCCATCTTGCCATTCTCTCGACTGCCGGCGGGGGTCAGGGAATAACCTCCCAGGTCTTTCCCGATTGGTTCCAGGTATTCACTTTTTAAAAAAAAAATACTGTCCTTCAAAAACGCTGAATTCCAAATCAACGCTCGGAGTCAACGGCAAATCAATGCTTTCTTCCAAAGCAACTGCAAAAATATGACTAGGATAAAATTCGATTGATTGATTGATTACAAAAAAAAAAAAAGACGAGACGACGCGTTCTCTGCGATTCCTCAGAGGTCGAAAGGTGAGGTTACAGGTGTACCCCCACTGAGCGGTTTCAGTAAACAGGTAGTCCCACAGCAAGGCTCCTCGATGGGTTTACCTGGGAAATGTGGAGGTGGTCCGCCTGGTCCGACGGGCCCTGGGAAGCGGTCCCCCCCTGGTCCGACGGGCCCCGGGAAGCGCCCTCTACCCCTGCCTAGAGGGAAACCCCCACGGGGGCCGATGCCAGGGGGGCCGGCCTTGCCTTCGCCGGACATTTGCCCCGACTGCGTGCCTTCATCATAAAAGGGGTCAAAAACACAAAACAAAAAAAGGCACTCTTAACAACCTATTACAAAGCACAGCACAGTACAGAAAAACCGCATCAAAGACTGAGAATTGTTGTTAAAACTAACTCCATGACACAGTCTACTGTTTCATGGGAGAAGGAACTTAAAACCCAAATTCACACATTACATGAGTGTATAAACAACAGAACATCTAACACATGTGAGCCACTTCCAGTATAAGATTGAAAAACTCATTTCCCCCACTCCCAAAAAAAGTTGCCCAGGGATGCGATGGAAGCCCCCACTGACCCCAGCATTAAGGCAGCTATCAGGGCAGGCCCCGAACCCTGTAAACATACTTTTCCTGGACTGCATTTCAAACTGACTCAGGGTCTGTTTGTTGCAGGGGGTCACGATGGGGTTCTGGCCGTGCAGCTCCCGTTTGGACAGCAGGTCCAGCAGCTTCCGGGACGAGGCTTCAGAGCCCACGCACACAAGGGCGAACCTGGGGGGGAGGACAGGAACGCGAGGGTCAGACAGGCATACCGGGGACCGCTCACACAGCACCGCTGTCACGGGGTCTGCAGAGATACTTAAACTGAGCACCACAATCTTCTACAGCAGGGCTTCAAGCCTGGTCCTGATTCTACATCAGTTTAAACGGCCATCAGGAATAACACCGAAAGAAAGAGTTAAATGGGTTAATTTAAGGCAATAATGAGTTGATTAAAGTCCTGAAAATTTATACGGAATTTAAACCTTCACGCCCACTGTTGAGCACCACACATTCCACAGAAAAAACCGACGAGACGGCGTACCCTTTGGACTGGCCGTTGGCCCGATTCTCGAAAAACTTGATCTCCAACACGTCGTTTATACCAACTGAGCGAATAGCGTCAGTCAAATCCTCATCAGTTGTCCACTACAACGAAAGACCAAAACAAGACAATTAGATTTACACCGACAGCTGAAAAAGCCCCACTAAAAAAAGGCATTACAAAAAGAGTGGGCTTCCATCACACGGACAAGAGCCCGAAAACCTGGTCGCACACGAACCTACCCATGTGAGATTGCCGATATACAGGGCGATTCTCTTGCCAGTGTAGGTGTAGACCACGTTGGGAGGGGGCCCCTTGCCCCCTTCGCTGCCCACGGGTGGGGGTAGGTTATCCAGGTAGTCCCGGTCCTCGGGGGCATCCCCGTTGTTGGCAGAGGGCGAGATGACGTCGTACAGGTCTATCTGTTCATGGACATTGTATTCAGCTTCCTGTCGGACACAGGAAAGAGAAACAAAATTGACTTTATTCCCATCGTGCGTAAACATCCCAGAAATGAGATGCGAGAACAATCCATGATGCTCGCAGGTCTTACTAACGAAGGCTTTTAACGTTACATTCAACATTAGGGCGATTCTTATTCCCAAATTTCTGCAGGACCCGTGACTCGAAGCGCTGTGGGACTCCTTCTCGTCCCAACCCAGATCTCCGAGGCACGGAGCTGCGCGACTTGGGCGACTGCAACCGGTTTGTGCCTGCCCAAATCCCGGAAAACCGCGCACCTAGTCCAATAGAAGCCAAGCCCTTCTGGGCTCTCGCGGAAACTCTGCGACAGTTTGTGTGCGGCACCTTCCGTCTCAGTGAGCAGCTTAGCCCCTGATCCAGATCACCCTAGAGACAAATCTGGGCTTTAAGCCAGTGGCATAGGTTTGACTAGGGAAAAGGTGATCGAGACTATTCTTACGTTGGGGGAATCACAACCAAAACACTATCGTGACTGAACTTTAATAAAGGAACAGTATGGCAATGGCCAGGAAATCCATCATCTTTTTAACAATGCAGAAATATTTTTATAGGGGGGGGGCACATATTTTGCAAACGGCTAAACGTGTAACAGGAAAAATGTAGAATTGTAAGTCATGTTACTCACAACAAACAGGCTTCAGTACTACAAGTTTAGCAGGAACAACTAACTATGTACGATGCTGAATTCAATTTAGCATGAATACGTCATACATGTCACACTGAAAAGACCAAACCATGGTCAACAATATATCCTATATTAAAAATATGAAAAAACCGACTACGGTATGTGCAGCCGCTATTCGGTATCGGTGTACCGCATATTGTGATGACACAGACGGGAGCCCAACAGATCTCACGTTTTCTAACGTAGATTATTTATTATAAAATACCAACTGTGACCAGTCGCTTATCATATAAAAATCATTGAATACGTTTTTAACAACTCAACACATCCGCCTAAACAAACCATACGTGCATCGCTTCAGATTGCAAGCGGTTACACTGAGCAATAAACAACTAAAGCGACAGGTAACCTTCGTTGACGTTACCATCATAAGGTGTCGACAAATCCACGAATATGCACGAAAACCGACAAGAATACCCGTTACATTACATTCAAGAACGACGAGACCACACATCATAATTATCAGTATCTAACCAGTTACGAGTAGGTTACAGAATCAGACAAGCATCGATGGCGTGTAAAACTAAACACTAGGCCTTGCCCGCCGCATATCATCTGGGTTCCCACAACATCAACAATTTTGAACGCACATTGGCCGAACGCAAAAAATATTGTCGCACTTTGATTTACTAGGAGAACAACTCTCTTTAATGTAATAACTATTTTCTGAATGTTAAGATAATCAATTTAATTAGGAATATCGAAATTCGCAAGCTGTTAATGTTGGGGGGGGGGTTCTGAATACATTGTAGTAGCAGTAATATTTCCTGTTAACGTACATAATGCACGTGCATTTCCACATAGGTGATAGTGAGTACAGAGAAATGGGATGTTTAATCAGAACTGAGACCGAAAATATATTGTGTTTACCTGGTTAAACTCTTCTTCTACATCCGCGTAAATATCGATGTCCACACCGTCAGCCATTTTCCTCTTAGCCTCCTCCTCCTCCGCTGAACGTGGGGTGGAACTGCTAACAGAAAAACACGCGCGTCACATCCGATAGTCTGTAAATGATGCGGGAAATTTAAATGTTAAGATACTTGCTTTAACATTGGACCTTTGAGTCTGTTATATTCGGTAATATCCTTTTTCAAATTTTTTACTATATTATTACTCTACCGGAACCGTCATACTCCTTTAAAAATGCAAAATCGCAAAAAAGCTTCTTGTTTGAATAAATCACTCCAAGAGTTCAATCTGACACGATACCTACATTCTGCTATCGTTTTTAAACTACATACATTTGGCATATTCTGTTTTTTTAAAACTATTATTACTTATTTGGAAATTGAAGGGGACAGCAAACGTTACGTTTGGTTTGTCCCCGTCGCCTGTAGTTTAACCCACTGAGGGCTACCCAGCAGTTCAACTAGAAGAGAGACGCTGGTAAAAACTAAGAGCTGTGAGAAGCTCTGCCCATTTTCTCCGCGCGCGCGCGCGCGGCACTGTGCAAATGACAGACGTGAACCCGCAAAACTTAACCTGCGCTAAGGCAAGCGGCTTCCACAACGGAGCGATAAAGAGGGCAGACGTTCAGGGCGACAGAAGAAGATCGATTGTATTATTTATGCAGAAATGTAACGTGTTCTTACCAAGACAGTGGTTTGATTTCTATACTCAGAAATAGCCTAAATGGTAAATGAAGGCAATAATTAGTTTATTCAATCGAGTAAGCCATTGGCTGGAATGAAATTGTGCAGTCACAGGAGGAACCAGAATGCTAAATGTATTCTTATATAATGTAAGCATACTGGTTGGATTTAGAATATAATTTTAGGCTGTTATATTTAAAAAATTAATAAGATGCTTTAAAAGTAAATACAAACTAGTCAAGCGACTGAGTTTGGGTATTCTGTCTACTGCGACCTTGTGAACAGGAGGGATTACCTTCTAAATACAGATTAAAGTATAATTTTGCGCGTATTGATTATGGTTGTATTTAACAGAAATACCGTTTATAAATGGCCAGTGTCTGTAATTTCACGTGTATTTTCTTCTTTAAAAGAAACAGGAAATGATCGCTATGGCATTTCCATTAAATTACAATTTTCTTACAGTGTGGTTCTATATAATGTCAATTACATTTTTTTAAATCGTTTTCTTTCTTTCGTTTGTGCATATTACGCAAAGAAAATACCATCTCCTAGGAACTAACGATTATAGAAGTATAACATTACCATAAATAAAGTAAACGAAAAGAAACTAGTAGCTTTATAAACAAAAGGAAACAAACAACAGTAACAATATAAAGCGCGGGTGCCCACCACAGCAGATGATGAACAGTCACGAAGACCATCTATTGAAATTGTCCATTCTATTTAACTTTTTTTTTTGTAAAATGGTAAAAAAAACATTCAATAAAAAGTTGTGACATGACTGGTAAAATGTCTATCACATTATTGATAGTTTAATATTTTGTCATAAGAGTTCATATGTTCATAATTCCTATCCCTTGCAAGGTAGCTAAATCTTACAGAGACTAGCCCCTGAAACAGCTTCATGGTGTTATTGCTGTTTGGACGAATTACATCATCCTGGATTCTTATTGAGTTATCAATAGGATAGCTTTACAATGCGCTTCTCACGTCGGGTAAAGAAGGTGTATGGTATGTGTGACTCTTCCCATTCTGCAATTGCAGTGGACATCCAGGACTTGACACGTACGGAAGAGTTTCAGGCAGAGGGCAGGTTCCCCCTTCCGGACCCATGGTGGGAGATAACCTGCACCGTGATCGGCAGAAATAAGCTGAAGTCGAACAGAAGTCGAAACCTGAACCTGGACGGCGGGGAGGGCAGAGTTGTGACCGTGTGTTATAAGGAACTGCAGAGGGAGTGCAAACTGCAGCATTCCTGGGCCAGAACCATCCACACCTTCCAGGTCAGTACGCCAGGCAACGCCTTGGGGTTTGTGCTTCAGCGCGATTCCCCGCTCCACCCGTCCCTGCAGGGCTCGGAGGCCGAGACAGCGGTGCTCGTCCTGGGTAACGGTTACCAGAACCGGAAGCACTTGTGCACGGCCGTGACGCGAGGACGAAAGCGGGTGTACCAGGTCAGGAAGACGATCAGAAAGCAGGCTGTACCACGGAACACCCACCTGGGGCGGCTGGTGAGGGAGCCCAAATGGGCCAAGAGGGAGCCAGATGGCGAGAACGCGACCACGAAGGGTGCTGGAGACTCCTGTGTAGCGCAGTGTAAGGCGCACGCCGAACCCAACGGCCAGCCCGACGGCTCCTGTCAGGTGGACGGATCCGAGGACCTCCCCAGTCCAAGCGTCCGGGCAAAAGCGGCGACGAAGGAGGCACTTTGTCCAAACAACTGAGGGTAAGAACCCAGCTCGTTTTCATCAACGACCCCTTTATCATATTCCTCTCTACCTGCAGAGATGTTCAGCATTACGCGTTTGAGATGAAGACATTAATTTCAACAGAAATGGAGAACAGAGACAGAACTTGGCTTCTGAGGACAGCATGGTGGACTTGCCCTATGGTGCTGCTGAGATCCAGAGCTGGGTGGGTGATGTCAAACAGCAGGGGGCAGCACCAGTCCTTAGAAAAGGAAGCAGGTTGCAGATCGGCTTACAGAGAGAGGCAGTCAAACGTACAGGAGCAGCTTAGCGGCCCTAACCCTAACCCTAAACTTTTTTCTATTTTTTAAAACACACGAAAACAGCCAACAATTAAATTCAATATTTGGTGTGACCATCCTTTGCCTTAAATACTGCTTCAATTCTATTAGGAAAACTGTCGAACTTTCCAAAGTTTTTCTACAGACTTTATTTCGCTTGCTTCTGTCTGTCCAGGTAATCCCAGACAGCCTCGATGATGTTGAGATCAGGGCTCTGTGGAGGCCATACCATCTGTTGCAGAACTCCTTGGTCTTCTTTTGGAAAAAGAGTGTTTGGAATAGTTTTTTTCTACTTGCACATATTGTAGAAGACAAAACATAAATATCAAAGACTAAATTTATGTTTAAAAAAAGCTAAGACTTTTGCACAGTACTAAATATATATATATAAATAAATCATGGAAACACTACCTTTCTAGGAGGAAACGGATTTCCTACTAGTATTAGAATAGACCACTGGTTCTCAAACCTGTCCTGGAGGACCACCAGCCATGATGGTTTTTGTAACAACTGAGCTCTAAATTATATAATTGACCCACAATGAATTTATTTGGTCCAATTGAAGCTTCAATTAAGCAACTGAGAGCTTGGTTGTAGACTGAGGTATAGAGTAATTCTGATTTGCTGAATGACTGTTTTGTTTTTTCTTAGACATACACAAACCTTTAGTATATCCTAAGTGTCCTTAAGAAACCATGTCACTATAGAGTCATGTCCAAACTCTGCATATTATGAGGGGAAATATTTTTTACATGTATGTTTCAGTTATGTTGATTATGTCCAAATGCTTAGCAATAAGACTTTACAGTAACTGCAAGAGTGCTTGGGCCGCAGAACAGGGAGAGCAGGCCCTTCCATACAATGTTCTTTCAAAACTTGGGAGTTTGCAAGAAATAGGAAGTGTCGTGGTGAGGGCAACAGACCACATGTTTCTGCTGACTTCGGAATAAAGACAATGAAAAGGCTTTTCTACGCCGTTCTGAAATGACTGATTCTGCAGAGGTCAAATAACCAATCATGAAAGGGGGGTGGGGGCTCCTTTTGCAGATGAAATGTAACCAATCAATGTTTTAAGTTTTGGGTTGTTTGGATCTTAAGTTAGAATGCTATAAGAACTGTTATGTTTCTGGATGATTTCATCTCCTTTGGCTGTTCTTGCGGAACAGACAAGCGTTTTCTCTTGAGCTCAGTAAATACCGATTATGCTTGAAAAGTCTTATCTGGTGGAGCTTTCCATTAATGTTAAGACAATTCTCTTTACAGAAATTTCCACGACAGTACTGTTCATTGTCTTGTTTTAATTCCATACAAAGGTTTACAACTGCAGGAGTTCCCAAACTTATACATAAACAACAAATGCCATGCTATCAAAGTACTAAATTGGTACAAAAATACTTTATAATGTTCATTTTAAATAAAAATACAGTATTTAATGGACTTAAATGTGGATTTTTAAAAGTTTACCATACAGTTTATAGGGGTAATGGATGATTTGATTGGCACTGCTGAACTCTGGTTAATGTCTCCACAAAATTAATATGGAACCAAATGTTAGCAACAAAGTCTGTGATAGGGTTTACGGTCTGCCAAATAATTTGTGCATACAATGGCAAGTTTTTAATCAGAAATTTGGCCGTTACATATCATTTTCAAAGAGAAAACAGCAGCAGCTGAATCAGTAATAGATACTGGATTGTTAAGTATTGGGCAAAAATGACACAGCTCTTACTTAAAAATTAATGAATTAAACGTATTGATTAGGTGCCAGACCGCCAGAACATACCTGAGACATCCAGTAGTAATTGGTGAACCTCAACAACACATCTTTCTCTGAATGCTATTTTCCATTCAGACATTCCCCATGAAGCGTGACGTCCTCCATATTTAGTCATATCCTTGTTAAATGTAACCAAAAACATGATTCAACAGATAACAATATGATTGAGGAATATTTTATTTTTTTAAATTAAAAATAAGCTTCATTTTAACAAACAACTTAGAGTAGAGCAGCATAATTTTTTTTTCCTATAGAATTATCTGGCATTTTTTTAAAACACAGGCGCCAAAATGATTCACACCCCTAGGCATCTATAAGCATAACATCAAAAAGCATCAACATTCTGTTGTTTTTTAGATTTGTCTAAAGCTTCTGGAACTTTCAAGAACCTATCATTCGTTTCCCTGGGGATATAGAAGGAAATACATTGCCATTGTTAAATATTGGGGTGGATCTGTTTTGCTTTGGGGATTTATTTGGGGGGGAGTTTTGCATCTCCTGGTGCCCTAGGAAACAACTAATGTACGAGGGTACCAGAACATTTTGGGAAGAGGCTTGGGCTGGGTTGAAGAAGAACATCACAGCATGAGAATGATCCCAAGCACGCATCAATGCTATCAAGAGATGACACCGCGAACACAAAATCAATGTTGCTCTTTTCTGAGTTGAGTTGCCATTAAGCCTATTCATTTTGGCTTTTGAGTCGTGTTTTGGTTACATTTAACATGGGGGTGAATTAATACAGAGGCCGCTGTACATGCTAACAGCAGGTGTTTGAAAGAGGTGCAGCGTTGTGTTGGTGAAACTGTGAGTAGACATTAGGGTGTTTGTGAGCACTGACCACGGGTAACATCACTCGTCAAACACGTAGTGGAAAATTTGTTTCTAAAGCAGCCCCCCCATTTTGCTACAGCTGCACTGTAAACCGTTAGAAAAGTGAATGACACTCACCCTATGGCAAATTAACAAACTGAACGCGCACCTAAAACGTTATTTTTTGTTTGTTTGTTTAACAACAGTCAGAGAAGCGCTGCCTCAGAAACAGAGGGACACACACACACACACACACACACACAAACATACCTGTTTAATAATGCCATTGTCACACAGATAAACACAGTAGTTCATATTTACTCAAAGCGGGGAAAATACAAAAGCACAAATTTGACTCACTTGGATAATTCTCATGCTCTTTTTTTTCTTTTTCCTTTTAGTTGATCTTTTTTGAGTGACTCGATTTAATGAACATTTTATTTAAATATTTTTTTTGTTTTTTTGTTTTTAATGTTCGGGAAGTTAACTGGGATCACCACGATTTAGTAAGAACAACCAAGAACAGACGCGCGTTCACGTTCTCAAACGGGTCTCTCCTGGGTATAAAGCTGGCACATATAGAAGACAGAAGTGTGTGCGTGGAGGGGGGGGGGGGGCGGGGT
>JAOVYW010000001.1:2954323-2981138 GCA_025775045.1 Hiodon tergisus
GTGTGTGTGTGTGTGTTTAATAGGTGAGGCAGACGAAAGGTAATGCGTTGCATTCTCGCTAAATGTTTTCCTTCCAGGTCATGGTGCTGCTGTCCGGGGTTGTCGCCTTCCTTGTGAACCTGTCAATCTACTGGATCATCGGGAACACCTCAGCTGTCACGTATCCTTTGTCACCTCTGGGAGCATCAGAGGTCTCTGAGAAATGAAGTTTCATACAGATTCTCTTTATTGCAACTTTTACATTAAAATATCCTAGCCTTCTGTTTAGCTTGTCTGATTATTGCTATGTGATAGGAGTGATAAGTCTTTAATGGGTTTACCTTTTCTCCCTGTTTGTTAGTGTGGGTGAAGCGGACGGTTAATTTCTGAAATTTTAAAGAACAATCTATAGCCTCAGAGGACTCCGAATCTTGTGTTGGTACAAAGTTGGAGAGTTGATTTATCATTTACATTTTCATTTTAAATGTCTCTGAAATGGAGGTGTGATTAACTTGAATGTCCTCTGAATTGATCGTGGCCGTGTCTTCTGACTGAGCATTGATTTAGCCTTAACCTGGATCAATACAACAGCTACAACATGTTCGGGCATTTCAAGTTCTGCATCACCCTGCTGGGAGGCTATGTGTTGTTCCAGGACCCCCTCTCTCTGCACCAGGGCCTGGGCATCCTTTGCACCCTGATGGGCATCCTGGCCTACACCCAGTTCAAACTGGCTGAGCAGGAGGAGGGAAAGGGCAGGCTGACTCAGAGGCCCTGAACTGGGTTGCTGTGGCAACGTGGAACAGGGGCGAGTTAGGTTGGCAACCATGAGGTAGTTACTAAGAGGAGGAGTGTGCCCACTGATCCAAAACACGGAGCAGCCAATGGTACCAAGGGAAGTCTGGGACTTCTCTGTGAATATTCAGTGAATCACAGGGTATTTTGGTACTATTGAGTTTTTCCCACAACCAGTTTTTTGTAGCGTTACTTTAACAAATAAAACACATCTGATGATAATTGCCGTTACTGGAAGTATTTGTGCCTACACGATCACAAATGGCGAAGCCAATTATGAATGTCTTTACTGTCCAAATGTCTGAGTTATACTCTTTTAATTCTTTAATATTTGGAGAAAAAAATTTTCATATGTTGTGCTGTACAATAAACTATATTTTGTAGAATGATGGATTTTATTTATTTATGGTTAGTTAAACGGTATTGTTTTACTACAATACCGTTGAATAGGAAAATGACTATATCTGGTCTTTTGAGTGTCAAAGAGTCTCTGGAAAGGCCTCTTTTTAACCAAACTAAACGGGACATTAGAATGGGCTTGAGAGCAGACGCCGCTTGTGCTTTAAGAATGGAACGTCTGCATGTTTATGGTTCTGTCTGTCTCACAGAACCTCTACAGGGGAACCTCAGCCACTGGCGGAATGTTCAGTTGGGTGAATAGACCAGTGTGTTCAGGAGAGGACTTGCAATGTTGGATGCCTTACCTTTTTGCCGTGTTAAACCTGCATTCTTCAACCTCCTCTCAACTCCTGCTGATGCTAAAGTGTCTGTGTAGCCACAGTTCTCTTAGTTTCCCCATTCAGACACGCTCTAACAGGAAACAGCTGTGCTGACACTGGAAAGAGCTGCTCTGCTGTTTCTCTTTTGCTTTCATTTCATTCACTTCACCAACACACAGATCCTGGACAGGATGAACTATACAATAGGCAAAACCTCACTAGGCAGAAGGTTAAGCCATTGCCAGTGAATTCTTACGGTGCTTTTATAAAATAACACTGAAAGGGAGGTAGAAATATTTTTGATTGGGGGGGAGATTTGAGGCACAGAGGTTTCAGTGTTTTAGTGAAGGCCTTCTCTGTGGTTACTGGTGGTGGTGGTGCTGCCTGCTCAGGGAGGCAGGCCGGACCGTGGTGGTTGGGAGGTACAGGTATGTCTGTCCAAGGCCAGAGTTCACCAACTTGTGTTTCACACCAACAGTAGCCTTATCACACACAAGCCTCTCATTGTGTCCTTGATCAGAACGCTAATGTACTCAAGTAAAACATGTTACTGTTTAAGTTACACATTTGTTTCATGATTTGTTTAAAGGGTATAGAATTTTGACTTGTTTGTTCAGAAATTTAGGATTTTCCTCCGTATTTTTGTATTTAAAACGATCATATTACTAAGAACCTGTTTGACTCCAAAATAAGTATTTATTCAAATATCAACACATAAGCTGGAGTTGATCACTGGTGTTTGTCTAGATTAGATTTAAAGAGCACAGCGAGTCATTTATTTTGAACAATTGATTTCACTTAATGATTGATTAAACACTTACTGTTTTTAAAAAGATCAATGTATTTATTTATAGTTTCTATTCAAAGAGTAGTTATACAGTAGTTAGTAATATTGAATCCAAACCAATAACAGGTCTGAACATGTTGAGGACTTGAGACCAGCGCAAAGAACATGCTCTTCAAAAATAAGTGCTGACTCACCTTGAGTCATTTTCCTCTAACTGACGCCCCACGGAAGCTTTGGCTCATGCTGGGCGGAAAGAACGTTCTTGGTGATTGAAAAAAGAAGGAAGTTATTATTATTCTGTTTTATTTAGAAATTTAGAAATTCCTGAAATGTTTATTTATTTAATATTTTATTACTACTCCCATCCCTGCTTTTGGTAGGCATGATACCTACAGTCCTTTTCAGTGGTGAAAAGTAACTTAAATTTTTTAAAGAGTAACTATATTTTTACAATTTATTAAAAATGTTGCAATTACTCCACTACATTACCCATATAAAGTATTGCTATGTCCACTGAGAGTCAGATTAGACTCTCAGAACTTTGAAAACCCGTTTCTGAAATTCTGTCAGGATAACTGCAAAAAAATGTGCGGTTATGTATTTTAACCCACACTGGTTCAATAGTTGCGTTGCAAATAGGTAAATCTCCTACTAAACAAACCATTGGTTTCCAAATCATATGTAACTGGAAATAGCCCTTATGTAACCATTTAGAAAGTTAATACCTATTGTGAGAGTCTGTTCCATCTGTGTTAATGTAGTTGTGTAACTTGTTTGTATACGATGTGTTATAAAAAAAACTATTAACTGGACACAACCAACCAACTTAGTAGCCATTAAGAAATTGTACAATATTTATGGGAAAATTAAGTATTACGTATTTTTAAGGGAAAATTAAAGATCCCACTAATATGGAATTTAAACTATGTAACCCATCTCTTAAGAAAACTTTTATTTAAAAAAAAGAAAAAAAGAATATGAATACAGATCCTAAATATTGAAAATAATAAATTTTTTAAACTCCTTTACCTTTAAGCAAAGTTACAGTCCTGGTGTTCCTGGATTATTTCCCCGATTACTTTAAACGGACTTTTCCACCTGCTTGTATACTTACACTGTACTTCCAATTAATTACTTAATTAATTTACTTTATTTCTTAAATTGATTGGTCTTTTACATTAAAACCCCAATTAACTTAAATGTCCTTACTACGATAGCAGAAATAAACCAGTTATTACGGGAAACTGAGGAGAAAAGAAAAAAAACACAGTGGTGATCCTTTTAAAGCAGCATTTTTCTCTTTACTTTGGGGGGAATGTAGGTAGCTGGATACTATAGCTAGCTAATAAACGGTCGTTGACCTGTTCTCTAAAATAAAAGTTTGTCACATCAAAATCAAATAAAAGGAAAATATACATTATCGCTCACTGAGGACACACAAGTAGCAAAATTATTATTTTTAAATTTCGCGCTACTGCAAGGAACCTGGGGTCAAGATATCCCCTTATGGTGATTCGATTAAAACGGAGAGTAGCACGTGAAGTAGTCTCGTATTATTGACTCATGGCGAAGTCAATCATGTGCAGTTCTTTTGTGCTGGTCTGATTGGGTGGGAAACATGACAGCCCACCCCTGTCGCCAGTCGTATTGTTCTGAGACTAATTCAGACAATTTGAAGTTGCAATTTGATGTAAAGAGGTTAGTCTCGCATATAAAAAACACATTCTTTGTGATAAATGTCTATATTTAAAATTTTGTAATTTAAAATACAAAAGCCACGTAACAGTATGCGTCATTCACAAATGAAAAAATAAAGTTAAAATTAGAGTTAATATGATGGCATTTGCTTTAATTATAATTAATATTGGTGAAAACATCCTTAGTTAAGATATGTTAACTTATTAACCTAATAGTAGACTGATGTGAATTTAAATAAATCTAGATTTGTATTAAGAATTGGGCATTTTATTATGTTTTTTTCAAATGTTTGGCAATCCCTAAAAGTATGTTACTACGGCATGCTTGATTGTAAAAACGCGGTTTAGAACGGTTTAAATTTAAAAACTGTAAATTGCAACGCCTCTGTTTGTCACTAGGGGCCTTTGTCGCGCCAAGCTCTGGAAGTGATGAAGCTGCAGTGTTCAGTAATATTGAACCGTTTATGAACAGATAGTAGTGACATAAGTTTTTTGTTTTTTTCCCCTGGTATTTTGTTTAAGGGACAGCTTATGGTTGTATTACAATAAGTTATAATAAACCGTTCTACAGTTCAATGAGTGGTTTACCGTCTAGCTACATCTGTAGGGGCCTGAAAGCCTGGGATTTTCCTAGGCAATATTACGATATGTAGGTAGCAGACAGCTAGTCAGCAAGTTACAACAGATTCTGGGGGCCTCGTGGGACGCACTCAGGTAATTAAAGTCAACTAATATTGCACTGGTATTACATGCGGTACCATTAGTTTGTCCGTATGAGTTTATTCGGATCATTACGGAATATAGATTAAATTCCAATCCTCGTCGTCATCGACCTCTCGTAAGTGTAAAAGGTTCCGTAAATATCGCCTCGATTTAATCTTTTAGAAAAGTTTTTTGATGAGGTTGACGTTTTAGGATAAGGTCAATTTCTTGTTACGTAGCAAATATAATCCTCTGGTATCGTGAAGAGCAAACGTTGAGTGTTTGTTTTCTTGCACAAGGAGGCAAGCATTTTTTTTTGTGCAAAACAATAGTGTTCTCTAATGAATAACGTGGCGGTTTAAGTCATAGCGAAATTATTCCGCTCGCTTGCCTGCTACTTTATAAACTTAAGGAGAGTACATTAATAAAACATTTACTACAATATATCGGCGCGTGAAGCGGGGTTAACTTGAAAGGAAATTGTTAAACGCTTCCTGTATATGTGATCTAACGTACCCTTGCTACACAAGTTAAGGATGTTTTCAGCTTCTATATTTCTACACAAGGTTTATTGTGCGTTTGGATAATGTTTTTTTAAATTTTTATAACGCCAACATTTTACGCGCTCTGCGATCCATACATGTCCCATGGAGTGATGTGTCGAATTCCATAGCCATTTGTCGATAACAGCGGCGACGCGGCCAGCGTGTGTCAGTCAAACGGGTATTACACAATGTGAAATTAAAAGCTGCTGGAGTTGACGTTGGGGCATGCCCGGGCATATCTGCCTGTGGATGCGTCGTCGCGGCCCCACCGCTGAAATGCTCTGACGAATTGCTCCTCCAATCCCTTACGCCCCGCACCCAATGGCTGTAGTACACTACGCGATTCTAGCCCTGACATGTCTGTGCAAGGCTATTTAAATCCGGGGCGACGAGGAAGGGCTTTCCTATTACACGCAGGAGATCTTCGGCACTTTATGTACAGTTATAGTAATATATGTGTATATAAGATTACTATTTATTAAGGTAAGCTTTGCATTTAAATTAAAAAAGCTAATTGAAAGCTTCACAAACCATGTATTGCGATTCATGTTTAATGTCATATCTTCGTTTTTGTTTTCAGGTAACAGAAAGAATGGCAACAGAAAATTGTTTAAGCAGTGACCAAATAAACGGCGTGGATAATGAGAAACTTGTAGGTATCTTAACTGGTACAGTGTTCATCTTGCATCTGTCTTGCTACACTGAAACGTGTTAATAGGTGTAAATGTCGGACTTGACAGGTGAGACCAACAGTACAGCTACAGACCCTGTTGCTGCATGCAGGTGCCAACAAGGACATTTTTACCATGAAGGAGGTAAAGAACAACCCATTTATAATGCTTGAACTTTGCTGTCACTGTGGCAACAAATGTCGTTTGACACAATCTGTCACGTCGCAGAACTCCTCATTTCCTCAGGATCCTTTTAGCTTTCAGATTTCATGTAGCAGGATTTGTTTGCAGTAAAATGCTGATCTTTATATTTACATTGTTGATTTGCTTGGTGGACGTCCTTATTTAGAGGGACTAACGTAGCTTAAGTTTATTGCTTTAATCAGCTGCATATGGCTGTACTGTAACCTACACCATTTAGTTGGCTTTGCTCATTGTAAGTTGTTTGTATTCTGAGAGTCATATTTCTGTGAAAGTTCCATAAATAGCACTGGCTTATGTGCTGTTTGATGCTTTCTGCGTTAGTTAACAACACCTACTCAATTGAAGGCATCAAAAACATGGAATATGCAAATGATTTGTTCTAACGGCAGGTTTGACACATGGCGCCGCTTTAGTGTACTGTTCAAATGTTTTTGCCTGTTGGCTCCCTTTGTGAAATGACTTGGTTGATTCAGTTCATTGCTGCACTGTCCTGTTGTAACCCTTCTCTGCAGTGTCCTGCTGACAAAAAATTTGGATAAATGCCCAAATGAATCCAAGCACCGCTTGACAGTGTCATGTGCGGGCTGTGATGAGACTTTGTACCACAATGCAACTGGTCGGTCAACCGCCACGACTCCTCTGTAATTGTCCCATTTCATTTCAGGTCATATTTTACCTGGGACAGTACATCATGAGAAAACAGCTGTATGACAAGAAGCAGCAGCACATCGTCCACTGTGCCAATGACGCCCTTGGGGCTGTGCTCGGGGTGGACAGCTTCTCGGTGAAGGAGCCTCGGTATGTTTCAATGGCTAGTAGCCCTTTCTCCCGTGGTGTGTTCCCAGTCCGGGTCCTGTCGACTGAGCCTAGAAGCCAGGAGCAGCTGCTTTCAAGACCGGTAATTTTGGGTTGGGTTGAAGTCCCCAGAGGACACAGGTGGCCACAGGGTAATTAACAGCAGCTGTCTCTGCTGGCCTCTAACGAAATATGGAGTTCAGTGCTGCATGAGTTGGATGAGGTTTTATTTAGGTATTTCGTTTCTCTGAGTTTAAATTTTTGGATTGTCAGTTTTGTTATACCGTATCAATTGACTATCATAAACCTGAGACCGACATTTCGGCCTTTAATGTTATATAAATCTTTGTCTTGCAGAGTTCTGTTTACGATGATCTCCAAAAACTTGGTTGCTGTCAAAAACCAAGGTACCTTTTTAAAAAGCTTAATTGTTAAGTTTTTTTTGCTTCTAATCAAGCCGAATATGATGCGTTAAATGTAACCTTGACATTTAAAATATCGTAAAAGTGCAATCTTGTATTGTTATAAGTATAAGATATTTTGTTCTGCGTGAGGCATATGAAGGCATTGATGCTGATATGATGTAACAGTCATTCCTACCGTCTATAATATTATTTTTATTTCCAACAGATTCCCAGTCTGAATTTACAGAGCCGAGAAGTCAAAGTGAACCTGATAGGGGGCCTGAAGTAAGTGTACCAGCACACAACGCCGTCATTAGTTGGAGCGTTAACCGACTCTTGGTTTGGCTTGTGATTTTTGTGCTTGGTTGGCAGTGGTATAAACGTTATTTTCACAGAGTCCTGCAGTTCTGTTTTGTGTGCGTTTTTGTTTTATTTTAAATAACGTTGTGTTGTCTTTTCAGGGAAAAGACTCAGACTCTCGCTCATCTACCTCAGGACTGAGGAGGAGGCGGAGCAGTGACACTGGTACGACAGCCTCTGTCTGTTATTGGATCTCTGTTGCATTGTTTACTCAATACGACACCATGGGTAGTTCTTAATACTACACTGTTGAGCCCTATTTTAGCCTCACTCTAGGCAGGAGGATGTTGCTACACAAACGCATACTGTGCCCATTATGCTAAAGAGCACTTTGGTCTGGAGGCTATGAAGAATGTGTTCAGATGACTTCTTCAGGGGAATCTTAAAAACAAAGATGACTTGTTCGCTGGCCTGACACGCGACGCTTCATGGGTGCTTCTGTCCTAGTTAAAGCCACTGCACAAGAAATGGCTGCTTCTGCGTGATGCGTTTCACTGCTGCTATGGCTATTCCACTGCCAGATAAAAGTGAAGGTTTATGTATTGTGTACCTGTTGTGGATAGTCGGGCAATGTGACACTCGGCTGTTGTGTGGCGTTTTAAGACCGCATTGGTTGGAAAACTAAACCGGAAAAAACAACTGTGGCGTTTAATGTGTGGGAAGTAATAAGGAGGCACATTCACACTACCGTTCAAAAGTTTGGGGTCACTTAGAGATGTCTTTATATTTGAAAGAAAATAATAAGTGTTGTCCGTTAAAATAACATCACATTGATCAGAAATGCAGTGTAGACATGGTTAATGTTGTAATTGACTATTGTAGCTGGAAACGGTTGATTTTTTTTTTTTGTGGAGTCTCTACATAGGCCCATTATCAGCAGCTATCAGTTGCGTTCCAATGGCTCGTTCTTTGATAATCCATGTGTATCATTTTAAAAGGCTATTGGATCATTAGAAAACCCTTTTGCAATTATGTTAGCACAGCTGAAAACTTGTGTGCTGATTAAAGAAGCAATAAAACTGGCCTTGTTTAGACTAGTTGAGTATCAGCACCTTGTTTAGACTAGTTGAGTATCTGGAGCATCAGCAATTGTGGGTTCGATTACAGGCTCAATATGGCCGGAAACAAATAACCCGGTACACAACTGAGCAACCGAGTACAAGTACATTAGAGCGTCTAGTTTGAGAAAGACACCTCACAGGTCCTCAACCGGCTGCTTCATTAAATGGTACCCACAAAACGCCAGTCTCGACGTCAAGTGACGAGGCGACTCCGGGATGCTGGCCTTCTAAGCAGAGTTGTAAAGAAGCAGCCTCGTCTCCGATTGGCCAATAAAAATAAAAGTTTAGCATGGGCGAAAGAGCAGACACCGGACAGAGGAAGATTGGTTATATACAGAGGAGTCTTAAGTTTGAGGTGTTCAGGACGCAATGAAGAGTGGCCACCACAGTCCCAGGATCTCAACCCCGTTGAGCTGTTGAAGCAGCTTGACCGCATGGTACGCAAGAAGTGGCCAAGCCAGTCCAACTTGTGGGAGGGGCTTCAGGATACGTGGGGTGAAATCTCTTCAGATTACCACAACAAATTGGCAACTAGAATGCCAAAGGTCTGCAAGGCTGTAATTGCTGCAAATGGAGGATTCTTTGATGAAAGCAAAGTTTGAAGGACACAATTATTTAAATTAATAATCAGTATTTCTAACCTTGTCAATGACTACATTCCTATTACTTTTGCTACATTTCCTATTCAAACTAATATCGTGCGTTTTCATGGAAAACAAGGAAAAGTGACCCCGAACTTTTGACCAGTAGTGTACATTAGTCTGAATTCACAGATGCAAGAAAAGGTTCGCGTTTGGAAAGGTTGCCTGTCTGGTAGCAATTTCTTAATGTTTATAATGTTGTCATGAAACTCACAGAAGCTGTAAATGCATTGTCTGTCGTGTCGATATAGTAGGTAACACAAAGGTTGTCTGTAGGCCCTTGGACCATCATTGGACCTTTGCTTTAAAAAAATGTTAACTTGTTGCTAAGCAGGTAGTGTCTGTCACCCACTCCCCGCCCCCTTCAGCCTGCCCAGTTTCAGCTGGCAGGATGACTCAGCAGCAGTAGTGTTGTGTCTTCCCCAGCAGGAACGTCCACAGACGAGGAGCCGTGTGATCGCAGCAAGAGGCAGAAGTCTGACAGTTTCTCCCTCACGTTCGACGACAGCCTGTCCTGGTGTGTGATCGGGGGCCTGCGGGGTGACCGCGGGAGCAGCCAGTCTTCTCACTCCCACAGCAGCGCCGTAAGTTTACAGGCACGTGTCCCGTTCCGGGGCGCCGCTAAACGCCCTTTCTGTGGCGTCCTGAGTTTTCCGTTCGTTTCACACCGTGGACGGTGCCGTCGTTTTAATGTCCTCTACGTTTACAGCAGCGCTTTAACGGACATTTTTCTCTACCTTGGCAGGAACCGGGTATATCGGGTAGTGAGGACTCTGCGGAGGACTTCAGCCAGGATTCGGATTCTGACCACTTCAGCGTGGAGTTTGAGGTGGAGTCCATCCATTCGGACGCCTACAGCGATAATGATGAGGAATCGGTGGCCTCGATGGAAGACGAGGTCTCTGCCCGTATTCCCTATAGAGAAGGTTCTGCGGTTTCAGTGTGGATTGTGGGGATCGGTCTCTCACTCTCGCTCTCTCTCGCTCTCAGGTTTACGAGGTCACCATCTTTGAGGCTGAGGAAGAGGACTCCTTTGATGAGGACACTGAAATTACAGAAGCAGTACGTTACGTTTTCTGCAATGCGATTTTCTATGCTTCTATACGTGGCCATATTTCATGTGGGGGAATCTGACGTTGTTGGGGGGTATTTTTTGGTTGTGCGGTTCACAGAACATTGATTGAAAAACTTGTTTTAATCTGTTGATGTTAAAAGGGAAAACCCACCTTCAAATTCAGAATATGATTTGAATCTTTTTTGCGCTTGCTAGCCACTTAGCTGGTGCCGCTGTTCTAGGAGAAACTTGTTGGTGCCAAAGCTTTGCTGCTAATTTGGGTTATGCTTTCTATAATGAATGTGATGAGCAGTGGTCCACTGTTGTAATCGGAGTTGAAATCCAGCGGTAACGGGATTTTGTGTGTGCTTGTGTCAGGATTACTGGAAGTGCTCAAAGTGCGAGGAGCTGAACCCCCCACTCCCACGGCGCTGCAACCGCTGCTGGACGCAGCGACAGGACTGGTTCCCGGAAGGCGGGTTGGAAGGCGCGGCAGAGGCCAAAACGCTGCCGCCAAAGCCTCCCGCCGCGGATGCAGAGGAAGGACTGGATGTCCCCGACGGCAAGAGGACGGGGACTCCTCCCTGCGGCGAGCTCAAGCGGGACCCAGCCGTCTCGGATTCCCAGGAGGCGTGCTCCCAGCCCTCCACCTCCGGCGGCAGCGCGGTCAGCGCACCCAGCAGCCAGGAGGAGGCGCCTGAGCTGGAGCGCTTCAACAGCCTGGAGGCGTGCCTACCCGCCAGCTGCCTGGAGCCCTGCGTCATCTGCCAGAGCCGGCCCAAGAACGGCTGCATCGTGCACGGCCGCACCGGGCACCTGATGGCCTGCTACACCTGCGCCAAGAAGCTCAAAAACCGCAACAAGCTGTGTCCGGTCTGCCGGGAGCCTATCCAGTCTGTGGTGCTCACCTACGTCAGCTGATCCCGCACCTAACTTAACGAACGCCTCCGATGAATCGAGTTATGAAGGGTTTTTATATTTATTACCTTGTTTGTGCCGAAGACCGGCCATTCAGTCCTTGTGTTCTCGCCCTTGGCGGCTAAAGTGAAATCGCAGCAGTTTCGGCCGTGGCAGTGTTACTGGTTTGGTTTGGTTCGGTTAATTTCGGATGTAAACTGTTGTGCAATGCGCAAGGTAATACTGGATAAGGATCGCTATTCGCTATACTGCTTATTATGGGGATGAATATATTATCGAATGGTAACAATTTTTTTTTCCCCTAATCCTTCTGCAGATATTTAATTTTATTTAATTTAAATAAAATGTTTAATTCTGTTGCTGTTTGAAAACCAGATTCACACTTTTGGTGGCAGTTGATTAGATTGGTAGTGATACATGCGTTCCTCTAGTGGTACCAGGTCTCACAGAGGTTTGTACTCGGTGAATACCGAGTGCTAAAAAAAAACTCTTGCACCATTCGTATGGATGTTGATGCAAGTTCACCTGTGTGGAGAGCTGAACGATGACTCGTTCCTGAAAAACCTCCAGGACGGTTTCATAAATAATACACATTTTGTACTAAAAGTACTGAAATGCATATACAGCTGGGTAAGATTAATATTCATTAATAATATTCTTTATTGGGCAGAGATGAAAGCATTGTGATTTAGTTCTTTGTTGTGGACGTGGAACAGTTTGTAACCATGGACCACTCTTTAATAACTACGGGACATGCCTCGACCTGTCCAGACACCTGTCTGCAGCTCCCCAATCCCTGAACCCTCTCTACTCCAACAGCCATCGTTACTTAACCACCCAATCCGACTGGGGACCGTAAACCCGTTTATTTTACCAGGAAGTAAGATGCTGAAGTTATCCTGTTGTAGTCTGCTGTGTATCGCGTCTATAGACGCCAACGTGATGTGTGAAAACGGCTGGTTTGATATGGACTGTTGTGAAAAATTGCTTAGAACTTTGACTGTATAGTGCATATAAAACAAAAGCGAGGTTTGCTGTACAGTTGGCTAATTTGTTGAAAAAAAAAAAAAAGTGTTTTGTAAAAATATTGTTTGGATTGAATTACTGAGATGCTTTAATGTTGGCATTTAAAAGAAAGCTGTAGTTATATTAAAAGACAATTTGTTGATTATTTAATATCTTAATGTTCATTTGTATTGTATTCTATTTATTTGTGTTACTGATGCGTTCTTGCATGTTTTTCTGCAGAAATATCATAGATCAAAGGGAAAACCTAGTTAACTTGATGGTAAAAGGATTTTGTGTCTCTTATTTTGCATGAAACTGGTGTTGGGCTGCAGCTGTCTTTCAAACTCGTCGAGGCACTAGTCGGTCATTGTGATAGGTCTGGAACTCAACTGACCCTGATGATTCCAAATGCAAAATGCATTTTTTTTTTTTTTTTTTTAGCTCAAACAAGAAATGTCGAGTTATTGAGCCTGTGTGCAACGATGCCTAGTCCTTACGATGTTAAAGCGCTGATTATAATACTTAAGGTGAACAAACACTACAGTAAAGCTATGCAAGTCTATTCTTTTATAACTAATTTTAGTCTATGAGCCAGACCCTCAAATTTTGGCTAACGGCATAATCAGGGGTTACCATATCTCGTGGGGATTTCTTTCAAGGTCTATGTCTGTAGTGTTGCAAAATGTGTGCTAGAATTGTGACACTCATCGTTTTAAAACTTCATTAAACTTAAAGGCAATAGGGTTTTTAAGCCAACAGCTAACAACAATTACATTTTAGTTGCTTAGCAGACGCTTTTTTCCAAAGCAACTTGCACAACTTACAATTTATATTCATCCATTGATACAGCTGGATGTTTTACAGAAGCAATGCGGTTGATCTGAGAATGGTTAGTTTACCCATGCTGGCTACCAATCGGGCAGCTGGTGTGACGTACTAAAATTAATACATTAATAAGCAGGAGTTTACTTTTCAATAAAATGTCTGAATTTGTCAAATTTTACTATTGTGTTTTAGATCATTTGGATATTTGAACCAATATCAGATAGTTGCAGCCAACATTTCTGTTCTTCTCTTAACTTCCCTTTGTGGATGGATACTGGGGCAAACGCCTCACAATGGCCTTAGTCACAGAGCTGAGAGGCTGTATAGACAGATTCTCAGACTCGACAAAAGTAACTTCCATCTTGTAGCGTTTGGTTGCTCATGCGCTTAGGATTCTGTTAACACTGGGGGGAAAATACTGGCGTTTTGTTCTTTATTTCAAAGTTTTTATTTTGTTGAAACTATCTGAATGATGCTCTTGATATGTTCTTAAAACTAATAAAGGGGTTTTTGCCAGGAATAAAAACAGTTATAGGTTTGCTGTTATCTTGATTGTGGGTTTTTTTTTTTGTGGCAACTTGTTTCACTCTTGTCTTCTAACTGCCCATGCTGATTGTCAGTGAACGTGTCATTCTTTTCTTAAAATTAATTGGATCGTTAGTGCTGAAATAGAAAGCACACGTACAAAAACAGCAGCACACGGTTAAACGGTTTCCCTTATGTCATCCCACAGGTCACCTGCATGTACTTCTCACAGGGTGAACTATGGTGATTGTTACATGGGGACATATACCCACGCGATGATGGTGTAAGTATCTCCCTCAACTGTACTGTTGTTAGAGGTGGTGGATATGGCTTTATTGGAAAGGGCTTTTTTCCCGCAGCACTTTGTTGTGACATCAAGTCTTTACCATTGAAAGTTGCAATAATTTTCTAGTTGTATTTCTCTTGCCATTAAAATAAAAAATGCCATTAGTAGCCACTAGAGGGCAGGCCTTTCCTTTGATAAATGTAACGAAACTCAGTGTGCCGCACAAAAAAAGCAGGATACCTCCGAAGCTACGAGGTGGATGGTGGACTTGTTCATGGTCATATCTAAAAGTAATTAAAAATATACTCTAATGGTTATCAGTAAAGAACCCTTGATTTAAAAAAACCAACACAGATGGACCCAGATACTACAGGCGAGGGATTTATTTGAAAAATCAAAGCTCTCATTGTGAGAGGAAATATAAATGCATAAATATGGGAGAAGAGTTGTCACATCCTGGTAGGGTGGCAAAAAATAAGGGCTTGTATGGTAAATAACCAACTGAGTCTCAATGCTTCTACAGCTCAGAAATGGGACTTAGAAATTCAACAGAGATTACCTGTAAGGTATTATGGGTCATGTTCCCCAGGGTTTACGTACCCTCTACTACACCTACGGCTCTGTGAAGAAGAGTGAACTGTGGCATTCCAATGGTTTGTACGAGCATGTTGTTCTGAAAGTGTTACACAACATGTTAATAATTTAAAAAAAATAATTGTTGTGTGGGAAAAGGTCTCATTGTCACAGTATATAGTACAGAATATATAGCATATACAGTTATTTACATCAACAGTTATCGATATTTCTTTTGCGTATTTACAGAGTGCTTAGGAAAGTCACTTTGCCGATGTGGTGACATCGCAGGTGAGGCTAGCTTTGGTCTGAGACATTCACAGTGAGATCTTCGCCTTCCGCTGTAGCCAAGAGCCATTCTGCGTTGCTCGGCGCCATTGGTCTGCCCCCCACTGTGAGACCACCGCTGGGAGACTAGGCGATCTGGGGGCTTGAGTCTTTAGCATATTTAGCTAACCGTATCTCTCGTCAGAATGTTGGCGCCGCGTGTTTTTAAATACGGGTGTATATCTGTGCTTTCGGTGATAAAATAACCGAATGGTTTAACAGAATACAGTCACCAGAGTGCAGTGGGTTTTTTTTTGGAGGGGGGGATTACGCTACGGACAATGATCTCACCTCCCTGGGGGTAAAGAAGGGTCTTTAGGCAGAATTAGGTTGTGCCGTGTGTGGTTGCAGTGGAAGCGAATTCGATCGATAGCTGATCTGCACAGATTATAGATATGCTTGCAATTCAAAACTCGATGCTAACAAACTTCTGACCACTTCTAACACTTCTGCCGTTATCCTGTTAGCATCGTGAATATGAATTGTGATTTAGCAGTGGGGGTTGGGGTAAATGTTTAGTTGGATCATGGTTTATATATTTTATAATGTCAAAGGGCAACTCTGCATTGTTTCTAACTGAAGCGATTTCAGATAAGTCCGTTCACCAGTTTAATGCAGTGGGCCGTCACACTTAGCAGAACGTGCTCCGTTTGTCAGGCTTTTATGGCAATCCTCCAAGGAAACCTACAGTAAGGAGGCGGAGTAACCAGTCACCAGGCTTGAGTGTGAAGGGTTACCAGTCATGCCACATAATCCCAGGGAACTAGAGACTCTCTACCGAAAAATGCCAGGCCTGTGGAGGGGAGTTCCTCTGAACGTCTACTATAAGTTCTTCGTGCAGAAACCCAATGCCAGGAGGCACAGCTGCGTAATGAAAAAGCTCATGGTTGCAGCTGTGAGTAGTCAACGTCGAACCCGGTTTGGTGTGAGAGCTTGCATAAATGTGTCGTCCCCCCCCCCCCCCCCAAGATCTGAGGCCAGAATGTTCTGCTGTTGCCCCTTGCCTTACAAACTTTCTACTCCATTTGGTAGTCTTCTGGGATGGCTTTAGAACTCCGGTGAACGTGTGGGGGGGGGAAAAAGCTTAAGGTAAAAGGTAAAAGAGCAGTCTGTGGCGAGGTAAGAAGCCAACCCCTCCTCTCACAGCATCAGCCTGCAGAGGGCCGCCGCCAAGACGGGCGTGAAGCCGGTGGCTAGCTCCGCGGCGCTATGGCTGACCACACAGTTCCGCAGTTCGGGCGCGCGGGAGTCTGCGGCACGCGTGACGGCGGGGCTTCTGCTAGTCACCCCTTTGAAGACGAAGTTGTGCGTCAGGGCCGAGAATTTCTCAGGTCCGTACGGAATGTACAGGGACTCTGTCAACGGTTCCTGCCCGGATGCTGACACCTGTTAAGGAAAGTTGAAGAAATGATTAGATTATGAACGTGTGCTGATAAAGAGGCTCAGACTGACGCAGTGTGGCGCGTTACTGGAGTGGCGCGTTACTCCAAAGCCCCCTCCCACCTCCGCGGTTCAGCATTTCCTCCTAGGGCAAGTGTCATTCCCAGGAAGCCTGAAGAACACACTGTCACAGGGACTGGCAGCCTCACAGCGGGTGGGGCTGTCTTGAAAAGGGCTCCAATCTTTTATGAATCTGAGTTTTACTTGAGGAAGAATAATGCAGCATTTTGACTCCATGCCAGCTAATCGTTCAAAGTGAGAGTCAGTTGTCTTTTTTTCGTTTGGTCACTATTTTCACTTGTCCTGTGGCAAACTAGTCGGGTTAAGTTGTTTATGTCATTACTGCATTCATTCTCATGTTTGTTTGCTCAGTAGTCTGTTTCTGTGCACAATAATCCGCTCCAGAAATCTAATAAATTTTGTTTATTATCAGATGTTTGCTTTCCTGCCTCCTAGGCTGTGGGAGAGAAAACATAATATTTTAACTAGCTACACAAACATCTGGAGAATTGGGGGGAAAAGGAATTGAGAAAATACCTATTTGTATACTGCTGCAAATGTTGTCCTGTTCTTACTGTAGCGTGACGCGCGATTTTAATCACTGGGCAAGTCACTTGCTTCAAAAGCTGTTAGGATTATTTGTTCCATGTCATTAACCATGGTGAAATGGAGACTGAGCTTGTTACAATGGGGCGGTGTTTGGGCTTTAGTGTTGCTTAATCCCAATGCCATATTTTTTTACACTTTGTATTACAAATACCATGATGCTCATAATGTCTAAAAGCCAAAATACTACAGCGTGTGACGTGATTATCAGGCATAGACAATGCATGTTCTGCACGATTGAGGCTTTATGGAATATATGATTAAAATGAATGGATACATTGTATATCGAATTTATATATATATTTAAAATTCATCAAAACACCCCTTGCTAAACAAGAGTGAAATTTAAGTGAATAGTGAAAGATGGGAGAATTATAGACAAGCAAAGCAAGCCAGATTTACTATGATTCCCACCATCTTCCTCCGGATTGTCAAGTGGCTTGAACAGCTGTGCTCCCGTGATCCTCAGGGGTCAGGGTCGCCCCAAGCAGAGGCGGGGAGGGGCACGCGGGCCACCCTAAAAAGCCCGATGTACTCATTTCACCAGGTTAAGAGCCGCTGCGTTTTCTGGGCGCTGGGCACCTGCCAGCATCCCTTGTCAAATGCTTACAGACCGGCTCCCATGTTTATTTGAGTAATAAACGGTAATGCCTTTCTGGCCCGTCTGAATCCTCTGTTTAGTCTTCCGTTCAGGGGTTTGGCAATGGGTTTGGCCAAATGCTTTTTTTTTTTTTTTACAGAACTTAACATCATCCAGCACAAGGGAATCGGTGGATCAAAGATGAGACTGCACAAAGAGGCCTTTTTGAGTCGTTTGTTTACTCAAGGAAGTTTAGGATTCGCTCAGTGTCTTCAGAATGAGAAATTCATGAAACATAAGAGGGGCATTGCAATCCCAGGGGCATATAGGCCACCTTTCTCAACTGGAGTCTTTCAGAAAGAGAACGCATTACATTTGCCATATCCACCACGTGAACCTTACATGGCCTTCGGTTAATTGTATTGGAAATGTGAGTGTTGCGTTGCAATAAACTGTCTCTGTGTTTTCCTGTTTTTTTCCAGCTGTCGCAAGAATGTCAATAATTTTCGTAGACTAACAATTATACTTGGAATGCCATATTTAATGCCGTATCCAACCCTTATTTTCCGGAGAATATTCACTTTTGAAAGCGCGCCTAAGGAAAACCGGGGATTCGTTTTCCGTCCAGATGGCTGTTACAGGTCTGTCGTAAGCCTCCGTGGAACTCGTGTTCGGAGCCTGGGTCAGGTTAGCGTGCAATGTCAAGCTTGTCGGTTCCACCCTACTGAGCTTCTGATGTTGCGCGTCCCCTCTGACTTCCCCCTTGCAGGAGACGGCCCAGGAGACACCCATGACTCACTGTGAGTAACAAGATATCGTCATGGGGCTAGAAGGGTCAGCCTTTGCTTAGAAGGACGCAGCCGGGACAGGTTCAGTGATTTTTATTTTCCCTGTCTGGCCACCGGGGGGAGCCAAAGCCAAGTAGGAGAGGCCAGGCTCTGGGGATAGAGGCTAGGATTTGCTCTAAACTTTCATGAGCGTTTTCATGACCTGTTAGCGTGGCTGAATGAAATCCTTTAAATTTTGACACGCTACAGAAACGCGTCCATATTTCCGTTGAATTCATGCGAGGCTTTGGTGTGGTGGGAACTTACCCTTCGGGCCAAAAGGGCCTTTTCAGAAGCTACGATACGAATTGGTTTTAATGTGTACAATTCATGCAATCAATACCAAGGCACACTGTGAAAAAGTGATTAAAGAATAAACAAACATATGTATCTTTCAGTTTGGCACAATACATTATTACTTTTACTTATTTATTACTTTGGAGCAGTATTAGTATTCAGTCTTCTAATGAATATTATACCTTGCGGCTACCTTGGATGAGCGCACACTCTATTGTTGCTTTAAAAAATATTCACAATCTTCAAATCCTCCACCCTGAGGTGCTGTCTCACCTTGATGGCGTAGTTCCCAGGCAGGAGCAGTCTGTAATACTCGCCATTGCGGTCTGTCTTGAAGGGGCAGAGGTTTTTCCTTCCTTCTACCTCCACTAGAGCGTTCTCCACTGGGGTCCTGTTTGAATCCAACACCTGACCTTTCACCCCTGCAGAGAAATGAAAATCCAAAATATAACATCCGCCTACACTGCTCCCCCTGGCAGACGTCGCATGAGGCCGCACACGTATATCTAATCACAGTGGCTATAACGCGCGTAAATAGTAAAACTGTTCTTATTCCTTTAAGCCAATCCACGGAGTGATTGGACGAAGCGCTCACCAAGGTGGACCTGCTGCATGTAGGCAAGAAGTGCGGCTTTGTTGGCGGCCCAAAGTCCTGGCAGCTCTTTCTCAGGAGGGTACTTGCAGCATGAGAGTTCCAAGGTGATCTCGAGGCACTGACCCCAGACATAATTATAGTCCTGCATTCCTCCTGAAAGCAGATTATAAAACGTCAGTGTTAAAACACCCATAAGTATATAAATGATTTATCACTCAGGCTAACCTATCCCTCGGGGTTGTTAACATCTTTACTGTTTAATTATGCGGAAGTGCTCCATTAAAATTCGGGTTGTGTTGTAATAATGTATGGGCGTGCGGCTATGATATAGTAGCATTCTTCACGCGTGCCCGCCAGGGAGGAACAGGTTCACCAACTGCATATAACAACAAGTCATGGGAGATGCGGCCTTTTAATTAGTAATGAGACTGTGTGTCTGGAATTACCCCGGTGACACCACAGAATGTCTTTTGCAGAGTTAGCTTAGCCTAGTTACCTGACCTGCGACTAATAGGTTTACAGAATGGAGAAATGGGGGGTTGGAACCCGCACGTTGAACATTTTGAGTTATAAAAACATTGGGAAATGTTGTACAGATGTCCCATGACTTGATGTTTGGGGTTAATGCGTACACCACCACAGCAGGATGCAAATGTGACTGTGTTATTTGTTACAGTGCTTGGACTGGCACTCAAACCATGTTTGTTTTATGCAGTCTCTGGAAACTAACAAACATCTCCTGGCAAACTCGAGTGTTCCGAGGCAGATTTTCTTTCAGAACACTTTTTTTTTTTTTTTTAACTGTGTCTGGGATACCGTGGATTTGAATAGGTTACCTACTTAGCTTCAGCAGAAGACAACGCTGACTGCTTCTGGGTCCAGGGTGATACTTACTACAATGCCATACTGGCATAATTACCTGTCAAACGTGTAAGTTGTTTTCCCTGGTCTGGATGAAATCATGGGATGTTTATTTTTAAATTAACTTTACACCCTAGACCCTTGTTCAGGGTTAATAGCATCCCTATCTCCAGTTATTTTCATCCCTCGCACCCTGGCTGAGTTGCGGTGTTCCGGAGTGACGTCGCTGACCTGGCAGAGGGTACCAGTAGTAACCGTTAGTGATGCCGTCCTTGAAGAACTTTGTGTCATGGCAGTTGTTGCCCCTGTGCATGCTTTTGTGGCTGAAGGAGTAGGTCTTGGCCAGGTGAATGAAGACGTCGTTGTCTGGTGTGATGCTGGAGCCTCTTTGTAGCTCGCCTCCTGGTTCAAACACCGATCGGGGGGAAATGTTCTCAATTAAAGGCAACGGTCTTCCCTACAAGTTGTATTCCGCCCACCTGACCCCCCCCCTCGTAGTGACTATCGTTTTCAAGCCGGCTGACCCCGCGGATAAGCCCGTGGGGTCCCCCCTGGTTGCAAGTCAGCATAGGTGTGGCATAGAGCTTTAAGCCTGGCTTATTGAAGCAAGGGCAAACATGTTTGTTTGTTTTTCAGTAAGGAAGTTCATACGAGGAATATGTTTTACTGGTTTGGTTTTTCCATACGCCACACCCTCCGCGAAACGGACGCTAGCCTTCTCTGCTAATCGGGTACCTCCGTTGCTGTTGTCATAGGGGTAGCTGGCCACCACTGCGCCCCCGTGCAGGTTGGCGGACAGGACGAATGGCTCCGAGCTCAGCCAGTCCATCACCGCCCCCACCTCCTGCTCCTGGCTCTCCTTGTCGTTCCCCTGAAAGGCGTCTGGGAAGTTGCGGTTCAGGTCCACGCCGCGCTTGTTGAACCTGCGTGGACGTTGGGACGAGGGGTGAGCGACCACTCCAGTGCTCCTGACGTGGTTCAGCAGCTGGCGCACCACGCTTGTGTGTCTGCGGCGCGTCAATGGCTTTGGTGCCAGCCATTTTTCACAGCTGTGGATTACCAGAACTCGGTAACAGTTGTTGTGTTTGAACTCCTCTGCGGGACGATGCAGTGGTGAAGTGATCTGCCTTCCTTTAATTCCTTTAATTATTTCCTTGATTTTGTTCTGTTCAACCTCTCTGATTGACAGTTGGGCTGCTCTTTGCTATTGGTGTTTCCTTGGTAATGACTAACATCTTACCTAAACCCCGCAAGAGGAAAGTCAAGAAGAATCAGATGTTTTAAAAAAACGTGAGTTTTAATTCCATAAACCTTAAGATTATTGTTTAGCACCGAAGGAATAGATATTAATAGTTATATGTCACAGTCATATACATTAATCAATGTGTAAATAAAAATAAAAATGGACACACTGGGAAATGTCTCAATAACCCTGGAATCTGGAGCCTGGCTCTCACCTTCACTGCGAGGTTGTTATCATTCCATTACTCAGACACAGTGAGTAACAGGAAATATGGAATATGCTCCTGATTAAAGCTGACGTTTTTGAAGTGTCACTGTATCCAGCTACCGTCCAAGATCAAAGGTCCAGCGTGCGGCGGGCCCTGTGTTCTGAGGCTGACAGAAATCCTCCTCCCTGTATCAGAAAGCCTGGCTTATGAGTGACGATGTAATGAGCGGGTGTGTGCGCGGCGGTGGAGCAGTCGTGTTTTGAGTAAGCGCTACGGTTTGGAGCAGAGCTTTAGTTTAGGGACGCGCTACAGAACAAGGGAAGGCCGTCGCTGCCACGGGCCTGTTGTTTTAAAGATGGTTTGGACTTCACCCGAGTCAGACAGCACCTCTTAGACAAACACGCTCTTCACGCGTGTCTCTGATGTGTTCTGGCCCATCTCCCTGGGAACCCCTCAGTGTTTTTGCTACCGTCACCTGTTTTTTGATTAGCAGAGATATATCCTCCCTGTGGTATTTATTCTGACAGAAAGGACAGTGGAACACGATATGGTTTATCTTCATCAGGTAATGTCTGATTTACTTGTCAGGGGGTTGTCAGGATAAATAACACACTGTTTCCCGGAGATCTGAAACTTTTAGATGTGGTGCATCTTACTGGAATGAATGCCTGTCAACGTTTGGGTTTGGGGGAAATCCAGCATTTTGCAAAAGAAGTGCCAGTTGATCGATGCATTTAAAGCCGGAAACTGTCTATTTAGAGAAATGGTACATTTAAACAAGCCTTTTTTTCTTAAAAGCAGGCAGTAACGCAAAACAGAGGAACACAATGGTCATGGATGGTAACAGAAATGTTATGTCATTGTGAGTGACCACATTCCTCTGAAAATGACCATCGCATTGAAGCCAGCGTGTTGTGGCTTTGTTAAATTTCAGCGTCCGTTTGGCTCTGCGGTCTTTTAGTAGCAAATTATAGCATTTTCAGTACTCTTACATCTGAGCCAGAACCCGGTTTTAGTGAAAGAAAAATAAACCCTTTTTGTAGTCGGTGGTGTTTGTCAGCCCTTTTTGTGACGGGCACGGAGCAGGCACAAGATTATAAAGCTAACGGAATACTTTGGTGGGAGGGCAAAACTCTGGCTCTGATTGGACAGAAAGTTTAAAGCTCTCTAAAAGGCCGGCACTGTCCATCCTATGTGCGCTGGGCAGTTTGAGATACGGGTTTTACAGTGCGGAAAAGCCAAGACAACACAGGAGGTGTGGCCAATCTGCTTCCTGCTCCCTCACCAGGCTAGAACCGTGTCAGTCCGTCTGTCTGTGCGTGCGGAAAGAGGCTAGAAAAGGCTCCATTCTTCCTAAACTTTTTTTTTTGGGTTAAAAGTGACACAAATGTTTGTGTAAGGTTTCAAAGCATTTATGTTCGGTTATTAGCAGCTAATTCTTGCCTTCTAGTGGCAATTATCTAAAAGAGCAAACTAAGTATCCATTAAAAACAGTACACAGCTGTTTATACATGTATACATTTTAACTTTGTTTCAAGGTTTTTTTATGGGGACATTATTATTAAAAGTAATGGAACCGGGTAATATTACATATACCAGTGCTAATTATGTAAACCAGTACTAATAAAGCACCATTATATATACCCGGGCTAATGATATATATACCAGTGCTCATAAAACACTATTATATGTACCCGTGGTTGCCCAAAGGACAGCTCTGGATCAGTGTAACCACAAAGAGTCCACGCCTCTATAGAAACCGAAGCAAATGGGCTATGCGTTAAGAACCCTCCCCGGGCACACGCACACCACTGTCTGCAAACCTGAGCGTAGGCGTAGCGTAGCTTCACCCCCTTGGGTGCCCTCACCTCCCCTGGGAGTACAAGCAGTTGCGGGTGGAGACCTCGAAGCCGTCGGGGTTCATAGAGGGCAGGATGTGGATGCGAGTGCTGTTGAGGATGCGAGCGACGACGGGGTCGCCCGGGTAACCCCGGGTCAGGTGGTCGATCAGGTGAAGAAGCAACACGCGGCCCACCACCTGTGTGTGGAGACAGACACACACACACGCACACGGCATTGTGGTTTTCTGTTTAAAAGGCTGGTATCATCATTCTCCTCATCATTATTTGTTTCCAATTGCATTTAATCAGTGTCAGGGTGTGAGACCAGTCCTCTGGGTCAGTGTGTGAGACCAGTCCTCTGGGTCAGTGTGTAAGAATAGTAAGCACATGTAGCATGTGTCTCCTTGAAAAGCTGTGACTGCAGTTTGCGAGTCAAGACCTGAAAAGCCTGGGGCCCTCTCACTGCTGTTTTCTTTCCATGACGGACCTTAATGGTGACGGGTTCCGTGCCATTACATCTGCCCTCTACGCTGTGTGCCGTTCACTTGCACACACACCTGCTAAAGGACTTGTACAGGCAACAAGTCATGCAGATTACACTGCATACACAGTTAAATACATGCATGCTGGCCTCCCGGGATTCGCCACAGTATCCCTGTAAATCTGCAGGGCACTGGCTTGTGTGTAGACCCGTGGATATCTCCCAGTCCGGTGGCTGATAAGAGGAACGCGGTCGACGTCTGATCCGAATCTGATGTCTATATGTGTTAAGCTGAAAGGCATAAAGGATAGCCTCTACTGCACAGATACCCATCACTTGTGTGAGCCTTGAGAAACGCATTCCAGAACCAACGCGGTCTGCTCATCTGCTTGATCTGTGTGCGCGCCGGGCAACCTGGACGTTACGCGGGGCACGAGGAGCGATCAGATTTGTGCAGGTGTCTGGGGCGTACGATCACACGCCTGTGATATAACCAGGGGAAAAGTCACCAGGAACAATCGCTTTGGCTGCAGTTCGTTTCACCGTCAGAGCTTCTTTACCGACGCAACGTGAAAGTGGGACGCCGATTTTAAACAGTGTGGCTGAAAGCCACTGGGAGAGTGATGGAGTAAATTGCAGCAGTAAAGTTCAAACGAATTATGAAGGGACGGTATCTACAGCGGGTCCCAGGATCATGTGTCACTGCTTTCCAAAGTACTGGTCCCAAAAGGTTACATCTGTGTTTTACTTTTGCAACGCAACAAACCAACAGGCGGTCGCATTCCCAAAGCAGCACTTTGAAACGATGTATAGAATAGCAGGGAAACTATTCTCCTTGTTATTTGCACATCCTTTGGGTTATAGTCCTTCCTCTACGTTGGACGTGAGAGAAAGCTGAGAACTTCATTGGCTGACCTAGTGTGCCTGAGGCCCTAAATCGACATTTTGGGGCGGGGTATGTGCTGTCCCGGTTGCTCAACCCCTCTTGCTTCTGCGATGTTATTTCGCGGTGGCACAGCAACACCTGTCCTACTCAAAGCAAAAAAAACGTATTTCTCTTTTCCCCAAGATTTGGGGTAACGCCAGGCTTTGAGAAAAGGATTTACTGTAGATTTATAGCACCAAAGGCCAACCACTGTTGACCACTCTGTGCGGTCTGTATCCTAGGTGTTACTGTGGATTTCCTGTGTCTCAGTGGTTCTGTTACCGAGACGCAACCAAACCCTCACCCCAGACATCAGGAGATGTTTACCCCCGCAGTGGCCCCCACTTTATATACCTGTGTGAGCTTTGACACCACACAACCAGTAATGGTAGCTCTTTATTTCCCAACAAGGGATGATTAATACACTCTATATATCCATACAGAATTATGGGAAGTGTGAATTTACAGAAGTTGACTTTGCTGGTTTGCGATTGTGCGCATGTGTGTTCGTGTGTGTGAAAGTGTTCGTGTCTGTGTGTGTGTGTGTGAGACTGTGTGTGTGTGTGTGTGTGTGGGTGTTCACAGGCGTGACAGTGTGCATATCTGTGTGTGTGGGTGCATGCGTGTGCATGTGTGAAAGTGTGCGTGTCTTTCTCTCCTGGCGCTAAGAGCAGAACCGCTGAGAAGCTGGAGCGAGCCGGAATCTTTAAACAAGTTAAACAAGCGGCCTTTCAGTTGGGAAGGGAATATTCACAGTGCGGTGGGTTGGGCGCGCTGGGTAGGGGCACGTTGCTGCTGATTAACACTAGCCAGCCTGGTGTTTGTGTACAGACGCTTGTTCAAAGTGCAGTTTACCTTCGGGTCGTGTACCGAGATCATTTCAAATGGAAACTGAGGCAGATTGCTGCACAATATTTACAGTGTGCCGTCTCTTGAGTAGCCTTGGCACTGGTTTGTTCTAAAAATAGGGCCAGAACCATTTGCACAGTTAGCTTTTAGCAGTGTTACTGAGCCAAGGTAACGCAAGGTAACATTCAGTGTTGAACGGGGTAGATGTCACCTGGACTTGTAGGAATACGTTGCTGGGTACCAGGCGAAATGTGTCCGGGCTTGCTGTGGAATAGCAATTAAGACAAATTCCTGCTGGCTCCGCTGAGTTCTCACGTTTGCGGTTCTGTCCATGCGAGGACACTTAATGTATGTTTTACCGACCAGGCCGGCAGCAGGGATTTGCGAAGGTTGTTGACACTGTAATCAACTGAACTTGAATAAATGTGCTGCCTTTTTATTGAAAGGAAACTTGGGCCCTCTTTAATGTTGGTAAATTTAGATGTTATCCTTATTTATGTATTTTAAATGAAAGAGCTACTCTTCAGATCGAGGGGTTAAACAGGGGATGAACTACGAGGAAAAAAAATTTGTCAATTCCAAATAAAAATAAAATAAGGAGCTACTTTGCATATCATCTCTGTTATACTGCCTCTCAGAAACAAACGGAAACGGCGTTGAATATCGGTGGTTTTCCCCACCCACAGTTGATGCCTGACCTCTGCCATCCCTAAGAAACTTCCGCTTTCTCCTTTCCAGTCACGGAAGTTTTTTTTAACGGTCCCTGGGCCTCGACCTCCCGTGACCCTTGGTGTGCACCTGTACCCCACATCATTGTAAAAGTGGCTCTCTGAACTGGCTAATGAGAACAACCCTGAAGGAAAAAGTTCTTGTACAAAGGCGTGTTTTCTTTTGACGCAGAGTAAAGGGGAAGGGAAACAAAGATGGGGGCGGGGGCAGAGTCCTCAACATTCTCCACTTTGGGTCACACTTGACTGACCCTCCAGCACCGGCGTAGGGGTTGGTCGCTGCGGACTGTATTCGCCTTTATACTCAGATCCCGCTTTTTCTCACAGACGTCTGTGTTCCTCCGTCTCCCCCGTCCTCCCACCCAAAGCCAGACGCTGCATTGAGCCAATTCATTTAAAGTTCTGATCCCATGTTCAAAAATAAACTTGTAATGAGAAAATGGGACCTCAGCAAGACT
>JAOVYW010000001.1:2981148-2998148 GCA_025775045.1 Hiodon tergisus
GCCAATTAATTTAAAGTTCTTAACAATACCCCCCCCCCCCCCCCACACACACACACACACACACACACACATACACACACACACACACAAATGCCTAATTTGTCACAGCAGCAATTCTCCCTGTCCCAAAACGAGCAGCGTGTGCCAATTAGCTTACCTCATTACCATGCATGTTTCCGACGTATTTGAACTCGGGGATCCCAATCGTGTGCTCCTTTGGATATTTACCAAGAACGAGAACCCAAAGATCTCTTCCTGCAACAAGGAATTCAAAAGGATACATTGTGAACTGGACAGACGTTGTGTTAAGACACACATCGTAACTACTAGGCATTGTCTGTCTGTAGCTCTGCATCATTACCACACATTTTACTATTACACGCTTGGAGAATTCCAACAAATGTTCCGGGACCCTGACAGGTTTATGCATGCTCTGTACCTTGGGTGTCAACAGTGAGTCTCTGATGTTTACCCAGAAGAAAATGCCTTATCACTGGTTCATTGTTTTGCACAGTATTCCCTCCACTATAAACATTTTACTGCTCATGGTAACACCGCTTCGTGAAATAGGAGCTTCTGAGGCTGACGTAACAAACTGCTCCCTTGGAATGTCCGTGTTCTGCGAAGGTAAAACCTTACCATTCGTTATATTGAGCTTCGCTATTTTATAACAAACTGTTTTATTGTATATGTCAGAGGATGACATTTGGTCTGAAATATTTCTGTTTAAATACATGGACTTTTACTTTGCCTTTAGTAATTTCGCTAATGTGAGTCACCACTAGTACTTAAACAGGTGGTGCCCTGGATTAACACTTATTAGGGCTCTGCTCCAGGTATTTTGCTACAAAAGGGGCGGGAGGCCAATGGGATTAGAACTAGGTTAGATCTGTAAATAGACAATGATACAGCATTCTGCCACTTTACAGGCAAGTCTGTAGTAGAAACTTCAGAGCGCTTTTCCTAGGCACGAGACACTCGATTTACTACCAGCACAAGACAGAATTTAACACCCACACTCCCACACGCTTTCCTACGGAGAACCGTTTCTTATACAGTTGTGACGAATGCAGAAGAGGCATGCGTCTTTAGGAGCGCAAAAATAACTCTTGTGTTGGATCGGCGTGGCGAGACGTCGGGCACTAAAGTGCTCACCCTAAGTGAGGTTTTAATCTGCTAATTAACGACAGCTTACACCAGGCAAGGGCAGAGGCAGCTGTTCCTGTAGTGCTTGTGTCTGGCCGTCTCGGTCACAATGGAAAACCGAGACTCGATTTACTCGGCTGCCCACCGAGACTCCGGCGCGTTCTCTCCAGAGGTTGAAACATTGTGTGGACGGTCGCATTAGCATCTGAATCTTTTCAGATTGAAATTCAAGAGGGAGACCGGGCAACAGGAGGAGCGGTGTCTCAATGCCAGCTTTGTGTCTGCCGAGGCAAACGCAGAAATGCCACGGAGACAAGAACGGTTCATTACGTACAACCAAAGGCCGGCAAGGAGAGACAATGGCCGACAAGCAAATGGTTTCATTAACGTTTAGAGCGGAAAAGGCTTTATAAACCAGTCAATAAGAAACCCAATAGGATGGATTAATTTTCAGATTTTATTTTTTTTTTTATGTAGAAAGAACATATCCCGGCGGTATACGGCACCACAGGGGCGCTGTTTCCCCCCTCTCCCTTCGGGGCCTGAAGGAATTTCGCATATTAGCAGTGTGAGGTGGAGGAACTGATTTCACTTTTAAATACCGGATGAATGGAGAACTCAGCCCTTTCATCCTATTTTGGGTGATGTCTCTCGAGGACAAAGCTTGAATAAAGATGGGTTCCTCCGCTCGTGTGAATGTTTCAAGCGCTTACTTAAAATCCCATCATGGTCCTGCTGTATCGCCCAGGTAGGGTCTGTTCAGTACGGGCAGGAAATACATTTTCCATCGATGGCTAAACCACCTGAGGCACGTTGCCCTAACCTCTGCTCCACACAGTTAACTGGGCCCTTTGGGGAACGAAATTTAAACATTATGGGCTGCTGAACTTCCTTTGTGATCTGTCAACATTTATTTTATTAAACATATCCACATATCCGAGGTTACTGACAAAGTTTGGAAAGACAGAAATAAGTAGTTCCAAACAATAAAAATAATTTTAAGATTGGGCAAAATTAACCAATTACATGGAAATTCTAATACCAGAAGAATCCAAAGACATTATTAGTGAAGTGCCGTTCCAATTCCAAGCGTGTAACAAGAAGGGGACTGACGTTGTCCTTTGAATAAGTTTGTGTTGGCGCACAGCTAGACGTGGGATGGCTTTGATGCCAGTTGAGGCCAAGATCCCTATCATCTGTTGTGTCTAAACAGCAGCTAAAAGTAACTTAAAACCTTTTTTTAAATAAAGAATAGTGTCAGTTTTCTGATCTTTCTTTCAGATACCTCCCTCCCACACCAAAGATAGAAAACGTCCCCACCCTCTTTCTGAATATATTTTTTTCAGGCAGGTATGTGTAATTCTAATACACAACGTACCTGCTTATGGACCTAGGTACACATCCACAGAATGGCAGTGAATTTAGTAGTACCAGACCACAGCGGTGTACGTGTATACATGAGCCAAGTATGTCCAACACAGCTGTGGAATGGTCAGCAATGAAAACCATAGTCGCCTTCACAGGGAGGCCACGCTTTCTCTGGAGTTCAGTAAATCTGGTTAATTGCTTTTTAGCCATGCCTTTATTTTTAAAAGTCAGAGTTACCCTGGTATGCACTTCTGAATTATTTGTCTTTTCCTGTTATCGGGATAACCAAAAATTGTTCGTTGCGGTGTATGTGGTTTCTGTGAAACTTAAACCGCTTCTGTTCCGGCTCCAATCTGTTAACGTCGTCACTTGGTTCACTCTGATCCACTAGTAAACCTTCCACACAGACGCCTAATATTTAAGAAATTTAACACAGGGACATCACTGAGAGGAACATAATGCTGTGGACGATTGAGATACCAAATTCAGTATATCAAGTAGCATACAAATGTTTGGCTATTTGCGGTAGAGCCGCCGTCAGAATCAGGATTTTTTTAACGATCATTTATCAAAAATAATGATGAAGTTTCTGTTTTCTTATAGTTCAATTAACTATTACAGTTTATGGATCTCGCCAGCTTATTTTCTTATTGTCTCATGGAAATTACTGCGGCTGGGTAGCTAAACCACAGCCCCTTCAGTAAAAGTTAAACTGTCAAGACGCAGACATAATGTATTCTTACCTTCCACAGATTTTCCAATACTGTGTAGATGTGTGAACGAAGAATAATTTCTGTTGATGGCTTTCAAGTATTGTTCAACTTCGATTGTGTTGTGGTATTGGAAATCCAAGCCACAGACTGATGAAATTAAGCCGGTGCACATAAAGACAGCTAGAAGAGACATAGTCTGCGGATGTAACAAAACAAAAGTAGAAGACGCTGAGAGAGATCGTAAGTTTTCAGCCAGGCGCCACCCGATCTAATAACGGAAAATGCAAATATTGGCTCTGAGAACTATTGTGCCCTACACGTGCACTGGGGCTACAGATACGACGTTTCGGCTACGATTAGGTACCCTCGTTTAAGATATTTCAGCATAGGCTAATATAACAAACCAATTTTTGCGAACACTCCTCTCATTCACATACATGTTGAGAATGAAATGTTCCTTCAAAGGATATATATACACACGCACACAATTGAAATTGAAATTTAAAGCGTTGATGCTAACGATAAAAAAGAAAAACTTAACGCCTTGTCCTGTTGGCATTTTATAGAATGTGGGGGAATTTCAGGGAAAATGACATGTCAATGATTGCTAAACGTGCTTCTCTATCCCTTGGTTGAAATTTAATTTAGTAAAGTATGGTGTGTTTTTCCCCCCTTCAGAACACCTGCACAGTTATATTTTGATAGTGCATGGCTTACGAACTTTTACGAAGCCATTAATTTGTATATCGCAAACTATACATATTTATATATATATTTAAATATAACCAAATACCATTGAGTTATAGAAAATAGAAGCCTACGTAAATTGCTATGTATTTCGATACATTTCCTCAATATAGGCCTATTCTATACGTATTCCCGTATCACCTCACATGTAAATGACTGCTCATATCGTTTCCATTGAATCTAGACAAACATGTAAGAGCAGCCTATAGCTATTTTGTGTGTTTATATGTGGTGTGTTGTATCTAACTTTATACGGCGGTAAACATTACCTTGTTTTTAATCCAACGTTTAATAATATTTCGACCCCGGTTGCCTCGATCTTCGGTCTGTGCGCGTAATTTGCCTCAAGACTGACGCTCAAAAGCACAGCGCAAAGAGACTTAAAAATGCCGAGTACAAAAGTTTTCTCGTCGTCCGTTTAACGCCTATAGACGTCGCTACTCATATTATGCAGTTCTCTGGTCCCTCCGGCAGCAATTCATTTTACCAACATAAAATGTTCAACACGTCCACCGAGTTCTGTCACGACCAAGGCGGAGCTAAAGACACTCCGCTGGCCAACTTCATCTCCACGAGAGGCGATCCAAGGTCCAGCTCTGCCGAACCACATACGGTTATATGGTGCGGATTTGTGGTTATTTGCTAACATTTACGTTGGTGTGTGTCGTTTGACCCGCTAAAATTGATCACATCCCTTTTATGTGATTTATGATATGATTTATGTGTTTGGAATCGTCCCAAGATTGCGTGGACGAGGAACATTAAACAATTTCTACTGAAACATCTCTCTGCACGACGGTGAGGGCACGGTGAACATTTTGGAACGGAAGAGCGTTTTTCAAAGCTTTAATTAAACACCATACATAGTGTTCAGATTTTTACATGTTATTTTAAATTACATAAATATTTTTCTAGGCGGACACAACTTTTCCCAAATTTTATAGGGCATACAACTGAGCCAAGTAGCAAGACGGGAATTCAGATGCCTCTGTCGGACACACATTACCACAGAGTAAAAACAACACTGCCTCAATGGCACCACTCGTCATTAAAGACTAAGAGTGGGCGGACACGGCGTCTGCTTCTGCGTGCGTGTTCCTCACCTGCGATTAGGATGCTTTCGGCTTCTGATGGCTCGCCGACGCTCGGCTGCTTGGCTGAGTGCACCTGTAAGGCTTCCAACACGCTGTAATAGATGGGTACGCGCGGGGCACACACTCCGTGAAAATAAGCGGTGGTTTGCAGGGTCCGCCCCCAATGCTGTACCTCACATTTCCCTATTGGCAAAACGTGGACTCTAGACTTAGAAATGCAGACTGCAAACCCAAGGCTGTGGAGTGAAGATGCGTTGACATCAAAACTTTAAGACCATTAGGCCGACCAAACAGTTGCTGTTTTAGTGTATTTCTCTTATTAAAGTCCATAAATAAGATTTTATCGAAATGATTTTTAAAAATAATTTTATAAAATTGTTTAAGCATTCAATTAATCCCAATGTTAGTGTTTACAATTTTTTTTAAATTAATATTATTGAATTGTAACAAAGCATGGAAAAGATTGCATTTTCTAGAGGAAATAAAAAAAAAAATCCACTGGGGTCAAGTGGACCCAGACCATGCCAGGAAAAAGAGCCTTTTATACTTTGTGAAATGGGCACATTGTGGTAGGTTTGAGGAATAGCCATCACTGCACTCCAGGTTCTTGATTCTTACAGTTACTTAGGTTCTTCGCAGGGGATGAGCCTCTCGTCAGGACCTCATCAGCAAAATATCCATTCCTGATATTTCGGCAACTGACAAGTAACGGAAGTGAGCATACAAAAATGTAGTGTTGTGCAACACTCCTGAGCAATAAACCTTGTCAGCATACAAAAACAAATGTGTGAGATGAAGTGGCAAGGCCCTTAGCCATGTAAGAGATCTGACGCTTTCCTGCCCCCTAAGAGCAGGGCCAGACAACCAGCGGTGGGCCAAGGAAGACTCTTAGCATCTGAGAGATTCTATGGCCATATGTCACCCTGCATCTCAGCACCCATCAAGGACAAACTGAACGCATAGGTTTTAAATCTGGATTTAAATACTGAGTCTGATTCCCAGACTAAATCAGTTAGATTATTCCATAGTAGAGGGGCTCAGTTTGAGAAGGCTCAGCTGCTAGATTATTTTTTTTCCTTCTCTTGAGCCATCTTGTTGTGTGCTAATTAATCTTTTGGGATTCCAGGAGCCTACAAGGTCTTTTAAATACGAAGGGCCACTTCTGTTTAATGCCTTGTATGTGAGAAATAATATCTTAGAGCAAGAACAGTGCATTATAGCCAACCAATGTATGGACGCTAAGATTGGCATGATGTAATGACTGTTGAATAACTAACTCAGACTGAAATATGTCAAGCATGATGTTGTGACGATTTCTAGGTCTATCTAACTATTATTTCAGTTTTCTCAGAATTGAATTTAACCCAGTGTTTTATGTTCTTGAGGCGTAGTTGTAGTAATTGTAGACAATGTGTTGGTCCTCACCTGGGTTCTCAGACTGGAAATTGTCTTCTCACAGATCAGTCATTGAGAAGCAGCACTTGGGCGGGAGTCACACCTTGCAGCTAAGGTTGTGGAAATGCATTAAACTCGCCAGGTGGCTTTGCCTGTAATTTTTTGACAGCCCAGGCCCAGGAGGACTTTGCATTGGTGCCTGTGCCTGTGCCTGTCAGGAAGTTGTAAGGTAATCCGCTTCCTTGTCTTACCATGGCCTCCCCTTGGAACCCAAGAGTTGAGTTACAGCAGGAATGGCCAGAAGGCAAATCCACCGCTGCGTTCCTCAAGAAGGGTTTCGTGTCCGCCCATTCATGTTTTAGTTATTTCATTTTTTCATCTTTTTATTTTGCCCCCTTAATGACACTCTAATGATTCCTGGTCTCTTGCCAGGGTGCTCTGTCCAAACTGGACAAACCTCCCATCCACAGGATCATCCAATACACCTTAGCCTTAAGTAGACACATCCATGGGTTTTTTATTTTTTATTTGAGGGGAAAGCCGGGAGGCGGGGAAACACAGTGGTGACGCCAGAGAACAACCACCAACGAGCAGGAGGAAATCGTCCCTGTCCTAGAAGTACCTTTTCCGTTTTTTTGGCATTTTAGTTAATATTAAACAAAAACAAAAATGTAAAAAAAAATACTTTAATCAAACAAAATTTGGTTACTGATTTGTAATTACATTTTAAACATTGGTGCGCTTTTCATACACGAGTCCAAGCCGAAAGTCCAAGTTAAACCGAAAGTTAAAAATATTGTTTTACTGTCTTCAAGAGCTAATCAAAAATGTACTTCTCAGTTTATAGACATACATGAATCCATTGTTGTTGTTTTTTGTTTCGTTTCGTTTAGTTGCAGAATTTAACGAAAAAAATTGTTTAATGACATTATTGTTTAAAAACATTAATGAAACAATATATACCTATTTAACACAGCATTTTTGAAAATATGTTTCCATTTACTTGGCCTCCTACAAAGGCCTGTACAAAACTACAAAACTGTGACAGAACTCACTTTACGTACTCGTTGTTGTTTTTTTTTTTAAAGCACATATTGTTCCTCTAAAAATATGTAGGCTATACATGTTCTAGATAATATTTTTGTTGTAGATCCATTTGTAGAAACCAATGGGTCTGCAGTCACAGCATCACGTGTAAAAGCGTCTACTAGACGGAAGCAGAGTACAATTCAGCTAGCAGTGGCCAGATACTTCGTCACAAAACGGTGACGTGAATACAAGCAGTATAGCCTTCTTAGCTATTTTGGGAATTAAACAGTTTTCCCTCTTCTGTTTAAAATGAGTACGGAAAAATACCCGCGGTCTTCCATTGAAGATGATTTTAACTATGGCACAAACGTGGCGACTGCAAGTGTGCAGATCCGAATGGGTAAGATGAGCTTCATTTCAGTTGAGTTAGCTAGTTAGCTTTAAAAATCCAGCCAGCTACGCATTATGCCGTACGGGATAACCAGCCAACATAGCTATTTGTTTATAAATATAGAGTTGTCACTCGACGTGTAAATAACCGGCATGTATGCGCATAGCTACCTTGTTAGTTAAACGGTATGATACAGTACTGGAAATAAAAGTGAAAGGGATTTTACAGTGGACATGAATAATACAATTTTCCCTCACGTACTCTGAACGTGTTATTAATTAAATCGACTTCCAGGCTGATGATAATGAATTGTAATTACTGAAGTTAGTTGCGTTAGTGCAGTAGTCATCTCTAGGAATAAATTGTTCTGTGGTAAAACTGAGAATGAAGGCAGAACGTGTATATGTTGGCAGACGGAAATGTGTTGGTCACACTTACAAGGGCGATGTAGTTAATTACGATAGTGATTAATGTTATATTGAGACACCTGCAGGAAAAAGTATAGTCAATTAGTTCGTGAATCGCATTCCCTCGTTTCGGCAATACACATTATATGTTTTATGAGATATAAACAATGATAATGTAAGCATTTACATTCAAATTCCCTGTAAAGATACTGTTGGTCAGAGAAGGATAAATTCAACGACCCCACTCCTCCCTTCTATTTCCCAGATTTTCTGCGCAAGGTCTACACCATTCTGTCCCTGCAGATCATCCTGACCACAGCCACATCAGCCCTCTTTATGTTCTGTGAACCCATCAAGAACTTTGTCCATGCAAGGTACAGCTCTTTGTCTTGCAGGCCGTGGCAGCCACAGAATGTCCTCCTGTCAAAGTGCAAAGGAGTTGGAGCCCCATGGAGAGGAAGCAAGTGGTGGGGGGGGTCCCAAACAATGACCGTCCCATCACCACCATGTCCCAACCAATATATGATTTTTGGGTTGGACAGGTTACCCTTAATGAAAAAAAGCCTCCGAAATAATTTCAGTTTGCTGTTTATGTTCATATAATTTAAAAGGTTTAGATTTTTCCCCTTTAAAAACCATTACTCGTTAAAATATCTCACTCGTAAATACCTGATAGATATGGTGGTAGTTTGATGCTGGATCTGAACTCTTTCCACAGCCCCGCTTTGGTGTTAGTGTCAGCGATTGGCTCGCTGGGTCTGATATTGGCCTTGGCCATTTACAGACATCAGCATCCTGTCAACCTCTACCTGCTGCTGGGATTTGTGAGTATCGTTGCCAAGGGCAACATATATATGAGTCAGAGGTAACCGTGCATTGCCTTCAGGAAGGTTGTTTACCTCTCTCAGTATTGTAGTTGGTTAAACTGCAGGTTAAAACACTGGCTTAATCACAAACATGCTTTTTTTCAGACCGTTCTGGAGGCTGTCTCTGTTGCCACCGCTGGTGAGTTAATTGCAGAGAATGTAACCGTTTACCCTATTCGACGCCAGCACACACACACGCGCGGTTTTGACTCACTGACGATTGACTCTCCCTGTCATTGTGGTCCCGCAGTGACGTTTTATGAATACTCCGTGGTGCTCCAGGCTTTCGCGCTCACAGCCGCTGTCTTCGTGGGACTGACCGCCTATACGTTCCAGTCCAAGCGGGACTTCAGCAAACTGGGGGCTGGGTAAGTTTCCCCATCGGTTCGGCACAACTCCCTGTCTGCTGTCTGCTGTTGAGCGTTGGGCATGTCCCTCCCGTGCGTTTCGTCACGCTTTTGCCAACAATTTCACTTGGATACAATGTAAAAGTCATTATTTTGTGTTTTCTACTACGTTGTTATTGCCGGATGTGTTGAATCCTTGTTTTTTCCCGTTTTTTTTCTTCCTTCAGCCTGTTTGCTGGCCTGTGGATTTTGATCTTTGCCAGCTTCATGAGTGTAAGTGGTAACAGTTTTTCTGTGAACCTTCAAGTCCTGCTATTGGGACCGGTGTAAAGTAGAGGGTCTTGCTCACTCCACTCGGTTTCTCATTTTTACCCTTGGCACAGAGTATTCCTTTGCAGTGTCTTTACTTTTGGCTGTAGAGTACCACCAGTAAACCAGAAGGCTTGTACCGCTTATTAAAATAGTTTTTATTTAAAAATATAACCACTGTTCCCAATTATCAAAGTATTATTTGCTGACTAAGTTGCCGGATGTACAGGGATGGTCACATCAAGGAATAAAGACTTTCCCATCAGGTCTTTGTATGCATGTGTGTAGCAATTTAATAATTTCAGTTTGTTTACAAGCAGCCAGCCTACGCCATGCAGTTTCAGTGTGTCCTCTAGGGGGCACATTTATCTCTAAGAAAACGGGTGATGAACTCTGGCATAGTTCTGCCACTACTGTTTCTGCATGTTCTGAAAATTTGCTTTGTTGGTGTGAGTCACTGAAAGCCCATTTGTGGATTTTCGGTGGAGTAGTGGCACTACCAAGACTAGACAGGGTGGAGGGTGCTGTGTGTGAACGTGTGATTCGTTGTAGGGTGAAGTGCCTCGCTCTGTGTTGTATTAATGAATGTTTTTTGTATCCCTAGCTGTTCTTCCACAATGACACGATGGAGCTGGTGTTCGCTGGGGCAGGGGCCCTGCTGTTTTGTGGCTTCATCATCTACGACACCCACCTGCTGATGCACAAGCTGTCCCCCGAGGAGCACATCCTGGCCTCCATCAACCTGTACCTGGATATCGTCAACCTCTTCTTGCACATCCTTCGCATCCTGGACGCCATGAAGAAGAACTGAGTCTTAATGGCGCCCTCTGGTGGTGGTAGAGGGTATAATTCCAGCACTGTGTGGACAGCTGGTTGTAAATCCGTAGTGCAACATGTGTAGTCTGACTCTGACAAGTTTCTGTATTTCTCAAATTAAAATTTTTGTTGTGGATTTTGGTTATGATTTAATTAATATAAATGTAGTCCAGTTGCTGTTATTATTATTATTATGCTTTATTATGGAATATGAATAATTAAATGTTATGTTTATGGAAAGAACATATTAAGGTGGCTGGTTGTGGGTTGGGGGTTTGGGGTAATCCAGTTTCAGAAACAAACTTTTCATCAGTTGCCTGTTTGTAAGATCATATTTGACAGCTTGTCTGACGGTTTTAGTCCTGATGTGCTCCGTTTACTAGGTCTACCTGAAAAAGCTAATTGTTTTTTCCTTAATTCGACCATTAGAACTATTCTACTATTCTAAATACTCACTTTAAAAAAATACCCATACTTTCATCAATACTCAGTTCTGTAAATTGGTCAAAGTGGGGAATTCTGAGCAGTGTCCTTGTAGGAAGAGGCCTGGGTAAGTAACGTGAATGTTTGATTAAACTGACCACTAAAGGAACAACAACCAGCAGACTAAGGTGTTTAGGGGGACCATAAACGGGGACCTTGAGTATTATTTCCAGGTGTAATGTGTGAAATTATTGTATTCTCAAAAAAAAAAAAAAAAAACGCTAAAAAACTTCAAAGTTTATCACTGTGGGCAGATGTGTGCCATGCAGTGAATGTGTGGAGCACGTAGTATATTTGAAATTAATTGCTTTACACTGAATGTATTTTCTCTGCCTGTCATCTCAGTAATTTATTGTAAAGACCGCAAGTGCAATATTAATTATAATATGGAAAGTAGAGTAGTTGCACGGGTATGTGGCGAGGGTCATATGTAATGTATGTAAATCGTTTCCGAAATAAACCGCCCTGAAAAATATCACGTGATGTCAGTTTTAGTCCCCGCGTGAGAACATGCTAGGTAGCTACTCTTTAATCGCAAGTTGTACGTAATTAGTGGAGTGTTTTGTCGACTGGACGTTAATATGAGGGGTTAAATGCCATAAATTAGGTTGGAAAGTAAAACCCTTCCAATTTACGGTATCTGAGCATTAACTAAATTAACTATTAATTTTAATTAATCAAAATTAATGCAAGAACAGCTAGTCCAAGTTCCTAGGCACTTGGTAACATATCGGTGAGTTTCGCCTTTACACGTGCCCCGGATGTCTGTATTTTGTTTTTAAAATCTAACAACATAAATGTACTATATTTAATCAATTGCTTTGTTGTGGGAGAATGAACAGGATTCATAGTCGGCATAGTTCTCGTATGTTTCCGTGCGACCCGTTCGTGTTTTCTTGGCAAAGGGCCGAGTCGTTTCTGCTTAGTTGACCATTACAAATTGGCTGACAAAAAGAACTACAACAGGTGATTTCTAAATGAATATAAATATTTTAAAGATGTTATCAAGATGTAATTGATCACTGTGTCCGTTTTGGTTGTTATGGCTTGATGAATTCAGACTATAAACATACCGTCTCTTAAAACGTTACAAATGTCACACTTTAAGGCACCGGTTGAGATTGCCCCGGGCGACTTCCAACCCCAGAAGTGCGTTCCAAGTAAAACAGAATGAAGGTATGTGTGCTGTAAGAAATCTTTATAAATCCCATTTCATTGGGGTCAGAGTACACTAAACCTCAGTTGCTCTAGGACTCCATACCGGTAGAAAATAGTTACCTAATTACACGGTGATACTTATCTCTAAATTGCTCTCCACGAATATAAATTTAAATTTGTTTTCATAGGCCCCAGCCCACACGTCTTATCCAAACCTATACGTTTCCTTCTAAGGTCTGCTGTTGAATTATATGCCCTTCCTCTGCCAGTGTGGAACAGTTTATTAATGTAACAATACTGAGACGGTAGGGGACTGTTAGTCTAGTTCCTAGACGTCACAAGGAATAGCCAAGTTTTACAAGAGAAACTGTCTCCCATGTTAGGCATTTAATGAACACTAGATGGCAAACTTGTTTAACGATATTGTGCTTTAACGATCGTAAAAGAATAATACTGACCGTAGTCGTTGAGTTCAAATCATGCTGCGGTAAATTAAATGTCGTTAGTCAATGTCCACAATGTACGCCTTGTCGTTGGGACCACTGTGCACACCACAACGACCATACCCTCTATATGGTATATTGAAACCACAGTGGTTTTTTAAAAATCGTACGAACGACTTCTGACATTCTATTATGTAAACACAGTTTTCTCTGTGTCACAGGGACACAGCTTCAGCAAGGACATTCACCAGCTATACGCTGGAACTTTTCTTGTGATTTAAGCTCATGGAGCACGACCGAGGAGGCTGGATGTGTGTCAGGTGACCTACAAAAAAATAAAAATAACTAATAATAATAAAAAATAACTGACTGAAGTATTTATAATTATACGTACAATACTGATGAATTTAGGGTACTGCCTTTAGAACATTTACAGCAACTTGGCCGATCAAATGAGGAGTTAACAGGGCTTTCCTTTAGGGCAGTTGTAGTGAGTGTTTTCATCTTTTCACAGCTGGGGCGACGGCTCCCCGGAAAAGGGATGTGCTTGTGTTTGTCAATGGGCTCACCCCTCTTAATTAAGGCCCTTCAAGGCTGGGACTTGTAAACGGTGCGGGCCTTTTGCTCTGACCTGCTCTCAGCTGCGCGATGGGAACGAGGCCTCGTCTAACAATCGCTCTCGGAACCCTCAAAGAACAGCGCTTTTGGACGGCTGGGGACCTGTAGGACTTCTTCCGCCGTGAATAGGGGGGGGGGGGGGGACGTAAATGGGGAAAATTCCCCTCCAGTGTTCCAGCGTGTTGTGGTATTCATGTGCAGGACATTGGGAAATTCCTGGGAGATTACCGGCGAGGCTTTGATCCCGCTGCGCCACGTCCCCGCAGAAACACCTGTTTAAGAGCGGCGAAGGAACCAAAGGCACACTGCCCACGAAAGCTGGGAGACAATAACTCAGCAAGGTACCGGCCAATTAATTAGTGAATGGCAATGAATCCGTTCAAAATATAGTTCTGAAAACGTATTCATGGGGTTTAAAACGACACAATATGAAAACGCGTCAGACCTTTAGCAAAAGACATGGAATACAGGTCCAGCACAAGGAAGCGAAACAGCAGTTTTGTGTCCAGAAATTTCTTACAACAACATCATAAAATCATAAAACATTAAACCAGAAACTTTTGTCATGGCCGTCTCGTTCAGGCCGAGCTAAAAAGCCCTGCGCTTCAGCGACCGGACTAGAGACTCCCGAGTGCTTGGGAGTTATGGGAGTTAACCCCCAGAAACGGCCACCCCAGGAGAGCAGTACGAACGATTCCGCGCGAGTTTAATGGAACGCGTTGACCGTCATTCTGGCTTGCGGGATCAAGTGAGGGGCAGCCCTTGGCATCATGTTGTCTCACTTTAAGAGGAAAATGCTTACCCCCGCCGCCCCGGTACACGTTTATGTTGCTTTTTCATTTCTCTCTCTTATCCCTGTTCCCGTTTTTTATTTCCTTTTAATTTGCCAAGCCTTTATCTGCCCGCGTCGACATACTTTCCACTGCGTGTTTGACTTCACAGCAGGTCCAGCCCTCTGATGTTGCTTGGCAGGACCGGGTGCGTACCGAGGGAGGTGAGGGTCTCTGGCGTGGGGCTAGGCGGCACCTGCAGGGTTCTGCAGGGTACGGGGTGCTGGGGAGGGTGTCTTGGACCATGTTGAGTCGATCCGGCTTGTGCAAAGGGGCACATGCTGTGGGCGAATGGCCTTGGCCTCAGTTCTCCCTGCGTTTTAAGAGCTAACACCCACCCACTGTCAAGATGAATAGCGCAGATGAAAGCGTGAGCCACACGCACGCACCTATAAACTCCCTAATTTACACAATTATATATAATTCGGAGGGTGGCGGACCTTTTCTTCTGTCTAGTTCAGGAATAGGCATGGTTTTGTTATCACCGCTACGCTGTCTCATTGTAGGAAGAATTTTGTGTGTGCCGGGACCCCCCCATCCCAGGGCTGCAGGCCGTCCCCATACCCCTCCATTACACTGACCGACTGGTGACTGGCACTGGAAGATCGTTCAGGTACCTCCAGGATTCTCAAAAAAATTGTCTGAATACCTTAATTGAATTACGTGTAATTGCATATAATATACATGACAAGGTTTTTTTTATGGCCCTGGATTATCCATGTGTTATCAAATGCAACGTGCCGGAGAGAGTCTACGCCCCTGGATTAAACCCATTCTCGAATTTTGTCTTTTGTTTTTTTCCTTTTGCCTTTTGCCTTTGTCTTTCCTCTCTGCTATTGTCCACTCTGTGCAGACAAGGCCATAGTGTTTTGCTCCATGCTGGGCAGCAGGGCTGTGCTGCCATTATTTTCTTTCTTATAAACTGTGTGTGTGTATGTGCACATGTGAGTGTGCATGTGCATGCGGAAGAGAGTGTGTGCGTGCGCGCGCACGCATGTAAGTGTGTGAGAGTGTGGGTGTGCGCACGCATGTAAGTGTGTGAGAGTGTGGGTGTGCGCACGCATGTAAGTGTGAGAGTGCATGTGCACGTGTGAGAGTGTGGGTGTGCGCACGCATGTAAGTGTGTGAGTGCATGTGCAGGTGTGAGAGTGTGGGTGTAAGGGGGCTTTTGTGCTGGGCTTACAGCTTTTAAATAGCAGCTCTGCTAAGGTAGATTATTTTCTAGCATGGCATGGTGCCAAATATGTGGAATAATTGCAGTAATTGAGTTTTGCAATATGGCTGGTTACACCTCTCTAAAACAACTGTAACATTTTTACCAGGACCAATGAGAGTCGCATTTTTAATGAGGAAATGGTCGTATACCCCTACATTGCCAAAATAAATTGACAATGCATTCTTCTTTTAGTGACGATATAGTGTTGTTACTGTTCGCTTATGGATACATCGGTTATTGTACGTTTTAGTATTCCGTATTTTCTGAAAGAACTGGAATACCTGACGGAAACAAAGTGGGTGTTAATCGCGGTTTTCAAATTCCACCTGGTAATTTTTTTCCATTTTCACTCGGGGACAGATGCGCAGAATGATGCAATGTTGCTAAGTTATTACTCTGCTCGTAACCGGGTTGTTTATTTGCGACGCGCAGTAAAAATAATTGTTGGTCCGGTTTGTTTAGTTAACTTCGGCCGTCTATGTCCAGCACGTGTGTGTTTTCTCCACATGAGCACCCGGGACGCACGAACGAAGTGTGCGCAGGCATCGACCGCTCACGAGTCATTTAGCGAGGAATTCCGCTCTTTGTCAGGTCGCAAATCTTCTTAGCTGCGGTTCGGCTACCGGGTTGTTTCGAGGACAAAAACAGCAAGCTACCTAACGAACCTAGCGGAATGTAATTCGCGATTAGTGCTAGCTATTGTAATCACCATGTACTGTGTTCCCGGATGGTTTATAAACTCGGAACACTGCAGAAACTACCTTTACGAGAGAATGACTGTTCGCAAAACCCCACAGATGCATTGTAATCTTATACAATATAGCCATTATAAATTGTAGCAGGTTAAGGTTTTTTTCCTGAAAAAATTTACAGAAATTTTACGCACACCCTTAAACTAAAAGCATTTTTATTGCAACAAATTTACTGGAATTCCAGATGGCTATAGGATCATCCATTCAATGCTGAAAGTTGATTATTTAAACCGTTGAACGAACGTAGAATCACAAATGAACGTCGCATGTTGTCCCGTGGTCGTTTCAATCTTGAATTAGCATAAAGTATATCAATCAGTTTTTATGCTATCGATCTAGCATGGTTTCTGTATTCGTTAAACATCCGGGGGGCGGTGATGACGTATTGTTTTCCTTTGCTTTTCGAGGCCTTCTCCTTTCCTGGGAATTTGCTCACTGAGCTCAAAATGCAGAAGCGACCTGCCTGTGACCCATGGAAATGTGGGGGCCACTGATCCCATTTTAAGGGTGTCCCGTTATCTCGACAGGAACAAGCGGCCTGCGTGGTTTCTATGGCCTGGGACAAAATGCCCGCTGTGATTTATCCTGATTTAAGGCCTTTTATAGATCAACTCAAACCATTAGCACCTGTGTGTGTGTGTGTGTGTGCGTGTGTGTGTGCGTGTGTGTGTGTGTGTGCGCGCGTGTGTGTGTTCTTGACCCCTGGGAGCTGAACCCTTTCTCCAAATACACTGTATAACGCTTCCTGACCCACGTGTGCCGCCTTGCAAATGGACTGGGGAGGAATTTATAAACTCCAGGCCCAGCTCTGTGGGGGGGGGGGGGGAGAAACGCCAGAGGTCTGCCTGTTTTCATATTTCCATGTTAATCGA
>JAOVYW010000001.1:3001386-3011753 GCA_025775045.1 Hiodon tergisus
GCTACTGCATGTGGAGAGAATCATGGGTGCGTAGCCTCGGTTTATTCCCCTGCGGTTTGCCCATTGCTACTGCGTGTGGAGAGTATAATTGGTGCGTAGCCTCGGTATATTCCCCTGCGGTTTGCCCATTGCTACTGCGTGTGGAGAGAATCATGGGTGCGTAGCCTCGGTTTATTATCCTGTGCTTCTCTATACAGATGTGCTGAGGAGCCACAGTGAGGCCTGCCAGGACCAGCGGGACCTGCAGCCTTTCCTGCCCATCCCCCACGTGCGCGACTCTCTGGTCCTGCCCCAGGAGAGGTCAGGGGTCATACCATGCCCCCCGCTTTGCCCTTCTAGCTTGCGTGCATTCCGACTGAACCCTGTGCCCCACAGGAAGAAAATGAGGAGGGTCTGGGAGAGGGCGGAGGCGTTCCTCTCTGCGAACGAGTCCCGGGTCAGGACGGAAACCCAGCGGGTCGGAGGCGCTGACTTCACGGTCTGGAGGTGGATTCAGCCCTCGCTTGCCTGTGACAAGCTATCTGCCATTCCTTCCAAAGTGTGGCAGGGAAAAGGTAACCCCGCCCTTCGCTAAGTTTCTCAGGCCTAATGTTCGCTGGTCAGGGTAGTATTTACGCGGGGTTGTGGACCATGTCGTTGTGTTTGATGGGGGAAACTGAATAATGGATTGGAGAATAAAGGCTGTAGATATCATGAGCAGTAACTGCATGAGACAAATGCTGGTCCTCGCAGCGTTTCCCTTGGACCGGAGGAACTCCCCACCAAACAGCCTGACGCCGTGTTTGAAGATTCGCAACATGTTTGATCCTGTAATGTGAGTATACTGCCATCCACGTCAAAAAACATCTTTTAAAATGTTCTTTAAATGAAACTGAAAATTGAATCCCAAGCAAGTTACATGCTCCAGTGGCTTTTTGAGGTGTGTGGGGAATGTAGATTATCTCTGAAATGATGGCCTCTCCTCTCTTCAGGGAGGTGGGGGAGAACTGGCACCTGGCCATTCAGGAAGCCATCCTGGAGAAGTGCAGCGACAATGACGGGGTTGTCCACATCGCGGTGGACAAGAACTCGCGCGAGGTAGGCCCCTCCACCCCACGCCCTCCGCCACTTCTCCCAGGCTCTTGCTATGGGACCTGGGTGGAGGCCTTGCCGGTGCTGGGTCTCACTTCCTCCGCCACCGTCTGTCCGCAGGGCTGCGTGTACGTGAAGTGTCTGTCTGCTGAGCACTCTGGGAAGGCATTCAAGGCGCTCCACGGCTCGTGGTTTGATGGTGAGTGAAGGCCCTCGTGTCTTTATAATGACAAAGGGGAATGGGCGAGTCCTGGTTTCGGTTCGTTGCTCGGACATAAAGCCCTTTATTATTATTTCATTATGTGGAAATGCTGACTGCTTTCTGTGTGTACTCCTGTCGATTTACCATCAGCCAGGCCGCGCTTTAGCATTCATAGGTTAATGTGATGCTAATTTAATATCTTAAAATACAAAAAATGCTAAAGTGGTTTGTCTCATGTACGTAGTTTTTCTTTCATACTACATTATGGAGGCCTTGCTATGCAGGACGTCGTTCTGTGGGACGTCCCCTACAGCAGTATGGCACAGTAATGGACCAGCCCCCCCTGACGTCACGCTCCCCCGTCTCTGCAGGGAAACTGGTGACGGTGAAGTACCTCCGCCTGGACCGTTACCACCAGCGTTTCCCCTCTGCCCAGGGCTGCAGAACTCCCCTCCAGGCCTCCGTCAAGCAGATGAGCTCCATCTCACCTCTGCGCCACCGCGCTACCCCGGCCTGCCTGCGGGTGTCCTCCTGAGTTACCGGATTTGGGGGCACTGGGGTGGGGGGGGAGGCGGGTGCTGGAGATTCCCATGGGATGGTGGGGTGCAAACTGGTGACCTCATCATGTGTCCTGGGTGCTACAGAGGGATGGAATTTTATTATTTTTTTATTTTTATTAACATTTTTGTGTATGGATTGACAGGAAAAACGAAAGCTTCCAACTGTAGCTGTCTCCAGACCCAGGTTTAAATATCTTTGGTCTTCTACCATATTAAGCAACTGCATGTGCTGGTTGGAAATACGCCCTTATTTATGCTTTGAGCTGTAACGTTCAGCGTGGATATTTATTTCCTGCAGGCGTTTGAGGTGATGTGACGTCTCTTGTAGCTTTAGTCAAGAGAAGGCATGCACAGACACTCTCCCGGGTGCTGTATGTAGGTGTAGTCTTGCAACGCCCTCTTCCTGTTCGGTGGGGGCCGTCATCCTGACTGGGCGTCGAACGCTGGCGGAAGGATGCCGGGCGGACGGTCCATCAGCCGAGGCGTTCCCCCATCCTCTCGCTACGCCTTCTAGTTCCAGCTCCAGCCATCCGTCACGCCAAGAAGCTTTTTTTCCTTTACTGTAACGCCGTCGTAACGCGCATTAAAAATATAGTAAAACAAGGGGATTGACACTTTATTTTTAATCCTTATGCAGTGGCCCTTAAAACTGTACTGCTGTGACGTTGAGTATGAACGGCGGGTTTTTGGACTCGTCTCCTCTTCATCCGTTCCATCAGCCACGTGTTCAGAGGGGGTCAACGTGTACCCTGCTAGCCCCATGCTCAGTTATAGTACAGCAGGTGGACTACATGTCACGTGTCCCCCCTGCAGTTGCCAAATCCGCACACGTGGGATATCGGCTGCTTCAGAGAGTTGGGCTAACGTGCGAAGCCGAGATTCCCGGGCAGTTTAGATTTTTAGTTCTTTCCCTGTGGGATCGCTGTCGCAAATGGGTTAAATAAATTCCGATATAGGTGCTTGGTTATTTTCAGCCATATTGATAAAACAATGGAAACTAGTTTACCAGAATTTAGGCGTAATGGAAGGTGGTTTGATGAAGAGTAAACTGTGCAGTTATACAGTTCGTTATACGTTTCATCATGGCGTTTTCCAGAACATTCTTTGACAGTTTGTCGTTTTCATTTTTTTTTAAAGAAGTTCGAGGTGACCCTCGTGTACTGAATAAGCTGAATATGTCCTTGAACAGTCACTTTTTAAATGCAGTTTAGTCAATTTTGGTGCAGTATTTTCAGCACTAAGTTGTACAAAAATAAAATGTAAAATGCACATTTTAAAACTGAGTCCTGGTGCACACCCCCTGCCACAGACGACCTAACTGTGCCTTAACTTTGAGCTTTTACTATTATTGGCTTTGTGTTTCTTCAGAATGCTTTTGGATTTATAAAGTGCAGGATGAATATACATGTATAGTCTGTTGTATAAATTGCACAGAGCTAATGTCATGTCAAAAATGCAACTCCAGCTGGGAGTTTGGTGCGTTTGTCTTTGGTGGGTGCATCATGGTAATGTTTATATTTTTGTATGTTTCAGTCTGCCTGAACTTTTTTATGACTCCTTGCAAGAGTGAATGTAAAAGCTGATGTGGCACGTCTCCAAGGCGATGGGTGATGTGGCACGTCTCTAAGGCGATGCTCAAATTCTGCTCCATCCTTAAGTTTTCTTCCAATGTATTTTATGTAAACACTGTACATTTATATAATTGTAATATGTACTATTATGCAGCTTATTTTCCATTACAAAATGCTGTTTATGCTGACCAATGTCCCTACCTGCAAGACAGAATGGGAACGTGTACAATATCCAGACATTAAAATTCACTTCTGATGTTTTATTGTAATTAGTCACTTGTCTGTACAGACAATTCTAATTAAAGGTTCATTAGGGTTTTTTTTAAAAACACTGAGATGGGTCTTTTGTTGTTGATGTCGTCGTCGTTGTTACTGGGGTTTTTTTTTCAGACCCAGCATCAAGCAAGTTCCACATTGATTCTCAATGTCATCCGGTGGTGCTTTAATTTATTAATTTCTTTGGTTTTGCCGCACAAAAGATCACAAGAAGCGGCGGAACCAGTCAATAAATAACCCGCATTTGCAGTGCATATTTATAAAATGACCAAAAGAAAAATGATCAAAAAAATGACTGGAGGGGGGGGAGCCATCAGTGGTCATAAAATGAAATAGTTTTAATTTTTCGTGAAGATCACTCGATATCGCCATCAATGATATTTAATTATATTAAGTTTCAATAGTATTTTGGGCCGATAATTGTATTAATAGATTATTGTGGATTTCTGCCAGATTTTAACCGATTTGAAGTTGTCCGGCTGCGTTCCTGCTCATATTTGGTGATGGCAGGGGCACTGGAATTTCCCATAATGCACTCGTCATTACCCAAGAAGTACATAGACTGAGCCTCTGTTGTGCTCCACATTACGTTGACAACAAATGAGCCGAGACGAGACCGCTAGCCTCGCATTTGTTTATTTTGGTGTCTGCGTTGCCTTGTTATTACTTGCAAATTTTACAGGTAGGTGCACAATGTTGAAATATGATCATTTAACAGTATTTAGAAGGCTGTTATAAACCGTGTTACCATAGCGCTCTCGGGAAGCTGTACGACAAGTTTTCAAATGTCACGGTACACACACAGCGTATTATTTTTTTTGACCCGACAGCAGACTTGTAAAGCGAAAACGTATCATTCGTTAGAACGGAGATCATTTTGTTAGTCTTCTTGTGTTCTGCGTCTTAGTTGTCCCAGCATATTAGACTATTACAATAACTGGTGACGTTACCGGCTTTGTTGAGTGGTTTCTTTCAACTGCGTAAACACAATATAAGAGTACGGGTCTACTTGACGAACAAATTGTAAACGACGTGCATATCGAGTACACATAAATGTGTTCTAGAAGAGAACAGGCATGTTTGTGAACTCCTATCTTGGTGTCTGTATTTTGCTTTAAAATAAGCCGTTTGATGTTTTGACACTTGGAAGTGTTACACAATCTAACTAATTTGGGAAGACCAGTTGCGGAGACCGGGAATATCCAAACGTAGCAATAAGAGACTAGACTGAACGAACAATTTAAAACATTGACATTTCTTGACGGAATGATCACTGTTTATTCCCCCTCTATCCAAAATCTAATTACTATGTGAACCAAGAAATGTACATTTTGCATAACTGTGGAAAGTAAATCATCTGGTTGTTACTATTTTTAATAGTTTCCAACAGTCATTTTTAACTGCCGCCATAATAATCAAAGAAATGCACGCGGTTTTTCAAAGCACAGTGAGGGATAATCAAGCAGCCTTGTAATCTTAAGTGGGAGCATTTTCCCCTTTTCGTGGTAGCCTCGAGGGGCAGGATATTACCACAGCGCTGCCAAACTTGCAACGTTAGAGGCTTTGGTAGTGTCACGTAATGGATGCATGTGCAGCCTAAAATGTCCTCGGTATTAAAAATGAGCCCGAACCACTCCCTACAATACTCTCATAACATTGGAAGATGGCGTCATCCTAAAGCCTAATTGTTTTGCTACGATAGAGATAATGCACTACAAGCCCAATTGTGTTGGCTATTGCTGGTGTGCCAAGTCGAAGTGCATCCTGGGAAGGACCATGGCAGCCGTTTTGCCCCCCTCTCCGGCTGATGATAATGTTTGATTTGCCTTTGAATCCCCGCTGCAGAAAGAGGGCAGCAGTTTTATGTTATGCTGCAGTTGTGGCCTCCTGATTCGCCAACAAGTTTCCCAGGCACTGCGTAGTGGTTTACCTCAGTTTGTTATTGTGTTGGTTTTGAGCAGAATAACATAATCGAATTTCTGCCGAAGGAGCCCATGTAAGGCATGTATTTAGCCGGTTGACAATTTGTTTACTTTTTACCAGTTTATACCGCTGATACCAACCTCTCCTTCATTTTGAGCTTTGCGTTTTATGTCACAAAACACAACCATGATTAATGCTATGACCATTTGTTGACAGATATCCTCCTTTTTTTGTGTTTGATTTCTGCGTCGGAAATCACCCGCCTGTGATGGGTTAGACTCTGACGCGACCCGAAATTGAATTAGTGTTTGCGGGAAAACCGCGGAATCAATGAAAGTTAGACACTCGTTAGATATTAGCTGATATTAGGCCCTAAGTTCATTAGAACAGAAAATGTAAATATTGTTTTGTTTTGTTTTAAAATTATTGAAAACTACCGTTGTAGAGCATATACAGACAATGAAGGGTAAACCAGTAGACGTTAACTTGTGATGCCAAGTGCACGCACCGCACCGTCAGATATTCGTACAATCCACGGTACTTTTTTCAATTAACCAAGTTTTCAAAACTGAAAAAAGAGACTGGCAGTCATCACAGATTTACCTGCTTGGATCGATATCCTGCAGCACAGTGTGAGATTAGTTTAACCCCCCCCCAACCCAACCGCTGGTAAAGAAACTGCAGAATTTGTTTATGTGAATGTTGTTCTCAAGGAGCTGAACTCGGTTATCACGAGGGAAACGGTTTTGGCCAGCGTTTGGCCGAAGTGGGCTGGCTTGTTTTTTAATAGGACCAGGAGGGAGGATTTGGCTTTCGTTACGGCTGCCTTGGGTCCTGAGCACTCTGGTATCAGTTATTTATAGATTTATAGTGTCCTTGTTCTCCGGTGTCGGTGTGGGACAGGGTGTCAGTCACCTGAGGCCTCAAAGCATTCTTTAAAGTGTTATTTTAAAGTGTGTTTTGAATATGATTTTATAATTCACGTAGAAGTCCTTATTTAGTCAAGTCTGACTGTGTTGAAAGCTGTCTTTTTAGCTGCTTCGCGTAGACCACTGCATTTGTAAAGCGCCTTTACCAGAGCAACCCTGACTGCATTTTTAACCAACACGAGCACAATTCTGCCACCCGCTGTACGACTGTGGTTCTGCAGATTCCGCTCGGTTTTTGCGGACACTCCCCAGTAGTCGTTTAAACTACGTAGTTGCATTTCGCGTACGTGCACTTAAGTTCGATTGGTGTCTTCCATGTTTAATTAAAAAGGATGGCCACGAGTTTGTTTTGTGTCCCTGTGTTTGGGCTGGAGTTGTGCAGAGTTGGGGCAGTTGCAACCCAGTTCAGCAGTAGGGTTTTGTTGAGGAGTCACCCTCCTTCAGGGATAGGAAACAAACCGGCCTAGGCCTAAAAGATGTTCAGCCCTGAATCTTGGGTATTGGACTTCTGTGTTTGTGAGTTCGTCATTCCCGTTAGGAAAGGTAGGAAGTCCCCCAGTTGGCTCCGAGCTTGATTTCTGAAAGGAGTTTTTTTACCAAGTGAAAAATAAAATATAACAAATGAAAATGTGATTGAGTGTTGGCTTGCTGTCGGTAGCTCTCAGAACTGTTACCCCTCCGTTTCGTTAGTGAATGTTAATTACAAGGCTGCTTGATATGATTCCAAACACGGCTATTTTCCCTTTCTCACTTATAGCAATGCATTCCTGACCTCATCGCCAACCTCATCACTAGGTGGCAGGGGTGTCACGCGCCGAAAAAAACTGAGGTTTCAAGTGTTGTGTCTGTGACAAACCAGTCGAGGAGACGTGTAGGAATGTCTCTGTTTGTGCAACGGTGCCTTTGATTTCCTCCTCCCCACCAATCCATTTAAATGCCCCTAGTAGCTTCCTTTCTCTGTTGCAAAAAGTCAGTAATGTGCGATTGGCGAATGAACAAATTCATGTTCCCAGTCTATTTACAAATGGCCCGTAATAAACTGTGGATTGGAGTGATGCCAGAAAAGTGAGGGGGCAGGTAGCATCGGTTGGTGGCTGTTACTCCACGTGGAACTCATTCCCCTCGGACGGCGTGCCGTGTCCGGGCTGCCTTGTGACACTGCACCCCCGCCTCTCTCCCCCCGTAGCACCCTCAGAGTGTGAGCTCAGCTAGATGGCTGCCTTCCTCAGACGCTCGGGCTCTGTGGGCCTGGGGCTGGCCTCGCGGACCTGTGGGCCCCGGGTGCGAGGGCGACTCGGTCTGTCCCCGGCTCTGCTAGGTACTGTAACCTCCACCCGTATTTCCAGCCTGTGAGCAGGAGGATTGCGCTCCTGTTGAACTGTGTAAGGGCGATTCCCGTCTTTGAGGGGTGGTGGTGTGTGGATGCTACTGCTGTTATTTAGGTCAAAGGTCACCCACCGATTACAGGTACTCGTGAGAAAGATTTTCGGAGATGGGCACCGCTGTAGTTACGGGGGGGAACTTGGCGCCACTGAAGCACGATGTTGGCTGCTACTTCAGAAGTACAAATCATGCTACATACTTAGGTTCCAAATTTACGTGCATGGGTTTTAGCTTTTTAAATTTCTCATATAAAAGTTTTATATAAGTGACGCATGGATTAATTGGTCACCCTTTTCTGTCTGGAAAGCGTACTTTTTAAGTTTACACATAATTTTGAGGAAATTCACGTCATTTGAGAAAATTGCATTGTCTAGATACAATCTTGAATGAATCATGTTCTCCAACTACTTGTGCGCTAATGAGAAACCTGAACTTTCTACCTCTCTCCAAGACTGATTGTGCTAAACTGTTTCATCTGTTTCCCTCGTGGTATTAAGGCCAGGTTGAAAGTCATTCGTTAATCACCATGGAGGGAAATTGTACATTTCCCATTTCAGATGGAGATTGATTTCCTCTCGGTAGCCATTGCTGCCAACACAGCTCTCGCGTTGTCTCTGCGCCAAACAGCCCCCCGCGTCCCCGTTCCGCTACACACCAACGCAGGACACAAAATCCAGTCAAATGAGGCTTTGATGCGGCCAGCCCTGCCGATTGGACGACCCTCCGTGATTGACGGCGTTGTTGACCTGTTGTGTTTCTCTCCTTCTCCCTGCCTTGTAGCCTGAGCGGCCCCCGGGGGCTCTTTTGTGGGCGGGCCCAAGCCAACAGCAGAGGCAGCCATGTCGGGGTTCAATCTGCTGCACCTGGTGACTAAGAGCCAGCCCGTGGCCCTGCAGCCGTGCGGCCTCCCCTCAGGTTGACTGGGTGCCGTGTGGTGGAGTGTCCTGCCCTTTTCTGAGCCCTGACATGCATGTTCCAGCGCGTGCGTGCGTGCGTGCGTGTGTGTGTGTGTGCCTGTGTGAGAGAGAGGGTGTGCGCGTGTGAGTATGCACGCGGGCGGGGGGGGCGGGGGGTGATACGCTGCAGAAAAAACCCACCACTTCTTTACCACGCCTTCTGATTACACCTTCTGATGTACGACGTTTTGATTGGTCATCCTGAGCTGGACCAGTGCTGTCCTTTCAGCGTTTATTTCAGGACGCTTTAGTGTATACGAACTGTTGTACAGTTTGAACATTTTACTGGTCCTTTGAGACCATATCAGAGACCATATCAATACCTGCAATGGAGGGGTTTCCTCCCCGGATTGCTTAACAGCATGTATTACCACTGAAGCCCAGTAGGTGGAGCTGGCTATTTGTAAGATACCTGGACAAAAATCAGCAAAGAGGGAAAGCCCTTTTAGCCACAGCCTTCAGAGTACGCTGCAGTGACTGAGTCGGAGCCACGGTGTTTGCACCATGGTGAGTGTCAGAAGTGATGGTAGGCCGCAGTAGGTGGGTTTTCCCTGCAGGTCACCTTTGGCTTTGCTGTGTTCCGTACTTTTTGGGCCCTTTTTGATCCCATCTTTTTCTTTGCACTTTTGATAACATGAAACACGACGCTCGGCCGCCTTGGAGCTTGCCTGCACTGTGTGTCACTAGCGCTGTGCACTAATAACAGCTACATTTTTTGCCTTCCAGCTAACGCCCAGTCTTACAATGTTTCTTCTGTGTTACGTGAATATTTTCTGTTAACGGACAAAGATTCCTGGATGATGGAATCATAATTATTATTATATTTTAAAAGCTCACACCTTTATAAGTGTTTTTTTCTGCTGCTTTCATTCGCCAGTTTTCTTAACTGATTGAACATATCACCCAGTCAGTGTTAATTTTACGATTTAATCAAAGAGTAATGATCTATAATTGGTTAAGAGATACTGGGAGCCATTGGAATACAGGCGGTTTAACACCGTTTAAAAAATAAAACCAGGAAATGGGTCCCGCGCTCAAAGACAGAATTGACCTATAGAGTAGTATCAAGAAGCCAGAATCGAGCTCTGTTGTACCCTTTAGCTAGAAGACTTTGTGGGAAGACATGAAAGATTCATTCCTGCCCAAAGCATTCTAAACACAGTAACGTAATACATTGCTGTTAGGTCAATCGGATAGCCTGTTAGAGATGTACAAATAAATAAACAAAAAACAAATAGTTGGACGTTTGATAAGTTTAAAAAAAGTGTGGGGTTATAAAAAACAAACCAGGCTTACTATCGGGGTGGGGTGGGGGGGGTGTTGCTAATTTGGAAGGTGACCTTGAAATGCACCAAACCAAATAATTTGTGAGGTACGACACATTCCTGCAGAAAAACTCAACCCCGCCCTCCACACCCGCTCCCTAAAGGGGGTGTGGCGCTTGCATGGTGGGAGAACTGAGCTTGTGTAAGTGAGAACGCCGCCCCCCCCCCCCC
>JAOVYW010000001.1:3054171-3065167 GCA_025775045.1 Hiodon tergisus
CTGTGACTGAAAACCAGCAGACACGGGTACGAGAGGACTGTGACTGAAAACCAGCAGACACGGGTACGAGAGGACTGTGACTGAAAACCAGCAGACACGGGTACGAGAGGACTGAAACCACTGCTATATAGATTTGCTGGTGTTGGTTTATTGACTCAAAGATGAAAGACGGATAATTACACTTGAAATAAAATGACATAATGAAACATAGCACACTATAAACCAGTGGTTTGTGTAGCAGTTTGGGGCTTGTAGATTTATTTGGAGTTTGAATTATTTGTTAGGATTGATCGTTGCAATCAGCTTCAGGATAGTGAACTGCTTGAATCCTATCAACTGACTTTTCAAAGATTTTGCTCAGGGCTAAATAAATTCAATTAATTTAATTGGGCTGCATATAATCTTCTTTCACTACAGTGCTGTGTCAAAGGTCATAAGATATTTTACCTTGAGTTTCGTACTGACTGTTCCAAATCTCTTTTGTTGAACATGTGAATGTTCAACAGAAACGTATGGATTATTTTGGTTCAAAAAGACATAAAGCAAACGGTCATGCTATGTTTAAATCCGACATGTAGCACCAATTTCCAATTCCACTGGTTAAACTAGAAGAACAAAATGAATATGCATGAGATACTCTTTGAAGTTTTAATACTAAATACTCCTGCACCTTCAATCCACGGTTTTCTATTTCGAAAAAGATGTACTTGTTCCCGTTTCGTACACTGAGACCTTTGTTCCGAATCAAATGTCTGTTAAGAACAAAATAACGAGGTTTCTAAAATGTATAATTCATGCATAAAAAAACATGTTGACTAAGAGATGAATGACGACAGGAAGAGACAGAATCTGAGAGAGACGTACCTGACACATGGTGCATAATGGAAAATATTTTTAAACAGCCAGACCTGTGCAGTCGTTTCTTGCAGTAATGTGCCTGCCACAGTTAAGATGGTAATAGCCAAACTCCCTAATACTGAGAGTTTGTTTAATGACATGCCCTTGTTAGTTTGACTTAATCAATTGTGAGGAAATATAATCTCCTCCAGTTAGTATTTCATGTGCTTCAGCGGGTAAGCACATGTCTCTATGCGCTAAGCGACATATACAAGTATAAATAAATTGTGTGTATATATATATCCACGCAGTTATTATATAAGCAAACCGTTGTTCTGATCATCAGTTGCATTCGGTTGAATGATTGCTATGTTTAGAACAGGAATTCTGAGGATTTAAAAAAAAAAAAAAAGTATTGTAAAAGTGGTGTAAAGTGTAAAGCGGTGCTAATGCCAGACACACATTTGTATGACAGCTTTGCCCTTTTGATGGATGGACAGATGGTATAAGTTTTCACCTTGACATGACAAGCTGCAGTTATCCATCAGTGTAAAAAAACAAAACATTTTCTTGCTTAAAGCGGAATCAAAAATCCATTGTGAGTCTCTGAGCCAAGATGAAGTGGTTAGTCATGACTACAGTCAAAGCTTTCCCATTGGTCTCAAACAGGCGTTATTTCAAAATGGTGTCCATGCAGATCTTCATGTAAACTTGAAAAGAGGTGAATTTAAGTACTATCTTACTGGCGATAAACACTGCATCGCTACTGTTCAGTTTTTGAAGAGGATATTGGATCTCTGAACAATAAATGGTACTGAACACATTAAATAATAAACATTTTCTAGATTTTTTCAAATTCTTAAATGTGTACTGACAAAATTTGGGATCAGTGTAGAAAGGCAGCTGGACTGAAAATTACAATACTAATAGATGGAACACTCACTGGAATCTCTAAATTCAGTCTCTAGCTACAGAGGCAGCTAATCTAGCTACAGAGGCAGCTAATCTTGCTACAGAGGCTGCTAATCTTGCAAATTTACAGATTTAGCAATTAGCTACAGTCTTTCATGAAACAAAACCCTAATGGGGGACAAAAATCTTAAACAATATTAATGTTGAATCAGGTAAGTGATTTCAACACCAGCTTTTAGTACTTACCACGGTGGCTGGACCATTTGGTTTCATGGAGATAAAAGCGTGTGTTCTCTATGTAAAAGGTGGACTTAATGGCATCTCTGAATTGGACTGGTCGGGGTCACAAAAGCCTTACCTGAATTAAACTGAGGGGACATTGTGGTTTCACTGTTTTTACTAGAAAGGTACAGATCCAGTAAAATATCCTGGTACATAAAGGGCCGATTTTACAACAAAGATTTCACAATCCAGAACGGGCCAAAGAAAGAAATCGCACAAATTGTAACACAATAAAACTGTATTACATTTGTGATTAAAATTATTACAATACAGTATTTACAGGAGTAGTCCAAAAAATAAACCATCTCACGCGGCATAACACACAAAAAGGAATCCGTATACAATAGCAAGCAACGAAAACAAACTCCTATATACAACTGCGATTGGACGAGAATATCAATCAGATTAGTCTTCAAATTTAGCAAAAACTGTAGCCTGCCTTCAAAATCCAAGGGAGTGGCTGCTTACTCCACTGGTTTAAGTGGCTGACCCAGCTTGTTTTGCTGGTTTCGACTGAACAACGTTGTTCAGTTGAGCCGGAAAAACGTAGCAAGCCGCGGAGTTAGCTTTGCGGAGTAATGGTGACGTGTATAACGCGGAACTGGCTCCGCCTTGAGAAAGCCGCATCCATACGCTGGCCAATACTGACAAGTGTGACTGAAGTGACTCCCCGAAAAAGGTGTACCCAGCATGCCCCTGCGTAAATGAGCGACTGCTTTTAAATTCAAGTCATTTAAGAATGAAGGAACTAATCGGGGGGGGGGGGGGGGAAAGACAAGTAAACAAAACGTATGAAATGAGTGTCGGACCCCCCTCAGTCTCTGTTCAATGAATGACCAGGAATTCCCAGTGTAATGACAAGGCAGGCAAAACTTTCTGAAATGGGCGGACCCTCCCAAAAAACCCGCCCCACTCGGATACCCTCCCCCCGGTTTGATTCAACTCTAACCAGTTAACGGGCTCCTCATGAACAAAGCCTCCACAGTGGAATAGTGTTGAGTAGATTAAGGATGACTTTCCATTAAAAACCTCATTCAACCGGAGACCGTAAAGTGGCTTGCCTCCATCCCTCACCCGCTCTCGGTCTAGTCACCCGCGCCTTTTCATGAACCACCATCTTCCATCATGTCTTCCATGACGTCATCTCCTGGCCGGTAAAGGGGCGTGGGGCTCGAGGCTTCGGGAGGCTTACAGACAAGTGTTGGGGGAGATGCTGGGTGAGGAGGAGAGAGGCGCTGGGGTTAGTTGACAGGTGGGACCTTGAGATGGGAGGAAGCATTCCTTAAATAAATCTTCACACTTATTCCACTGTCACTTTGCTGGATGGGGGCTCCAATCAGAATTTAGTCCATTCTTTACCGCCATTCTATGTGGGAGGTTCCCTGTGGGTGCAGGGAGATATTTACACATGGCGAGGATGATGGAAGGGTATTGGTACATTGGGTGTCTGATCGCAGGTCTCCTTTTCTCTCTCTCTCTCTGCTGGGGTAGGGGTCAGTGTGCTTGGGGTATCAGCGGACTTGGGGCGCGTATCCTTCTTTCATCAGGCCTTCCTCGTAGTCCGTCTGGCACAGAATCATGTTGTTCTTCAGGAAGAATTTGTCCCCCACGCAAAATCTGAAAGAGAGGCAAAAAAAACACGTCAATGAGCGCCAGACACACAGGAAGTGGCCGTCTGTTCGCCGGTACTTCGCCACTCCAAGGAGCCTAGAGTGTGCCGCTTGTTTGGGTTCTCGCCCGCTTCCCACAGCCATCTCTCGGAGTCCCTCGACATTCGAGACCTCTCAAAGTGGGCGAAAGTTGGATGTGACCTTTTTTCTTATTCCTGCGATGCGTCCTGAGGGCGGCTTATCTCCATGGCAATGGGAGTCGGACAAGGCCTGAGCGGGGGCGATACCGTTTACCCGAGGACTCCTGGCTTGCCTGCGTTTGACTCCCCGCAGGGTCTGGCGCAGGGAACTGCTCGGTGATGATGCCGTGATGAGCTCTGGCGCATCAGCTGAGCGCCACGGTTCAGAGAGTAAAAGCTTGTAGCCGGATTCAGGGCTGCTTGTCGGTGAACCGTCATGAACCGAACTCCCTTAGTTCCTAATTCTCCACCCAAACACGCAACCTATTACTTTTTGGGTAAAATTCTTAACGTCTTTGGGTTAAAATTCTATAACACTTTACCATTTTCATAATCTAAATGTGTTCACCATAGCCACAAATATGGACGGAGATGCCAAGACCAAAAAAAATCCAGAAGCTCCGGTTTGATTCCTGGCAGAATGCTATATATTCCTTCGTTTGGTTTAGACGGACCCAATGTCAAATGGGTGTAAGCTGCCCTTGCAATGGGACCCAACGCCAGCAAGGAATAGCCATTCTGGGTGTCGACACTGTTATTAACAAGACACATGTGTGTTTAACATAATTGCGTCGTTTAGCGTAATAAAACCTTCCCGTTGGAATGATGCATGCTTTCCCAGAATGCATTAGTATCTGTCTCGGCTGACACGGCGTCCGTCTCGTCTCACTCGAGTCTAATAGGAACCCGTGTGGCATATTTACAGCCCATTTATCCTTTCTCTTATCATTGGTCATTGCCCCTGTCACTCACATATTCTGTTGTGCCTTCTGGGTGGGGAAATGCCAATGGCAGTTGTAATTCCTGTCATAATTAGAATGTAACTTTTAACCCGTCTTAGTCGTTTTCCAATGACAAGGTGTTCGAGCACATAATTCCTCAATTAATAGGATACAAAAAGGATACGTGTGCTTCAATCATGTATTTGTCAACAAACAAAATCAGCCTGTTTTAAATATCTAGCAATTACTTTTTTTATATATATATATACCTACGCAGGGTGTGGCAACAATTTTTCGGCAGGGGTGATCTTGACTTTCCTAAGGCCTGTGCTTTCCTGTGGTGTTTGTTCTTTCCCCCCATCGCCCGCTTCCTGAGGTAATTTTATTTTTCTGAATTAAAATGGGACTGTTTGTGAGGTCATACAGGACAACACAGAGCTGCCTGATTGCAGAAGTGCCTCACAGGCAAAGAAACCCACAGGAGTCATTTTACATTTCTATTAAACTTTTCCATTGACAAAACTAGGATCACGGGATGGTAATTACCATCAGAAAACCCTGCTGCTCACAAATGGTCGGTCTTGCCACAATGATGCTTAAGTGTACCACGATTCTGGTTAGTCCAGCTTGGTGGCCCCAGCACAATCAGTCAATGGTTGTCAATGTCTGGTCACCTTGTGGTCGCCGTGTGGTCACCGTCTGGTCGCTGTGTGGTCACCGTCTGGTCGCTGTGTGGTCTGATGCAAACAAAAGTTGCTGGTGTCTATGAGCCATTTCTAATTCGGTTCACACCTGGCTTTATGAATACTACTTTATAGCAGGATTTGGGTCTTTTTTCCCCACCTTAATAAAATATCAAACTATTTATCCTCCTGCGTATTTAGTGAAGCAGTTGGTTAGAGTGCATGTCATGTAAATGTCGGTTTTTGGTTTGTTTTTGAATGAAAACGGGACGCTGCCGCTTCAGCTGCAAATCTAACTTCCTCTTGGGGGGTGAGCCAAGAACCTCCGTTCGTAATGAATCACCACTGGAAAAATATAACCCAGCCCCGCCGCGCCACACACACCACACCACACCACCCAGGGCAGTAACAAAACGACAAGCTCCCAGCATTCCACGCCACAGGCCCATCCACTGCACCGAGCCCAGTTTGCGGCTGCTTTAGAAGTGTCAGTCACGGGAGGGCAGCTGAGTCACCAGCTAGCAGCCCCGGCGCCCGCCCCGGGGTGGCTTGATGACGGGGCCGGCCAACAGCCCATCGATTACCTGTCCCGGGGGCTGATCTGTGGCTGAGGGGCGTGCCAGAGGATGGGAGGCCTGGCCTGGATTCATCTCCAGCGCAGGGCTGAGGGCGTGTTCCTCGTTGCTTTCACAGAGCTGCCGGAGAGAGCCGGAGCAGACTCTCGCTCTCCCCGGGCCAGACTCCTGAAAGGGTCAGTATTTATACACAGAGATGACTCGCAGCACTACTGTATCTACACAGACGCCAGCCCTGTGTTGGGTGGAACCATCAAGGTCAAAGTATTGTGTAAAGAATTAAAAATGAATGCACCGTATATTGGGCTAAAAAACACCATGATCTTCGCACCCGTCTCCTTGCTGCTTATTTCCTTAGCTGCTCCATAAGAGCGCAGAGCATGAGCACAATATGTTACTCTATAACCGCACAGAGCTCGACACTGTGTCCTTGATAAAGCAAAAACAATTCATTTGTGGGTGTTTTTTTCCTCCCCCCCCCCACTGACTGGGTGGGTTTACTGTCCAAGCAGCCGTGTGACTTTCAGTGCCCACCCGTTTGATTGCGGCAATTTAACCTTCAAAGGCAGAGTTGACCCGCAGATACAGGGCGTAATTACAGCTCGGGACCCCGGCCACCTCGGATCGCCCGCTCTGGTTATCAGATGGTACGTTTCTAATGATGCTCCAGAGAGAGCGCTCTCCTCCAGTTGTTAGATGGGTCTGATTGCCTGACCGAACGTCGGGCCTCTTTAATGTCTGCTGAGGCTGAAAGGGCTTTTGGATGGGGGCGGGGCTGAAGCGGGTAGGGGAGAAGATCGGAATTCGAGACAAAATGAGTGCAGGGTGTTTTTACTAGAGAGCTGGAGGAGACTGAAGTAGGATGACGGTCACACAAGGTCTCGTTCCGGACGGCACTCGTCGCAGCATGGTTTTTAAAAAAACTGCCTTGACGCATTGCCGCCGCGTACAGAACAAAACTTTTTAATTGCTCGCAGTGACTCGCTCGTTAGCGTAGTTGGTTTTTCTCCGCTAGGTTTGCTTGTTCTTAAACGTCTGTAAGGCGGCGTTGGGCTATATAAAGTGCGGGAGAAACTAAGCTGAACACGTGTACGTGAACACAATGTCTTTATAATGTCAATTGGCTGACAAGCAGCATTTCTCTAACGTCAGCGATGGGAACCTGGTCAGTCGCAGCCAGGAAGTCGGAACACACAGACCGCGTTCGTGACCCAGTTATGTCGCGTGTCACCAGCTGAACAGCGGGTGGTGCCAGGACGTACGAGGTCGATGGAGAAGCCCGTCCTGCAACGCGAGAAACGCAAGCTTCTCTTCGCTTTTGAGAAATGCCGTGAACCATGATCTGTGGATTAACGGTGACGCAGTGTGATTTACTGAAAAAGCTCACGGGTGGCCTAGGAGTCAGCCGGTGTGAGGCGCGCGTTAGCGTGAACGTGCGCCAAAGGGTTGTTTTTATTTATTACCGTCACATGGCCCGTTCTCTGCTTGATAACTGAAGCCGTGAACGGACGAGGGACGGAGGCTTCGGTCCGCCATCAATCCGAACCCCATCTGAGGGATAAGTCGTCGTGATGAGCGTGTCTGATGTGTGGGAACCACTCTGGGATGTCTCCATGTGACGATCGCCGACGTTTCTCTTCCTGTCAACCTCTGCCTCTCTCAAGTCCCGTCATTACCTTACTGATCACACGGCTCCGCGGCGCACGAGGGATCCACCCAGGGCCACCTTTAGTGATTAATAACGTCGGTGCAGGAGAAGAGGGGGACGAGTAGTGAAAATAGTTATGGTGGAATTCTACACAGCTTTGACTTCCATAACTCATCTGTTGGGGTCCTCAAACAGGTTCCTATATATCAGCGGTTTGAAATGGTCCAGCCATAAACCCTCGGTCAGTGTACCCATGCAAATAAGCCACGCTGCCTTTGCTGGCTAAGGATTGATTGGCTGGTGTTTGGGTACGTCGTGTCTTACGCCCGAGCCTGAGCTTGGGTCGTTGCTGTCTATTTAAATAATGATTAAAAACTGAATTTTCTTTTAAGGATATAAGACTTATTTAAAATAATCTTAAAAGATGATCTGATCCAGATTGTTCTCAAACACTTTGCCCTATACATTTTTTTAAATTACTGGACTAAATTCAGATTATCTTTGTGTGACGTCCCAGAAATGCTTGCTACGCACATCGTTATTCAAATGCTCATTGTGTGTGGTGGCTCTCCATTGGTTGAGGCCGAGAAGCGGGTGTGGCCTGACCAGATGTTGTCCCTCTAGAACCTCCCACTCCACCCTCACTCACCTCTGATTGCAGAGCTGACAGGCGAAGCAGTCCAAGTGGTAGACGTTTTCCTTGGCCCTCATGACCATCTCGAAGGCTGGGATGAGCTTGCTGCAGGCCGCGCAGTTCCCCGTCACCCCGAATAATCTGCGGGGGACAGAGCACACCGGTCTCAGACCTGGATCCCCGACTCCTGACCCCAGCTTCACTCAACATCATTACTCGGAAAGGGCTCAGTGTTAACACTGCATCAGAGACGCTCGTTAGGGTTCCCCGCGAGATTTGTGGCTTCATTCTAGTCTGACCGAGACCTTGTAAAATATATATCTGATAACAAAATCAGAGAGCAAAATAACCCATTAAGCCAAGTTCTGGGGGCTCTCTGCCGCCATTGTTAAAATGATAAAACTACATGCCACTCTGATAGTCTGCATGGGATCGCAATGTGATAAATGATCTCTGGACTGGGATATGCAGCGTTGTTTATTAACCTCCACCAAACCCGTTTCCTGGGGGCAGAACCGCGGTAGATTGTGGCCCTATAAATACCTGCTGAATTACGTGGGTTCCATCAGCGCTTTGGCAGACGAAGACGGATATCCTTCATAGCAAAACTGGGTAACGGGAGAGTGAAAGGGGGCCCAGTGGAAAACAGGGAGACTGCTTTAATTAAAAGAATTAGCCCTTTTATTCTGAGCCGTCTAAATATAGAAACATTTTGTGTTGTCTCTCGTGTTTGTTTCGCTGTGTAAATGTGTGTTGCCCATAGGCCTTTTCGTGCATTAGATGAAATGTTGGATAAAAAAACAAAAAAAAAACCCTATCAGATTTTTTCAGAAGCCTTCGGGATCTCCAGGAGAAAGATTGACGCGTGTCCGTTGGGGACCTGGGCCACGTAATGAGCAAAGTGTGGCCCTTGAGTGTGGCCCCCACCCTAACCGGCTATACGGCGGGAAAGACGCGACTGCTTTTGAACCCTTTCCACAGAGACGGCCGAAACGAGGCCCGGTGAGGCAGAAAGATGCGGAACCTTGGTTATTGTGCCGGTGTGAATCAAACGCAGAGGAAGTGTGGGTTTTAAACGCCGTCTTCCCTGTCTGGTCATTACTGCTTTGAAAATTATAAAACAAACAAACAAACAAAGAAACCGCGGGCTTGTCTTTCCTACTAGTATGCAAATGAGGTTTTCCGTGGCTACTGGCCGCGAATTGCCGTTTAGCCCCTGCTTTTGTCGTCTTTGTAAAACGACTGTTGGTCTCTCTTAGACTGACGCGTTCCTCTGGGCGCAGAGCTGTGTTGCAGTGATTGAACCTTGGACAGAACTTGCACGATACAACATTCCTTCAAGTTCTCGCCTCCTTCCGCAGACAACGTTAGCGTATCAGTTGTTACGGATACCTGGGAATACGTTAGCTACAGCACTAATAGACCCCTTTAGCATTCCATCAGCCTATCAGGAAGGAGCACATAATTACCATATGCCATCTCAGACAAAGGAACACAACAAAGGAATCTTCATCTTTTGTTTGTTGAACTTGTATTCAACGTAACTGCTGTTTCCAAAGTGTGTGTGTGTACGCATATGTGTGTCTGTGTGTGCGTACGCACGCGCCAGCAATGCAAATGACAAACTCATCTGAACCCAAACAATATCCAGTTGGGAGTCTATCGGAGTCAAGTTCATTAGGACTTTTTTTCTTCTTCATGCTAAACCTTGCCTTTGGGCATGAAAAGCCCCAGCGGAGACGCTAAGAAAATCACAACTTCCCTTTGTGTTTTTATGGCTCAAAGGTTCACCTGGGTGCAGGACTCAAACAAACAATTCTCAGGAAGGTTTGAAGAAGAGATTCTAAACGGGGAAAAGAGCTTTGCTCTAATGAGTCTTTCACCGAGTTAAATGGTGCCCTTAAACGAAAAAAGGCCTTCTGTGTACTAAACCGCAGCGTTTTCCCCTGTTGGGAAGGCTTTGTTTCTGTCAGAGGGCCTTCGTGGTGGTAAATGAGAGGTACGGTAGCGTGTTAAGACAAAAGAGCATCGCAGAGCAGTCAGGGTTATAGCAATCCTGACAAAAATGACAAAAAGACGGACATCTCTGAAACAACGCAGGCATTCTGTGACCCTGGCAGCTCTGTGCCCCTCCCCCACCAACTCGTATTCCCGTTCTATTTTCATTTCTTTGTTGTAGTATTGACATGCCCGTACAATGTAACGTTCTGCTGTAATGTGAATCAAACGGTTTTAAAATCATGTTAGAACCTGGGAAGTTATCTCCGACAATTCAACAAAGTCAGAGTCCGGGTTGGTCCAAACGACGATAACGAAAAGCGAGTGGACCAGCCCGGTCACGTCACGCTCCGCTACAGACGGGCCTATAAGAGCGGACAGGGCTAGCGTTCTGACGGCTTCCTTTCCAGCCCAGACAGTCGGTGCTGAGATGGATAGGAACGACCCCCCCCCCCCCCACGCGAAGCCGCCTGGCCACAGACCGTAATAGGCCTCCAGGGAGCCCGCAAATTAAAAGCGGTTTCCTCGTAATGAATTCAAAGGCGAGCGCTCTGAGGCGACCTACGATGAAGGCCCTGAATGCCTACGCAAAGACCATTTTTCTCTGTCTCCTACTGAGCGGATTCTGTGGTCCTCGCTGGATTAGGGCGGGTAACGTGGCTCTGAGGCTGCTGCAGTGAGCTCCATTTCTGGGCAGAGTAAAGGACCTGGGTCCAGTGAAAGCCAGGAGCCGCTCGTGTGTCACTGCAGTGAGCTCCATTGCTGGGCAGAGTAAAGGCCCTGGGTCCAGTGAAAGCCAGGAGCCGCTCGTGTGTCACTGCAGTGAGCTCCATTGCTGGGCAGAGTAAAGGCCCTG
>JAOVYW010000001.1:3065267-3077711 GCA_025775045.1 Hiodon tergisus
GGTCCAGTGAAAGCCAGGAGCCGCTCGTGTGTCACTGCAGTTGAAGTCAGTAATTCATGCCGACAGGAAGTGAGACTGAACTACACATTTATTCACAGCAAAATTCCGAAGAAAATGCGGTGACGGGACTACCCATTATTTTGTATTTCGTAATGACTTGACAGCGCTGTATGACCGCTCATTAGATGCAAAAGGCATTGAAAATGTAGGCCTAGTTTTGGCCTGGCAAAGCCAATGTTGAGGAAAGCAGTGAAATGACTCTAACGATCCTGACCAGGCAGCAATTAAATTATTCCACAAAGCATTAGCCCACTGGACCCAAAAAGGGGAACGCTGTTCTCACAGCATGTCTAAAACCGTTAAATACTGCCCTTTTGGGTAGTATACAACCAGAGACGCTTCTAAATTAAAACCAATGAATTCACGATGGAATTCCAATAAAAATTTGTGTTTTTTTTTTTTTTTTTTGCGTCTACATGATTTCAAAAATAAATAAATAATGTAAACCATACACACCAGAGGATCTTAGGTCAGTCATTTGCATTTGCTGGGCAACAGATTGTTTTAGGAGTCCCAAAACTTGAAAAAAAAACGGTAAAGTTTGGGTACTTGCAATACCTGCAATTAAGTTTTAGGATTCTAATCAATGTAATATCGAACACCACTCGAGCGGCAGCATTCATCCACCAAAAGCGTTGGCGACGCCGTTTCGGAAAGCACCAAGCCCAGCGTTTTCAACGGCAGCCGTCGTCTTGGGCATTCTCCGAATATTAAAGGAAACAAATTAAACGTTGGATTGTTTCAAGACTAATCCGTTTTCAGAGTGGGAGACAAAGGGAAGGCAAGAGGAAAGAGGCGGAGGGTAGCGGGATAATGACGGCGAGGCCTCCAAAAGCGTTTTGAAATTCTGACAGTGGCTCCCTCTCTCCTCCCCTTTTCATCCCTCGGACTGCTCCCGCCTCGGAGTGCATTTATCAGCTACCTGATTAGAATTTGTTTCCACACAAACCATTGATCATCAGCCTATTACTAGGCAAATGACAGTTAATTACCCACTACATTAACCACCGGGACCCGGGACCTGCTTCCCATACCATCAGTCAACATGATAAATGTGCCAGGTTCAGTAATGCCTAGCCACCCCTCGGCTGCTTGCGATGCTGTGAGCAACCCTCAATCTCACTTCCCGGCCCAGGGAAAAATCTATGGCAATCTGCATAATTACAGGCTTCGGGTTAATAACAGACAAATGATTTGTTGCATGCAAACAGTCTCTGGGCCTGCACTGCGTGGTCCCCGGTGTTGTACTAAGTCCTCAGCAAGGAGAAGGGGCACTAGTTATAAATGAGTTTGGGGATGGTGGGGCGATTTGAAAGGGGAATAAAAACAAAACTAGACAAAGGGTAGGCAAGGGGTTGGAATAGCTATTGCCACCAGAAGCCAGGCTGTTCTTCGACATGGGATCTTCCTCACAAACGTGTGTATTTTAAAGAAATCATTAAAGGGTTCTCGGAGCCGTATTATCTCCATTACTGTGGGCGTGAGCTGGGGGAATTGGCCCAGGGATAAGATTCTCCTCCTCTGGTGCACTGGCTCCGTCTGGCTGCCGGGTCCATCAGTTCTCATCTGCACCTGGACTCTGAAACCCTAATGATGAATTATTGCCCCCCGTCCCTAAGCGGCCCAGTCTTACATGGGAACATTTTGCCGAACTGTCAGCCTCTAGACTTGGAGGCGCAGAGGCGGAAATCTGATCTAATTAACTCGAAGACAATGCGCTTGTTACGAACTCTCTCTCTCTCTCTCTCTTTCTCTCGCCACATTCTGTTATGGTGAAATTGTGAATTTTAACCTAACCAAGTTATAGGTACCAATTTTTGCAACCTTTTCATAAGAAGAAAAAAAAAGCTACAGAAACATGTGTCAAGGCTTGCAGAGGTTTGGGCTGTTGGTGTTGGGTTAAGCTCAGCGTTCACCAGCCCAGAGCAAAAGAAACACAACCTTGGCTCTACTCAAACTATTTCTAAGGTTAAGCATTGATATGGGGAAGTGGAGCAATCCCGGCCTGGCGACCTACCACTACAGATCCATCGCCGCTTTTCCTGGCTAGAGGCCTCGGCAGAGAAGAAATGATAAGGCTCGCGCCACTTAAAGCTGCCCAGGAAAAGGGGGACGTGTTGCTCACTGGGGTTTTGGGTGGAAAACTGGCGCCGCTGTGTAGAGCAGATTTTAACATTTTTTTTTGTGTGTGTGTGATGTTTAAGAGGTCGTAATGAAAGTTTTCAGCCCACGAGAGTACCAGATGTGCCGCTCCAAAGCGCGGTCTCGTTTGCCAAACCACCTGCATCGGCGGCTCAGAGGCGCGGCGCGCTGTGCCGACCCTGTAATCATTTACACCAAAATACGACAACTGGCGTCGTCCCATGAAACACTGCTCTTCACAGCTAATTTAGCTGATTTCTCCTCTAGGTTCCTGTCCAAATAATGTCCATGGTTATTGATAGCTAAGTACATTCATATAAAACATTTTGTTTAATAGCTAAGCATGCTGAATATCTGACTAAAATAGCAAATTTAGACAAAAAATGTGAAAACCCTGGCTGTGCAGACAACTGTAAGACACAGACACTCGGGCTCGGAGAGAGACGTGCAGGTTTGGAGAGACTCGGGCTCAGAGAGAGACACAGCCACACAGGTTTGGAGAGACGCGCAGGTTTGGAGAGACTCGGGCTCGGAGAGAGACGCGCAGGTTTGGAGAGACTCGGGCTCGGAGAGAGACGCGCAGGTTTGGAGAGACTCGGGCTCGGAGAGAGACACAGCCACACAGGTTTGGAGAGACTCGGGCTCGGAGAGAGACGCACACAGAGAAACCCGTTGCAGCCGCGGTGGGCTTCATGTGATTGCTGCATTACTGTGATATGGCTCTCCCTCGGGCCTCAATTAGGAAGCAATTCTGCAAGACACTTTTAATAAAGCCACTGTATGCCGAGCTCCGCGGCTCCCTTCTCTCCGCGCGGCCACCGTAACGTAAAAAAAACCCCCCCAACCTTTCACACTTCATTCGCCCCGGCTGAGGTACTGCCTCCGTTCTCCTTCCTCATCATAATCCCTCCTCCTGTGTTGGCTCCAGGTTAAATGCTTATTCAGTTCACAACACAGCCCTTGTAACGACGCAGAAAATGACGACCGATTGTCGGACCGACTGGGGGTCCAATCTCAAAGCGGCTTGGGATTAGAACCAATATTCGTGGTTGAGATTTCCGTTTCGTGATTTAACTTTCATCTTGCAAATGTAACTATACTTTTGGCCATTAATGTATGATGGTGAAATCATAAACGCACAGCAATAACGCAGGCGTGAGAAGCAAGGAAATATCTATTGTCTCAATGGTGATCCTTATCGCAATACAGTTAGTAATTACAATATAGATCTAAGTGATTAGTTATTACTATATAACTAATCAAATTAAATATGCATGTTCATCCCATGTCAGTTGGTATTTTTAAACGTCGTGATTTTTAAAAGTAACATTATTTAAAGTAATTAATGGATGACACGCAGTATTCCGGCCTGTCAATCAATACATTTTCCCTTCTGATAACGAGAATCAAAGTAATTATATAGAGTTGTTAATGTATCCAATAGCCTGCTTTGTATGCATAAGGCTATTACTCTGATGTACTAAGAACAGTAGCGTGTATAGTTCTTTGGGTGTAATTACTCTTTATTGTTTCTAAAGAGTTTCCGTAAGTATAAAATCAGAGAAAAAGATCTGACCACTCCGCACTAACAATAGAAAAGACACTAACAAATGACTGGAGCGCAGCCAATTAATCTAATGAGACCGTATAATAGCCTCGAGACTGATCAAATCCAAATATCTAAAAATCTTTTTTTTTTTTTTTTTTTAAAGTGAATATTAAAAAGCTTTCAGTGACTTTAATTTAACTGAACCTTTAACCATTTGGATAACCACTCCTATTAATATGGAAAAGTGTCTAAGCTCATTATAGATGTAAAAACTATTATCGTTATTATGACAGTTTTTGCTCTGATGCCCCCGAACAGTATTAATCACATCTCATTCAATGTCTAGACATAAACGCTTTTCTTCTATAAACCGTAGGAATAACGACTGCAGACGGTGTCCTTGTAGTCTGTTATACATGTGAACAATGTGTGGCGCGCTGATTAACAGCCCGGATCGACTGTCAGACTAGTCTGTGAGGCGACACGCTTCCCAATGCGACGTGAGGCCTAGTCACGCTAGCATGCTAACGGTCCAAAACGTTTTTATCAGTTTGTGAAAGTTAGCACCTCAACATTCTTATTGTTCAGGACAGTGACCCCCCCGCGCCTGTACTCTCTCATTGCAGCAGTAGTGAAAAGGTTTCGACTCTCAGCCTCACTGGGATCAGAACGTCACACGTTGAACACACTGAAAGGGGTCACTAGGGTCGAGTCTTTCGAAATGCCACCCCTCCACCCTTAATAATCTCATATTACCTTAATCTTTAAAAAAAAAAAAAAAAATGTATCTCTATTTCGGGCTACTGGTCTCGCCCGACCTTTACTGACAGCCGTTTCGTCCAATCAACCGGATCAATCAACTTTTCATCCAATCAACTTGGTTATGGAAGAAGACCCGCTGCTCATAGCCTCAGTTAAACTGGCCAGAAAACTAAAAGTTAGGAGCCCGGTGCATAGTCTGCCCAAAATCAACAACAGCACTGTGACTGGCCCTGACCAATCACCACCTGGAGCCCCCACCACGCCCCCCCTCCCCCACAGCCCTAATCACGTTCCTTTTCAGAAGCTTTACCAAGCTCCCTGCGGCCAAGTGCAATAGAGTCACGCAAGGACGATGAGGGAGCAGTCTCTCGCCTCCTCACTGTCCTCAAGTTCACAACCGATTTTCACACCAGACAGGATCCCGACTAAATAATCCCTACCTATGGCTGCCGTTCACCTTAGAGGAGGAGGTGTGTTGGATGGGAATGAACTCTAAATTCACACGGCACACAGTTGCGTGTGGACTGAGATGAGAAGTTCACGTACATTCCCCGGGCCTTATCTAAGTAGTCAACAGTACTTTGTGGGAATTGAGCTGGCTTTGTGGCGTATTAGGTCACATTACCCTAATGGATCAAACAGCCCTGCGCTGTGTTCATTTTCTCCTTCATGTCCGGTGCCCAGAAACCTGAAGTAACGGCACAGAAGGAGCCGCGGGGTAAGGAGATCGCATTGCCTCCTCGTTAACACTGCCAAGGAACCGTGGAGTGAAGTAGTCATTAGCACGCTGGGGGGCTGGGCTGATTCTGATTGGTGAGCTTTATGAGGCAAAGTTCACAGAGCTCGGCAGGGGGAGAAGGGGGGGGGGGGGTTGAGAGGGGCTTTCTCCAACAGCCACCCATCTCTTCACTCCATAAGCAGTGACGCCCGGTGTCTGCGCAGGCTGCCTCGTTGCATTGCGTTGGCGAGCCGGACTTGTTGAGGCGGGTTTACGGAGGTGTTTAAAAGCTAACCCGCAGCGCTACGAGCCGGTGGGCAGCCATGGGGGATAACGGAGCTTGCTCACCTGTTCTTTTTCTGGGGAGCCCTCTGAATCTCATGCTAGCAGCGCCGCAAAACCAAAGGGCTCCATTAATAATGTATGGCTTCATTTGACTGGGGCTGTTAGAATGCATCAGCTTTTCTCACTCGGAGCTATTTTTTTTCCCCCATCAATAGTTAAAATTCACTGTTGTGAGGAGTAGGGTATGATGGAAACCATTGTTCCCTTTCAGGCATGCAAAGCATAACAGCCTGGTTATTGTTTATCTTTACTTGACTGTGTGTATGTGGGATCAGGAGCCGCGGTGCATTGTGGGAGTTTATGTGGATCCAAGTGGAAGGATTGTGTTTTTGTGAAAGATTCTTTTTTCGGATTAATCCAGACCAACATCCGTCCACCCCCCCACCCGCACCCCGCAGTCAGAATGGCCTCTGCCAAAGCGCGCGAGGAAACAAGGGATTGGATTTCAGCGTGTGTCAAACAGCTGGTGTGGTTATCGCACCCGCGCATGCCTGCCGATGCGATTCGGCAGCCAGGAACGCGGAGGCACCGAGCGCCCGGAGCGGGCGCCAGGCGAGGTGTGCAGGGGACGGTGGGTCTGAAAGCGAGCCGAGGCTACCAGGGCGTCCGATAGTGAACGGTACAAATGCAGACAATGGCTATAAACGCTGGGATGCAAACTGCAGTGACGCTCAAAGAGGCTCTGCAGCCGTGTGGTGAGCAATGGGCGAAAACACTCCTCTTGTCTTTGCCGGGAAGTCTAATCATAATTTTAAAGTTAGCTCTCTAGTAAGCATTAACTGATAAAATCAACACTGGTTATAGCCAACACCTGCTTTTATGGCTCATTCAATTAAGGAAAACCTAACCTTGAGCCACGCAAAAAGATTAATATAAATATTTAATGTTGGGGGGGAAAAAAGACGGATTGCTTGCTAAGCGTTCTCCCGCTTGAACTCAGCATGACCGCAAGGTAACCAGCTCGTGTGCCGAAGAACCGCGAGTATCATAATCCCCCCCCCCTCCTTCCCTGTCTCACCTGGCAACTGAGCGGGACCGCCTCAAACTTCTCGTTTTATCTGCGTAATGAACCTCTCCCATCGGAGATTAACAGAAACAGCGCAGAGTTTTGATGGTTTGAACCGAGTCCCCTTCCCCTCCTTAATCCTTAAAGCCGCACAGAATGCTGTGGAAATGGAAAGCCTTAATATATGCAGATGGAAATGACCGCCAGCACTTTCCACAATGAGGAACCACGAAAGGTCAAATAGCCTCCCAAACCTGGTTGAGTTTAATTAAAAAGACAAAGAGGACCATGATTTTCGTGCGGGCAAATGTTATTACGACTGATGGAGTCGGGGGGCTGATCCGCGGCTCTTTGGGAAAGGATCCAGACCGCTTCCCAGAGGAACAGCGGTTATTTCTCCCTCCCTTTGATGTCAATATAGAGCACTTATGTGGGAGCATAAAGGTTAATCTTAAAGGGGCTGGGATCTGGAACGGTCTGATGGGGGGGAAGGGAACCCAGGCTTCAGGATAAGGGATGTTAAATGAAGTACCTGCGGACGGAAATTACCTCCATTTATTGGCTGATGCGTGGAGGTGTTCGGATTTAATTCCATCATCAATTTATCAACGGTTATGGGAAATTCAACGAAAGTTGGACCGATTTGAGAGAATAAGAAAGGAACGCGTCACTCGAGCACATGGCTTTGGGTTTTCGGGTTGGAGCAAACGTATCGCGGTGGATCCGCCCCTCGTGCATCGGTACCAACGATACTATATCAGCCAACCGATTATTGCTGACAACGACCCAAAATTTCTCCTGAGCGTGGGAAGCTTAAAGCAACAGCAGTTAGCGTCCGTGCACGAATTAAGCAATGCACGGAACAGTGCCGCACAGGACGTCGCTACGGTTACAGTGGTCCTGGGTAAACTTTCAAGTTGGGACCCAACGAAAAAACACGGCGCTAGTCCAAAAGGGTTTTAACCTGACATGTTCGCAATTGGATGTATGAAACTGGAGGAAAGAGCAGCAATTGAGGTCACACCACATCACAAGCGACGCGATTCCCCGCTTGCTCGCTGTCAGAAAGCACAGGAAGAGGAAGCAAATCCAGGAAGCCGCTGCCTAGTACTGCACACGGGGTGGATGGGTAAATGGTTCTCAAGGAAACGCAAGCAGAAAACGGCTCCGGAATCGAATCCTTGCCAACGCTAAAGAGACGACATTGAAAGAGAGGTCTGGGTTCACGTTCCTCCTCCTCTTTGTGTAATGGATGTCATCCAGCCTGATGTGGCGCAGGTCTGAACGCGCACCGACCGGCCCTTTCGCACCCGCGCGCCGCACCGTCAGCGTCCGATTCTTCAAAGCTTTGATTGGGCTGTGCTCCGCCCCCCAAAGGACAAATGTTGGGCAATCAGTGCACAGGCAGAGAACAGGCCACCTTTTGGTTAGGGACTACCTTTTGCCATCTGTCTCCCCGAATTTGCGCTTGCAGCTCTGTCAGGGGGAGAGCCTCGCCTCTCATTAGTGAGAGCGCGGGGTTTAGCTGTGGATGTGCCCTTGCTGTCTTGTCACATGACCGCTGAGTCGTCAGGGAGTTTAACACAGCAGGGGGTTCCTGTTCCGGAACTGCTATTTGAGTTCATAAAAAGCAAATGGGGAATTAATGAAGAAACTGAAAAATCTAAAGCTATAAAAGGGCATTGATACCCATAATCGAACCATAATAAATGCAAATAAAGGGGTGCAGTGGCCTATAGGACTTTATCGGCAAAAAGAAACTACTTTTTTTTTTGTCATTGTCATTTCTGTCAAGTTTCATTTTGAGATTCTGAAATGCGCACACACATTTGCAGAAGAATGTTTACCAGGCAAAAACTGTTAAAACAGTGTATAGTATAGCATAAACACTACAGCACAAGTGACTTTTCAAAAAGGAGAGTTCGGCTCGTCCTGTAATTAAAAAAAAATATTTCTGCAGTAAATGGCATACTGAATGAAGGTGTTCCCTCTGTAGCTGCTGATGGGAGATTCTCAACTGAGGTGTTGCTGTAAAACGGGTGCAGTGATTTCTCACAGAAGCGGACCGGTCAGACTATCGAAAAATAGCGGGTGATGCAGCGATCAGAGCGCGCCCCTCAGACCGAATGTCAACAGCAGCGATCCGAGTTGGCCTTGTGAGTCAACAGCCAACAGTCGCCTTGACTCTGTGAATCCGAGTCTTCCAGAAAGGGGAACAGATTTATTAGCATGGCGAAACTTAAAAACCTCCCGCAACTGCCGCGCCTACCCTGTTTTTATTTAAATAAAGTCAACAGTGTACAATTAATTGTGTAATTATATACGGATCATGGAATTAGAAATTAATGATGTTGGTAAATTAAACCTGCTAAAGAGACAGGACATCGTTAACAACGACCATGGAGATGCTGTCTTGGGATAAAGCTTCTTTATCTTAAAAAAACCCCCCAAAAAGCCTGCCTTTAGTACTTAAGCTTCTGACCAGCCATGGGGTCAAAACAGATTTAACCCAACCTCGTCATTCATTAAGTGTGTGTCAGCTAACATGCATAGAAATAATCCATAATGGTATTGGTAAATCCATAAACTAAATTACAACCACAATGTGGTTTTAAAGTGGGGGGATTAAGTTCCCCCCCCCGTACAGATTAGATGTGAGTGCAAAACAGACCAGTCAATGAACTTTGACCTGTGAAAACCAATTTCATTTTCAGAGATTGGAGTTAATGGTCTACAGACTTAATGTCTGTAAACTGTAGAAAATGAAAGAATGGATTCTAACGCAAACACGCACAGAAAGGCAGAGTGAAAAAAAAATACAATTCAAAATGAACATTGTTAACAAAGATATTAACTATGACAACTTCGGATGGAGTGAAGTACGGACAAGATAATACTTTATAATATATAATGAACTCTTTTAGTACATTTACCTATGAATGAACAAATATTTTGAAGTTCTATTCTTACTCGAAAGAGCTGGCAAGTCATGGATTAATATTTTTTAACAGCAGCACCACTACTTGGAAGCGCGTCGACATCGAGCACCAGGTGAATTGCGCCAGGTGAATTGCGCCAGGTGAATTGCGCCAGGTGAATTGCGCCAGGTGAATTGCGCCAGGTGAATTGCGCCAGGTGAATCGCGCCTGATCTCATCTGCTCCTAGTCCTGTCAATGTGAAGCGTATTACACAAGCGAAAACGGGGAAACCCTCGTAGTTCGGGTTAGGCGAATGTACAAGACCAGCCTATTGAAACGTTCAGGCACAGCCCTTTTTGGAAGTGAAATCGACATTTGTCGTGCAAATGTTCCTCCTTATGAATGAATAAATACAAGCCACAGATGGCTTGTAGGACAAATAATTTACAATAAACCCTTTACAGCTGAGTACTCACACAAAAAGTCAAGGGTCTTGCTGATACTTTTTAAACAAATCAAATCTAAATGTTTATGGGCAAAAAAAAGGCCGTAACGGAAAGAAATAATTCGTTTTAACACACTTCCTGAAGCACTCTCATACCAACCCAGCCAACACAGTCTCTTATTCCACAGTATATTACACTAAGTTAATATGCTTATTCTCCCCAATAGCACCACTGTAAACGTGCTATAAATCCCATCAGTGTGAACCAGCAGTAATGAACAACAGAGTGGGGAAACCACATAGTGTCCCCCACTAAACCGAGGGGACTGACCGCATAAACCCCGTTAACCCTGGTCCCATAGGCAGGGTTCTATGTCCGGGTACAGGATACAGGACACACACATTTTTTAATACGCGTATTTATTCCTTATATAATGTTTCTTAGAAATTTTCACGGAACGATGTAGTTCCTTTGTTTTAATGATTAGTTAGCTCATTTGTTGGCAACTTTAAGTTTAAAGCTTGGTCTGGATATCTCGTGAAATTACACTGCACCTTTCCGCTTTTTAAAAATTGTATATCTTCTGCATGGGTCTGGGTGTCCTGTCTGTTGCAACGCCATAGTAGCACGTAGTGACTGCCCTGAACTGTTTTCAGCAGATGACAGGAACCCGCTCCAGTTTTACCTGCCGTTAAGTCTGGGCGCCCACTAGCTACTTAGATCCGTTTCCCTTGACTTGACAGCCATTATTTGCCTTGAATAGAAATAGAATCCCTGCATTTCAGTCTTGTATTATTTTGTAAAACGTGACCAATCAGAAACGGCTATTTCTGCTTTTATGCCGTATAAGTCAAGACAGCTTAACAAGTGGCCACTTAATGTACGCTTAGATTGGTCGGCGAGAAGCAACAGAATGCTTCAGTGAGGATCTCCAGACTGCATAAATACGAGAAAGGGCTACACAGGACGGTTCGACGGGATCCTGGTGAAGCATATATAAACCAGTATGATGTAAACGGTGTCTACGGTTGACGTTTGAGGATCTAAGGGCCCAGAAGTGCGAACGTGTTGTGGGCGCCTGGTCCAAACCTCGCCTTGTTCTAATAACCTGCTTTCAGAAACGCTGGCAAAATGCTGTCAGGACGTCGCATCTTAATTTGAACAAGTCCTGGCTTATATTCTTGGTTTGCCTGCGCTGCTGCGGGGCGGGGCGGGGGGGAATCGTCTGGCTATGCATTCAGCAGTGGCCTACATCCCGCACCGATTCTTTTTAGAGAGCCGTCTCTCCGGACCCCCCTATCTGACATTTATTAATAATAATAAGCACTGGGGAATAGTTCACCTTGTAATGATAAAGCACCGCATCTCCCGTCCGAAACGTCGCTAGGACGACGACTCCTGGAACAATACACGCGGCACTGTCACTGAATGTCAGCTGTGTGAAACTGCTGGAATATACAATTGCTGGTGGGTGGGAAGGGGGTGTTTAAAAACCCAAATGCATTGAGGAGGGGAAAAAAAGATTTCAGGTAATCTCCTTGTAGGAATTTCTTGCGATTCTTTACCGATCACACACAAATCACTAAAGGAATACATTTATTTAAAAATAAGAAACTAATTAATCAATCAATCAATGTAGTCTCAATGCATGTAGAAGGTTTAAAGAAAGCTCTATGCAAATATTATTATTACTAGAAAAAAATGATATTAAGGGGAGGGGGGCATTTCTGTGTATAGTATTTGCATAAAATGCATAAGCGGTATTCAAATGCACTGCAGGTGGGAGCATGCCTGCCAAAAAAGGTAAAAATTCAAGAGAAACGTTTTGGACAAACTTAGTGATAAAAAACCCCCCAGGTTAACAGTTATATTGCTGACATGTTGTACTGTTTTTCTGTGACATTCCAGCGTTGTGACCCTGCTGATGCGGCCCCCTCTGGACAGGTGTATCCGCGCGCAGCGCCGCTGTGAGGTCACAAATGCTTCCCGATGGGTCGCCGTGTGTCCTTGGGCCTCTCCTAATATCCGCGCTGATCTGCACGTATTGCTGCGACGCCCTCTCTTCCCCCTCAGTTGCTGCCTTCTTGCTTCGTTTGATCCTCAACTCTGGGGCCATGATTTTACAGAGATCTCTTTACATTGGGAGAGAGCGCGGTGGGCGTTTTGTTTGCTGTTTACTTGAAGTGCAGACGTTAAAATCTTAACTAGATCTGGAGGGTAAAACTTGTCGAAGTACCGGTGTAGTTTTGATATTAAATTTGCAGCAAGGAACATAAAATAAAAAACCCATGGGTTCCACTGCTCTCCCAGAGATGCCCCTGGGTAACAGCGTTCACGCTTCCGAAAGAGGAAGTGCTCGCTACCGTGCCCGGTGACGTGCCCCGCACCGTTGTGCTTTACTTACACCGCGGCTGTGCTTTACTTACACCGCGGCTGTGCTTCACTTACACCGCGGCTGTGCTTCACTTACACCGCGGCTGTGCTTCACTTACACCGC
>JAOVYW010000001.1:3078561-3097164 GCA_025775045.1 Hiodon tergisus
GCTTCTCTTGTTAGCGAACGCCACACTACAAGACTTGTGTGAAAGTATCATCCTTGAGTTACATGCAAGTAATGCCACAGACCACGCATTTATGGACAAGTTCCAGTCTTTAATATAAAGGGTGGATTGGACTGATCATGACCACGATCGCCTATGTTTTGTTTCATCACCAATATAACCCCCCCCCCCCCATCTAAAACTCACAGCGATGCACAAACCGTTGCACTTAGTGTGATATCTGCTGAGTATCACCTCGGCTCGTGGTGCAATGCTGTTCGGTTTGGCAGACATTTTTGCATGTTATTTTCCGTTTTGTTCAAATCACAATTAATGTACAGGATGAGCTCAAAGATGCATCGAGAAACAAGAGCAAACAGACAATAATCCAATATTCTGCAAACATTTCACCAACGGCCAAGTCTTTCTTTAAAGCCCTAGGAAGGACAAGCTAGTGAATTTACTTAGGAAATTGACGCAGAGTCAGTTTTCACACATTTAGAAAATCATGTGGCTAATAAGCAACCCTCCCCTTGCCCAGGCCGTGATTCAGCACAGAGACAGAAGCCTCTTCAGGGGCACAAAGAAGGCCAGGAAAACTCCTTAGGGAAAATTCACACACAGCCAATCAATTGAGGAGCCGCCGACATTCTGCTGAACTAGTGAAAAAATTGAATTCTTGGCACCAGGAGGATACATCAATTGACAGAGTGATATATATTTTTCCTTGATGTAGTCTAGTTCAGTGTACTGCGCTAGGAGTTAATACTGTACTTTTTTTTCGAAATTATAGGAACTTCTCAAATAAATTCTCATTGTATTTATTAAATCAAATACTTTACGTGTGCCCAGATCCTTTTTTTTAACTATTATTCGCAATGATGTCTAGACACACTTTATCACAAACTACAACACACAATTGTGTTCCACTTTAGGGTGATGCTTTCCTAGAGATACCAACACTCTTTCTACAAAAGCTCTACACTTTCAAAAGTAAATTATTTACTAGAGAAAAAACTGTGAAACAGTTTGGGATCAAATTGTTTATTTGATAGCCGTTTTCATAAATTGTCTGATCCCACCAAAACAAAAATCTATAAAATGTACGTTGATGATAACACACAAAGTCGAAATCCACCAACTAACCAACCATTCTGCCAGGGACAAACATTACATCATTCAAAAAGCTTAAATCCTATCAGGAATATATAAAAAATTACAGTAGTTAAAAGTTGATTATTGTACTTTGATACAATTGCTTAACCCTAATAATTAAAATTCAATACACCTCCTTAGAAGCTCCATGGAACAGTAAATCAAAGCTATATGAATCTTCGCGGGATAATTATTTTTTGAATGGTACCGCTGGCATGAATTAAAAATAAATAAATGTCTTATTACAGGACAATTTGCATTCTCCATTGAATGGCAACGATAATACTCCTAGGTGTGATGTCAACACAATATGAGCACGGTCGGAGGTGCCCTTATAAATCCGTGTAATAGTTAATATAATTTAAACATCCGATATGTCATCTGACGACGACACTATATATCCGATATTATAGCGAAATTGAGACAGCTGAACTATAGAGTACTGAACTGATTTTGTAGAAATGAACGGTCCTTGTTTAACAGCAAATCATGGTTCGAACAACCGTCCTCATTAATCTACGCGTTATTTACAGCTTATTTGGTCATTTAAAAAGCAACAACAAAGTAGAGCGGTCGCAGAGTTTAGAACTACTGGATGCATAGAATCTGGTAGTTGTGCTTTAAATTAGTAGTAGTTTGGCATTTGTATTTTTAATTGACATTATTGAAAACAAAAGTACAATGATTTAGATATCGCCACTACAAAAATTAATGACTAGAGAAGTGCGCATAGAAGAGGTTTCTCATTTTATCCGACATACATTTTCGGCGATTACGAAAAAATAGTTTTGTTGCAATTTCCCTCCCTATCCTCCAGGGCCTGGTGCATCCAGGAAGCCTGGAGCAGCATTTGGGCTCCCTTTTCCAACTTTAGGTAGGTCACCGAAGACATGCAACTGACGGAAAAAAATAAAATAAATCTACAATATTTTAAGCTGTTAAATTCAAATTCCCCAGAAAATACAACGTTACATTTTAAGAAACGATGAAAATGACAACACTTTTTCGTGTTCCCTGTGTAGGAAACATGGCTACAACTATAGTGAGCTAATTTACAGGAGAACAAAGCGACAGCCACACAATTAAGCGCCCAAATCTTCGAACATGCTAACGAGAGTGAAAACTATCAAATAAGACGGTCAAACTACATTTTCCACAAATTTTATGGAATGCACAGTAAAGCAAGGTTTAAGTGTTCAATAGGCTACTTCAGATGCATGCTAGAATTGAGGAATGAAACACAAAACTGGGATTTTTAGATTTTACTGGTCGAAACAGACAAAAGCTATCTGTAAATTTTTATCATTTCGATTTTTATGGAAGGTAAAAACAAGTGAAACAAAAAAAAAGCTATAGCTTTAAAGAAGGTTTAAGCTTGGAAGTTTTGCGGGTTACTACAGCCGGGTACTACGGTAGTCTCAAACGAAAAATAAACGCTTAAATCTAGCTACTTTGTAACAAAGCAAGAGTCAAACAACGAGTTGTTTTAGTCATTTTAACCACAATTATAAACATTACTTTGATCAATAGGATCATAAAAGGTTTCTCGTGTCCTCTTTTTCCTTCTCCTAGAAAAGCGCCATGTTGAGTAAGCCGCACCAATCCTTGAATTACAACGTTGTTTTTCGTATTTCTGTTTATTAAACAGCAACAGCATAACACAAATAATATTTAAAACTTACCTTGGCTATAGCTTTTTTGTACCTCATGACCGCTTGCTGAATAAGACTGTGAACTTTAATATTTCCATCTCCACACGGAACAACCACCCTCGTCCTTCCAAAACACACTGTCACTTTCATATTTTAGTTACAAATATGTTCCCCAAATCCAGATAAAACCTCTTGGAGTGCCGATACTTTGCGCCGCCTTCCTTGTCATTAAAATGATTTGGAGTATTGAATATTGTATCCCGAAAGAAATGACAGCGAGATCCTTCACCTTTTCTCCATGGTGGAGGGTTCAATGTGTGTGTTTCTGACCACCTGTTTTGCTTCTCGGCGATACTCCTACGATGTGTAATCAACAGGGAGCGAGCAATCCGCAGGGACGGGAACGCGTCTCCCCACGCTGGCCAGCCCGAGTACTGACTCATAAACCGAAAATTCTCAGGCTACAATATACGCTTTGAAGTAGACAGGTCAAGACGTGAAATTATATGTCCCTTTCCCTTCGGCCTGTGTAAGATCCATCACGTGCTTCACATTTGAAAACCTCTGGATAATTTTGGGGGGTGCGGTTCGGGGCTAATGGGAATTTACCATTATAATTATAGTTTTATCGGTCATAAATCAGTGCATACGTGTATCATCAGGGCTTTCTTCAGCTTCTCGGTTCACTAATTTTGTCCATGAACCCGAGAAGGCGATGAATACAATAGTAGGCAATAAACAAATCCTAGAGAAAGATGGCAAAAGCTGCTTAACAAAAATATTTTTGGAGCATGGCCATCTCTGTCAGCCAGACCATGCTGACAGACAGAAATCCCTCTCCACTCAGCTGTAATAAAAAAATCGATTTTTCTCATGATCTCATAGAACCCGTTGATGCGCAGTGCCTAAACAGATATTTTAACTACCAATTATATCTGAGGACTAATCACAAGGCAACAAATTCAAACCACTTGGGTTTTTCTAATATCTGGCTCTTCAGTCAAATAACTGACCCTGGGCAGCCCCCATAGTATTTAGAAGCTGTGCTGCTTTATACTGTATCTTGCCCTAGCAGTGTAGAATGATGGGGGGAAGTATTGCTTAGAAGTGGGACAGAAGGGACTCATAGGTACTTGATTCATAGCCGGAATCCCAATAACTTATTGCCATGGTTTCAGTCATGGCTCTACTTGGGAAACTTTTGTCACAGCAATATAAATTATTTTTTGTTTTATTCTTCATTATATGGTTCACCAAGCGAACAGTAAACATACCTGTCTTCGTTGCACAGGGATTTCTCCTCCTTATTGGCACGCTATAGCCAACAAACACCTATTTTATGCAAGGGTTGACATCTGTGTTCATGCATCAATGGCTGTGTTTATACAGCGTCATACCATTGCACTTTAAACAACACCGTGTCAATCATAGACCTCCCATTCATTTGTTCTCAATTCTATATTTTCCTCTATCCACTCCAGTCCTTAGTCATAAGCACACATCTTTAACACAAAATACATTTCATGCTAATATACAATAAATTATACACAATCACCAGTGCAGATGCCTGGAAATTCAGATACTTTTTGTATGAGGTGCAGTTCCTCATGATAGGTGATTCACAGTGTGGCATGGGAATAAATCAGAGTACAAATATTTAATTCTCACTTTTGTGTACACTAGTTATTTTTTAGGCACGAACTTCACAGTCTGAATGTGTTCAAAGACACACCTGGAACACATGCCCTGGAATAGAAATTTGGGTCTGAATGAAGTGACTGTTTTATATTTACATTTCCGTTAATTCAATCAATTAATCAAGAACCGGCACACAGATTTAGTAATTAAATTCTTAAAAATGATGACCCATTAAGAAAGCCAATGCCCAGGGGTATATGTATGCTTTTAATTAATGAATGCATTTTTAAAAGGTAATTTCATTAAATGTATATGAATGTCCACCCAATAAATTGAGTTATTCTTAGCTTTACAAACGTGGACCTGCCATATTTTGAGTTTCATAGTGTGAAATCAACAGGTTGTTTTTGCTTTATCCAGATGCCTGAAATAAAACACTATTTCTAATGTTCTACGTCTTATACTTATAACCTCACATACTGACCATCAAAAGATCTGTATTACTAATTACAAATGTATAACTAAGGGAACATTACTAAAGGAAAAGTCGGTCCATGACATTGTATTAAACCCTATTATTTGTATATGTATACAAACATAACGCATTAACCAAGTAAAAAAAAAAAAATTTGATGTTCGGTATACCTTTCAAAATAATGGAACAGAAATACATTTAGATCTTTGTCCTTTGGTCATCATTGCAAATTACTTCTAAAACTAAAGCCGCTTATTTGAGCCAGAGCTGCACTACACAGCGGACAGCTTTTGAAGTTCCGCACAAACCGGAGCATACAACATGACGCAGAATTCAATTACAAATCGAATTAATTAATGTTGCGCGCGCGACCCTTTGTTATCTTTGAGAGGGCGATATATGTGAGAGACAGTGCTGTTTGAGTACATTACAAATTGTAATTTGTTACCCCACGGTCCTATCATCGGGAGCTTAGTCGAAATGGCAACGCTAGCATGGTTGCGCTTCCGTCTGATTCACATAAGTAGAAAAGAAGCACGTAAGGTGTTCGGACTAGGTGATTTTGAGGCAACTGGTGCCACGCCTACACCAAGGTCACTAAGCCTTTTGCTCCAAACAAAGAACTATGACTGAAAAGGTCATGATACAGATTGTGCAGTCACGGACAAACCTCCAAAACGTGTGTCTCTGATGTAAAGAAAAAAAAATACTGCATACAGGATTTCACTTTTATGAACCACTATAAAATATATCCCCACAGCAGGGCAAGAACATTATGCAAGGCAAAAGATCTTAGAAACACTTAAACTTGATACATCTGTAAGTATATATCTTTAAACCAATAGCTACCTTAAGAACACAGGAAAAATCTAAAACTTGAGATAAACATTAAGATTAATTTGACAACCTAAAATCATTTAAAACGAGGATGATTAACGAGAATTATAGTAACTATATGCAAATGGTTAATGCTGTATCCCATGTTTTTTCCACACACATTTCTGAACTTTCTGAAAAGGAGATATTATATTTTTGTATCTTATACTTCCCATACTTACATATTATAAATACGGGGGTAATATCCCATGAAGGCAGAACCAGAAGAAACTCAAGATTTTGAGAATTGCTCAAAGTTAGGGCCCTTTGTCCAGGGCCCCATGACAGGAGTAAATGCTTATTAGCATTACATGACCAGGACCAGACAACCACCCATGCTCAGAGACATTCATTTTAGAAGGCAAGGTTTGAAAAAGTTTGTTTAGAATTACTCAGGATAGGGGTCCTTCCTATAGTCTTGGCTGTATACCTTAATTTATTTGTGCATTTAGAATATCTATTTATTAAATATCTATTTAGATAAATAACTAAGAGTACAAATCATTTAAATTTGCTGAAAGATTAAGAAAAAACTGACATAACAAAAGACATTCATATAAACAAATAAATATAATTTTTTGATTTAATAAAGAATTAAGTAGGCATATACCAGACTGGCAAATTGATAAATGCGCAAAAGGGGAAAAAAAAAAAACGAAAAAAAAACATAATACATGTTTGTTTATTTAACCTTTGACCCAAATAATAAATAAACTTAATTAAAAACACTGAACTCACGCACTGTACTTTAAAAATTGTTATGCTTATACCATAACACACAATTGGGTATTAAATATCAACTCTGATATTCAAATGTGCAAAGTCAAGCTAGATATCACAAGCCCATACAAAGAATCTTCACATACTGCATACATTTTATTCAATTTTAATTCCGTTTATGTTACCAGTTGGACTTGCTACTGGGATAACCCAGGTGTAAGAGCAACTGAACTGTATTGAAATAAAAGACATGGCACTTGGAAATGAAACTTTAAAAATATTTTAAATAACCAGGATATTTTACAATTTCTGAATGGAAGCAATGCACAAATCCTCGAGTCCACACTCATTCCCTCTGATAAACACATTCTTCCATAAAACATTTACAAAAACCTCTGTGTTTTATTCATTTATTTGACAAGCAGCAGGATCATGTTTGTCACCTCAGTATTCTCTTTACACTTTGAAGTAAATGCAATGATCGATATACCATTTTATTAGTTTTTTCCCCCGACTTTGATACATAAAAAAAACAACTGCAAACATGAGAAAAAAATGTATCATGGCTCCCATCTAAATGGCAAAATTTCATTAATGCCGTAGCTTGCTCACTTCTCATGTTTTTTGTTATCTAGACTAAAAATGTAATATCAGTTTGCGCCCCGATAGCTACAGGCATTTTAATTTGACGCACTTGGCGTGGCACTGGTGATGTTGTAAACAGCATAAAATCTGAAGGGGTGGGGGGGGGAGGGAGGGAGGGGCCTGTGTGTCGTCTTGGTGACTGTCCCCCAGGTGGAGGCCCAGCTTTGCTTCATCCCACAGAAACACATTGGACAGCAAAGGTGAAAGTAAGCAGTCTCTGTTCTCAGATCAGTTAGCTCCGCAGAGGGTCGGTTCCCTACATCACGCCACGTAGCTGTACTCGTCTGCAGAGCTCTGGCTTCGCTCGATGTACTGTTTGTCGATCAGCACCTCGATGCACTTCTTTATCATGCTGATGCTGGGGTTGAATCTTGCTTTCGACTGGTTGATCACCTATGGGGCAGGGGGAGATGGATATCAGCGTTCTTTCCGGTGTGAAGGGATGTCTGTGATACACGCAAGTAATTTGCTTTACATAATAATAATGGAGATACAAATAAATTTAATAAATGGGACAATTTATCTACATTATGGCATTCGTGTTGCTGGTCTCAAACTGGACCAATTGTATTTGCTAATTTTTCACTAAATTTTGACAAATTGTTAGTGCTACCTTGCTTACTAACAGACATTCACCGCGGAAAACTAATTAGCTGAAATAATGACAAGCTCCTAGATGGGACTGGAAAAAAAAATGTTTACATTAGAAATGTGCATTTCGATATTGAAATTTTCCATAAATCGTTCAGCCCTAATACAATACGCATCACTGATTTAATCCGCAGTTAAAATAAGTGTAGTCACTTCTTTATCCACCACTAAACCATGCACTGGTTCGAAAAGGCCCAAAGAACAAGTAGGGGGATGACTCAGAACGCTTCAGACAGCTGTTGCTGGTGTGCTTTGGGATTTTACCAAAGGACAGATGTACGGAGAGATACAGTCTGTAACACGGTGGTGTGCTTTGGGATTTTATAAATCAAGGGAGATACATTCCCAACCGGGGTCAACCATGATAGCACTTCCACTCCTGACTTGCATGCTTTGGTTGCCGTGGCAAATTTGAGAACGGGGAGGAATAAACAAAATCAGGGGTGTAGCAGAAAGTATGAAGATAAATGACACTGTGTCAATGACACAAAGGACAGCAGTGTCAAGGGTGATGGCTCAAACCGAACACATGACCAGGCATGCTCGGACTAAGGCACCTCATTCCTGAAATGTCTCGCAGTAGCAGGAATACTGACCTCTCGCAGTTGCTCACCAGGCAGGAATTTTAAAGCTTAAACCCACAGCACTTCAATAAATGTTAGTTTTATGATATATATATATACACACACACAACAGTACATGTCTATCAAATGCATGATGTATGACACCACATGTCTACCAAATGAAACAGCACTTTGTCATCACAACTGAAGAAGACCTCATGCTCAAAAGTCCTGCTAACGGTTATATACTTTTTTATTTTTACTACTTTTCTTATAAAGATGTATAGATTTATATGTACAGCAAGTAGCAGTACTCCTAAGTGTAACAACTCCACTGAGAAGACCCACCTCCTGTATTAGCGCGTTATGTCTCAAGACTTTGCGTGCCTTCATGATTCTCACAATAGCAGCTTGCAGGTACATTTTCCGATCCTCGTCCACGGCACTTCGGGTTTGCTCCATTTCCTTCACAGGGAAGACAGAGGGGTTAACCTCCTCGTCCAACGGTCATGTGACCATGGCATTTGGTTATGTAACCCACTGACAGCACCTCAAAACCAAACACGCTGATCACAGCTGACCCTCATGCGCTCTGATACAGACAATAGACTACCTGTGGTGTGTCCTTCTGCATCGACGTCGTGATTTTAAACTTTGTTCTTTTACTGGCGAAGGTCATGTTTAGTGAAAATGTGGATTCTGCCTCTATGTCTTCCTGTGGATTAGAAGAGGAAATGAGATGAATGAATGCCGCACTGAAAATTTTTTATACACCTTAGGTCGAGTAATTCAACTCTCTGACTTAACATGATGCCTCATTAAATATGCACATGCAGTAAATGATTATTTATCCCACCATCAACAACACCGCTAATGACAGTAAGCATGGCTCAGCAGTAGGGATAGAAACAGCGCAATACTACTAAAGGGACAGAAAAGTAATAGCTTTTATTTAAAGAAAAATTTAATGTAGAATCAACAGAAGGCTATTAACTGAAAAAGGCAACAGCATTCAAACATATGGAGTAGTCATACACTCCATACACAATGAGCTTGTTAGTGCAGAGGACTCTTTATACTCGTTCCATTATTACTGAAAAGGAAGAAAAAAAAATGCTGGGGTTTCAATAAACAACAGCAAATGCATAGCATAGGAGTGCTAGCTTATTACTTTTGCCGAGTCGTGGTTGATCATCTTGACGTCCAGCAGGGACTTGACAGTCTTTACCAGCTCCTTCTCGTTCATCTGGGTGCTATCCTGGAGCTCCTTGTAGCCCACTGTCTCACCACTGTTAAAGGCTAACAGCACGGCCATTTGGTAGGTGGTGACCATGGCCACGTAAGGCTTGGAGAGATAGTTCATCTTCACCTCACCTGAGGAAGAGACCAATACCATCATTTGAACCATGCATTGACAGGGCACTCGTTTGACCATCGTGATGCTGGTTTCTCTGTACGTTCTGATGATTTCCCACGACGAGTGGTTCCAATCCATCTGTCAGGCACCGTTCCAAAGCACCTAATCACACGGTTGGCAGCGGTGTTTGATAGGATTAAACACGAGGTATGCTTGTGTCTCTGGCATATAAAAACAACCTCAGCGTCCTTTGATTTTCAGGATTAGTGTGACGGAGAGGCCTTGCCAAGCTCAGTGTGGAGGAACATCAGGGCGACGCATCGCTCTGTTATCGGACAAAATGATCTAATCTAAGGACAAGGCCCAACGAAAGACACAAAAGCCTTTGAAGGGGTGTTAAGAAAAAAATAAGGTAGTCTGATTAGGTAGCAACTTCCATATCGTGGTGTTTGCCTCCGTGGGTCAAGACACTCAATGCAGGTACAATATCCGATACGGGAACAAGGCATCCGTTGCAATGGATTATGATGCAGCTTAGAATGACCTGTACAGTGTCATCTGATCTTGTTAAAGCAGATACTGTCGCACAGCTCTGTGTAATACAGAGGCTTTTTGAGTAGACACCAAAGTGGGAATGTCCAACCCTGAGAAACCGATAACTGTTGCGTGTACATAAGCCAACAAAAAAATGCTCTATAGTTCACACCAGAGTACAGCACCTCCAACAGGCACGAAAGTTTTAAAGATTACATGTATGGAGGCTTACTGGTTATTTTACAAGTATATACCACACAGCAAATAGTCAACAAATTACAGTGGTCTGTGGAGGAGAAAAGCAATAAAAAGAGCCGACTTTGGTCATTTGTAGTTCTTGTATACTACAATATTTTAAAACAAATTAATCCAAAGTGATTTTCTGTTGATTGATCAGATTCTAAATCACACTACAAAGACTAATTAAGCCATCCGATTATAAATTACACTCCCTAAATTCCAACCCCGGAGCACTGAGTCTGTCCCACTTACCTGTGCAAAGGTAATGCAGCCAGGTCAGCTTCCTCCCACTGAAGTGCTGATTATAAAATAACTCAAACTGCAGAAAGGAAACAAATAGCGTTAAATCTACAGCATTGGTCCTCCTTTCAGTGCAGTAGTTTACTGACATCAATCAGCCACTGCACATAACTAGTGTTAACCACGCAAGTAAACCACACTGAAAAGCAAAACCATTTTATTCAAAAGGGAGATATAAAAGGAAAACCACCTACAGTTACAGCGCCCCCTGGGATTTGGTCAGTGACTCACCATCTGAACACTCTTCTCCAACTCTTGCGGGATGGCGAAGGTGGAAGTGGGGACGTGCGTGAGGGGCCAGGCGCCTGCCTGAAATTAGACAACCGCCACCCATTATGTAGCACACCATCTTGGCCCTTTAATGGATCGGCCAAAACAGCTGGACCAAAGCCAAGTTAGCCATTTAATATAAAATGCGTAAATCCATCGTGAACCGGAGACACTTTAAGACCCAGGAGTTTGAGCTAACTGCTACAAATCCACCAGACAGGAGCTGCAAATGAGCACCAACCGTGAGGTCACCGCTGCTACCCAGCTATACTACTACTTCTTTGCACAGAGGGTGCACGACCGACACAACTTTCTGAAAAAACCTCACTACCGCTCACTGAGCGCACACTCCCTCTCCTCAGGTCCCCCTCTGCCGTCCATCTGTTGAAATTGAGCGGAGGTGGGCAAAGCAGACACCACCTGACGGAAGTTGTCTTCTCTTCGCTTGGGAAATACAACGTGCCTACTTCAGCCCTTAGTCATTTAACCGGTGAGTTGTGAAATCAATTTATACATTTGGTTGGCTCTCCCTGCAACCCTTATTTATATATAGCTGCTTCTATTATATTAAAAATCAAGTTAGCAACCAAGTCATGTGGACCCTTTGCTTCCTGGTAGCCACACTGAATGCTTATCACTCACCTGATTTTTCCCCCCAGGAGCTAAAGGCACCAAATCTGCAAATGTAGTCTCAACCTGTACAATAAACTAATATAACACATTAATACCCATAATACACCCATTTATTTGTGGCTCTCTTCAACTGTGTTCTGTTTGTGCCTGGAACTATGGACTATGAATAAGTTTGTCTGGCTGAGAAATCTTTCCACCCTGAATCGTGGAACTCGGTTTTATGGAAATCTTTGCACTTGCAACTGGTTGGTCTCGCAGACTTACCTGTAGTACATAAATCTGAAAGCTGATTCCCAGGTCAACGACTGTTTCTTGGGTTTTGATGAAGTTGTTGAATTTGTTGTTGAGGTCAGTGCTGACGCTCATGTCCGTGTACATCCGATGCAGTTTACTCGTGAACTCGTACCCACACGCTTGCTGTGAAGTGGACATCAGTGTTACACAAAGGACAATTAATCAAATCTGCTGAAGGCATTTCTTTAAATAAAACAATTTAGTGTTTCCTCCCTCTATTTAGAATTGCTAAATTGTGCTAATGCATCTCTGCTCATGGCCACCATACATTGGTGGGTGCAGAAGAACGATTAGTCTCATCCAATCCAATCCAATCACCTTTAAGCCACTGTCTCTTTTACAACCTGCAGGCTAAATGAGACAGCTCGCACGAGAGATTCAGCGCCGATTGGAAGAGAGGTACCTCCCTCATGACGGCAAAGCCAGCCTTGCAGGTCCCAGGGAAGCCGAAAGGAGACACTGGTTAGAGACGAGCCGGGAGAAGCCCTGCTAATTTACAGCCACTCCAGTCCAGGCGGCGCTCGGCCAGTTGGCCAGTATGTCACAAAAGGCTACTGACATGAGCTGGATTTGAGCTCATTGGGCTCAGTCTGTTCTCGGGGAGCGCCTTTACTGACTAAGACACTAGGAGGCCACTTTAATCCTACCATTGCTTTTACGGAGTGGTTCCACATGGTAGAAAGAGAAATATTAAAACACTGCTATTATAATTGGAAGGTTATTCAATGCTAACAAACCAGGAGGGTTCAAACACTGCACAAAAGAAACCGGTGGTTTTGAAGAATGTAGGGTCCTTTCCACACCAGAGAAATATATATTTTACCTTCAGTTTGTTGATCATGGCTTCCTCCGAGTCCATGGACAAGGACAACCCATGAATTAATCTCTTTGCTAGCATTCTTGCATAAAACTGTGGAAGAAAACAAGGACTTGCACCAGTTTCACTAAGACAACATTGATTACCGAAGCCCCTCTTCCTTCACGAGTTTATCTTGCAAAGCGCCCGACACCTTCAAAACGTTACAGAGCAAATATATTGCATTTAAGGGATCCTGTGGGGATTGAGGGGGTCAGGGAAGGATGTTAGTCATACACACTAAAATGCATAATAGGACCCCACTCTTGACAATTCTTGGGCATGAGGCGGTGGCGCATGCTGGACTAAATCCAATAAATCCGCTAAGAAAAATTACACAACCACACCTGGAAAACAAAGCCCCTCTTCCTTCATGACTTTATCTTGCAAAACACCTGATACCTTCAAAACGTCGCAGAGCAAATATATTGCATTTAAGGGATCCTGCCCCTACACATACAAGTTTAGACAGAGAATGCAATATTGCCAGGCAATGATTACCTTTATCTCTGAATCTCTGAATCAGCTCAAGGTTGGTGAACAAAGCAACAAAGCCCCTGAGGGGTTTGTTGGAAGTTATGAGGTTTTATACATTTTCGCTGGTATACGACTCGTGTAAGGACATGCTTCAACGTTATATTCGTAGGTTGTACGGTGGGCATTTGACATTGTTACCTTCTGAAAAACGTCCTTGTCGTCAATGTACTTAAATACTGTTATGAAGCTGGTCAGCTTGTCTTCCACCTCGTTTTCTGTCATTCCCTTAGCGGACTTCTTCAGCAGATTGTCACAGTACTTGGCAAGCTACAAGAAGAAGGGTGGAAAAAAATACAACTCAAACCACAGCCAAATGACATACGCAACACGACAGACGCGTGACAGCTGCCAAAAGGTCAACAGAAAATATTTCCCCGATTCTGAAACAAGAAGATACAAACCAAAGCTGGTGTACACAAGCCCCCCCTCACCCCATATGACTAGAACAGAAAGGAGGATTTAGTAGGTACTCACCAGTTCGGGGGCCTTGCAAATACACTTTGGCTCTCTGTAGTTAACTACTGATGTCAAAGCCTACAACAAGGTTCAGACAGTCATAATTAATAAACTTAATTACTAAAAACAGACTTTTTTTGACTATCTGCATTTGAATTTAAGTTCTATCAGTAATTAGTAATGATTATTACATTCTGTGATGTAAACATATCAACAAAAACACAGCTAAAAGTAAAAATGTCTACCCTACCGCCATCTGCTGGAACAAATTATGCATTGCATGTTGTAATGGTAATTGACAATAGCTGAAATTTAACAAACCAAATATATGAAAGCCAATCCAAAGAAAACACTTCCCTCAGCAACACAATGGTCATCTTCACTAATTAAATGAGGTATGGCAATTAGGCTTGGAATTCAATGTTATCATCAATATATCTGCATCTCCTTCAGATTTGTTAAACATGAATTGAAAGGAAACCTGTACACATTCTTTAATTATGTCAAACTTTTACCTTATCAAGAGCACTCATAAAGTGCTGATCCCCATTCAGGACGGTGTTAATGAGCTGAACAAACTTCCCATGAACCTCCAACACGGACTCCACAAACTGGGTTGGCATCTGGACACATCAAGGACAGAGAGTGGCAGAGATGATTGTTACAGCAGTTAACAAGCGTGGGCGCACTTTAAACGGAGCGGAGGCCCCCCCCAGGGTGAGACTCACGTTTTCCTGAGAGAGGTTGCTGGTGGCCCGGAGGCCCTCGTCGTGGATGTGGACCTGGAGTTCCTGGATCATGTGAGGTAAGCCGCCAGAGACCGAGCGCAGCAGCGTGTACATGTTTGCCATGTCTGTGGGGATTGAGGGGGTCAGGGAAGGATGTTAGTCTTACATACTAAAATGCATAATAGGATCCCACTCTTGACAATTCTTGGACATGAGGCGGTGGTGCATGCTGGACTAAATCCAATAAATCCGCTAAGAAAAATTACACAACCACACCTGGAAAACAAAGATAGCCTTTGGGCCACATATCCAGCTAACTTTCATGTTAAAAAAACATTTATTTAAGCCTTGGTGCTGAGGACATTTTGGCGAGTCTCACTTACTTCCTAAGCAGACTCTAATCACAGTAGTTTTTAAAGATAATAAGTTTAGAGGGATGCCATAAAACGGTACAGGCACAATAAGGTACACCTCAAGAAATTATAAGAGCAAATTTGCTCCATTAGCGCTATGTAAAGTCCAGGTAAAGAAGGTTTCCATGAAGCTGAAAGGAGCTGACCGTCTCTCTTCTCCTGGCGGATGATGCTCTGGCATTCCCCGTGCAGGAACTGCAGGTGGTCAGCCACCATCCTCTGCTGGCATTCGTGGATGACTTTGGCGTAAGAGCTGGGGTGCAGGTACTTCCTACATCTCACCTCTTCGTCTTTCAACCGTCCCAGGACCTGGAGTCGGAAAGCCGGGTTTACTGAGTGCATCCCACCGCTGACCCCAATCACGGTGTGGCAGTTGAAAACGAACTGTCACTAAACAAACCCACTTTTGCCTAAATAAGGAAGTAAAACATGATGGGGGTTTGGCTGTGGATTGTTCGTATTTTTTTTATTACTGTTGTCATTAAGTGGCTTGGAAGACTCATTCACATAGTCTCACATACCACACTTGTTTGAAACTTTATAAAGCCTGATACTAGTTCGATTTTTTTCTCAAAAGACGTTCCCATTACTGATTTTTATAACAAGAAAACAAGATGGCTCCTGAGACCAGGCGGACGCTTCAATGCACAGACCAGTTTTGCGTAGGATCCGAACATGGATACCGGCCGAGAATAAAAAGGCTGAGAAACAAACGAAAGGCTGAAGAAGCGGTAGTGATCTCACCTTTTCCATATACTGTGAGCAGTTTGACTCCTGCAGCAAATTGGAGGCTTCCTGTTTGTAATACTCCCCTGTTTTCGTCAGAAACGGCCCCTCAAAGATTTCCTGATAAAACTAAGGATAAAATGACAACAGGCAGATCACAACCAAATTTACAGAACAGATACATTCAGTTCTTACACAGCCACTAAATTGTTGGGAACTAATTTTACTGGGTGCAATTAAACAGGCCAACTTTATTTTGACATATTTAAGAGTAGGTCATCCCATAAAGAGTATACAAAAGTATACATCTGCTAAGTTTAATTATTTAGCCGTTATAAACTGATCCAAATACCTGGTCTGAAATGATAAATTTTACTTTTCAATATAGTTGCTAAGCAATTTTCCCTGCTAAAACCCAATTAGATATGCGTTCACACATACCTTTAGAGGAAACTTCTTCTTGTATTGTTCAACATGAACAAAGGAGTTGATAACACCATGGATCACCTTTTGATTTGGATCCTCCCCACAGCGGTCACTGGGAAACAAAACGATTTGAAGCAATTTCAGCACAGAGCACAGGTTAATGGTCACTATTCTAGTGAAACCCACTGTTGTGCGTGACTGATGTGGAAAAAGAAAGAGACAAATCAACCCAACTTCTCAACACTATTCGGCGACACACTGAAGTGGGAAAACCAAAACCTACTTCTTGACTTCATTCAGTAACATCCGGATCAAGACGGCCTGCAGGGGCTCGACCATCAGCTTCCTCCACATGTCTAGTGCCAGCTTCAGAGACACAACATAACATGCTATCAGTGTGGGAAGTGACCCGGGGAATTTACCCCGTCTTCCATCCGTACTTACGCATTTACCAAAACCAAAGCAACGCTTCTGTCCGGTGCAACAACCTCAGAAAAGCTGAAAAGACTGCTTCTGGAAAGCATATTCATTCCTCCTATCTGGGGATATTTGTCCAGCTGTGCTACATGAAAGAGTAGCTACTTTGTAACGCCATATTCCCAGTATCGTCCATTCAGGATACTATGCATCTAGTGCCATGAAAGATTATTTGCCCCCTGTCCAATTGTCAGAGCCCCCCCAGAGTTAACTCAACCCAATTAAAGGGATAATTATGGTCAGCTTTTTGAGCCCTGTCCAATATAAATCTGACCCACATTTGCCCTTACCATCAATGTGAAGTTTTCAGCACACAGGCTTGAGAGGCACATAATGCCACGGTCAATCTGGAAAGGGTTACAAAGCCATTTCTAAGACGCTGAGGCTCCACCGAAACCCAGTTAGAGCCATACTGTCCAAATGGAGCAAGGTGTTAAATCATCCAGGAACTCAAAAAGAACTCTTGAACAACATCCAGGGATCTGATGGTCAGTAATCATGAGCAAACTGAGCAAAAATGGGATTCATAGCAAAGTTAAAAGGTGGAAACCACTTCCACCTGGATGACCCTTAAAAGTACTGGAACAATGATTGACTGATGAGTCAATACTGGAACTTTCTGACTGTCAAGGGCCTTGTTAAGTCTGGCGGTCACCAAACACTGTATTCCACATTAAGAAATTCATACCAACAATCAAGCATGGTCGTGGTAGTGTCATCGCTTGGGGATGCTTTGGTTCTAAGGTGCTGGCACAGTCAACCGATATAAAACCTGGATCTCTATTTTATGATTTACCTCTGTTTGCCCATAAATGTGGTAAAAGCTTTTAAAATCTGAAATTATATGTAGTAGCACAAATTGTGCTTCAGTTACTCGTTGTAACCAAACATTTTTAACATCCGAAGACAGGAATTACCCTTTTGTTTAAGGGTAGGTTTATCTTAACAACCACCACTTGAAGCATCTCTGACGTACGTAGTTAAAACATTTAAGGTATAGCTAGGTATTCTATATCTAGGTTGTTAACATTCTGGTAAGCAGTTGGCAAACCAATTTAGTCAATTGATTACTTAGGTGTAGTCTACTATCATTGATTGTCTTCAGCTGTTTGTGTATGGCCTACTGCAGTAATTTAAACCCATATGTATGATCTGTTAGTCACTTTTGAAAAAGGCATGTAGCAGAAATGGTGACCCTTTCGTTTTAATAAAGTATGCATTTGATCCAACAATTTGAGAGTGCGTCCGCCTTTCTCCTTAATTAAATATCTTACCTCTCCTATTTCCATTAGTGGTTCATTCATGTCGACTCCCCCGTAACCATACTGCAGGTCTGCTTCTGTCAGTTTGTTCTTCTTTATGAACTGTGTGTTGAGGTACCTGTGTTAAGGAGGAGTAATAAAGATAAGATAAAGATAAAAAATAAGAAGGGAGTGATGGCGAGGACAGCCCCTGTGCCATTCTCTATGGCTTCAGACAACGTGATGCATGCAAAAGAACAGAAACGGTTAACTTCAGAGCAATAAAGGGTTCCCTCTGTCATGGAGGAGCATTCTGTGACTGCTACAATGAGTGGTGTGGTTCAATCGTGAGAGGATTGCAGTTCCAGTCTTGTGGTTATTAACTGGCAGTGCTGAGGTGCCTTGATTATTGTGCATCGCTGCAGGAGTGGGACATGTATATGACTAGCAAGAAGCGACGCCACAGCAGTAGTACAGGTTTTTATTAGGCGTCAAAATATAAATAATTGCTTGCTGGCTCTGTCCACTAGTCTTTATTTACTTGTTGTAAACTGTGCTGTTCACAGTGGGACGGAGAGAGGAGTCAGGTACACTGAGTCACATTGATTTTAGCAGATCCTACCACAGGTGTCCTGCCTGTTTGATAAATTAATGTTTCTGCCAGTACATAATAAACAAACACTCCTACTGCTGGTAAACCATGACAAATTAATATGAATATGTTGTATATCTACACATACATA
>JAOVYW010000001.1:3103447-3115691 GCA_025775045.1 Hiodon tergisus
GACGAGGCGCTAAACACGGCAGAGAGACTCGACGGACAGACGAGGCGCTAAACACGGCAGAGAGACTCGACGGACAGACGAGGCGCTAAACACGGCAGAGAGACTCGACGGACAGTGTCAAGCCACCCACGAGCAACTGAAGTTCTGGAAACTTCCAGAACACCGCACCTGTACAGACAGTCCATGTAGTGGGCTCCTTTGCTGTACTCCTCCCAGTGCCGCTGGTACATCACCAGGACCTTCTCCTCTGACTCCAGAACTTTCTGGAAAACAAAGAGGTGCGATCGTTTTCATTCCCGTGTCCACCAGACCCATCGAACACGGGGACGCTGCCTGGTTAAGTGGCACAGAGATATGAAAGCACATACCTTGTACAAGTGCCGCACATGATTCTCCAAGAATATTTTAGTCTCCGTGTACAATCTTTCCCCTAGGGGCTCTGGGTAGGCCACACACAAGGCATAAATGTCACTAGAAAGCAGGTCAAGGATTTTTAGAAAAACATTTCACAAACAAACAAAATTTGTGTTCATTAAAAAAAACAAAAGCATGAAGAAGCTTAAAGAACGTTCCACAAAAGTGAAACATCCGGTTTAAAATTTAATTTAAAATATGATTTCTGAACTCGCGTAGGCTAAGGAATGCAATCGTAATAATACGACAAAACACAGGAACTAAGGCAGACGCGCGCTCCCAGAAACGCTGGCAGGATACGAGAAGCGGTCGTTCCACGTGGCTCTCTCCACATAGTCCAGCATCACCACCGCTCTGACGGTGGTCAGCAGCTTGTTCCACATCTCATCGAAATCCACCACCCGTGGCTTCAGGGACATCGTACAGCTGCGTCCGCAAGCTGAGGCGCAGGAGACACAGACACACACCAGAGGTTTTCTTACCTGTGTGCAGCTGAGAACATTCAAGGTCTTTATTCACTAGAGGAAAATCGCTTCCATTTAGAACAGTGTGAAAATACGAGCTTGTCTACGATGCTCATCTAATGTAAAAAGGTGTGCCATTACTCCAGGACATAATATATTAGAACATAATGTTTGGTGGACATAATTCATTTTCTTGTTTAATCACTGTTACCTTATTTTAGATTAAGGTGCAAAAATTAGCCCCAAATAGTTTTAATTTCACATCGCAAAAAGGTAAGCAAGAAGCATCCTTCCAGAGAAATGGATAAAGATTTAAACCGGGTTTACCCGGCTTGCCCTTCAAAAACACAGTAATATTAAGATTTTGAATAGTTACTGCGTGATAAATGAACACTAGCAGCATTAAAACAAGGAAAAAAAACTTTCAATTAATGTCTGAAAGTGTTGCAGTCACTCACAAACAATTGGCTACATAATGACCTCTCCTCAGAAACGCCAGAAAGACACAGCGTTTCCTATAAAAACAAATGTATATTTATTACTTTGGTAACTTGTTTTAATTCGATCTATGAAACTATTAAATAAAAATATCAGTGAGATCGACAACAAACAGGGACAGGTATAGGTATAGGTATAGGTATAGGTTGCTATAAAATCAGTCACAACGGTTAACGTACTTGCATAGAAGTGACGAACAACCTCAGCAGCTACTTAGCATACACATTTTTTAAAACCCCGTTCTGGCTCTGTATTACCCAACATTCCTTTTAAATTGCTTAGACAGACACTTTATGAAAAAGTGATTTTTCTTTTGACAGTAACTCAAAGCATCCACGCACCAGAACTGGATATACAGTGGCCACTTAAGTAAGCAGGATAACGAATGCCGTTCTTTCTAATTAGCAACTAGCCAAATATATTAATTCGTAATTTGTGAACACCTACTGCAAGAATTCACCATAAAATGTTATATCGATAGCGTGCTAACTGACTGACCAAATCAACACCGCGAGAAACTAGAAAAGCCCTGTCACCGTTAGCTACCTTGTATAGTCGGGCCTAACGGGTCATCTAAATACCTTTTTATTATTGTGTAACTATTAGTACAACTTTAACGAACCATCTCTCGCCGTCAACATATTAGCCTTTAAGTTGTGACAAGTGAAACGCAAGGCAAATGACTGGCTTAAAGTTACTGTTGCAGCCACGCAAAAACGCCCGACACTAGCAGTTAGCCATCATAGCTACATGCCCAATAAGCGAGCCGGAATCGAGGTTTCCCTTATTCGCGACAGTGTACATGACGTCCCCGGGGAACTTTGCACAAACACAAAATAAGAAGACTGAACGGTAATTACCTCAGGCCAATGTCAATTAATTTGGATAATGCTATAGAAAACTAAAAGTCCCCCTGTTGTCACAAGCTGGATCTCTCTCACTTACACCTCTCCATACCAAATCTCTAAGATGTCACCATTGTAACAGCTGGAGGGGACGGCTGAGAAAGAAGAAATCAGCTTTATTCACAAATACATGTTTCCGTGTAAACACTAAATAACAGTACCCGAACTACAGACAGCTAAATGCAGTTCACCAAACTTTTGCTCGGGAAATACATGTAAACAAGTATAGTACAGCGCTGTTTCTCTGTGTCATCCCTATTTCTTGTTGGTACCACCACACAACATGGGTGCCCATTGGGCTCAAATATTTTGCGAATTCAAAAGTAACAATCGGGAAATTGCGTTTCAAATAAAGTTGACGCTGAAGACCATGAATTTCCTATTGCGTAATAAATATAACATATACATGGCAAATGTTGTAACCCTTATTGATTTGAAATTCTTTGGTTATAGCTGATTTACAGTTAATTATTATCGGCTACTTTATCTTCCCTGATTTAGTCGCGATTATTTGTGCTCAGCTTCTATAAAACAAAACTGGCCTTTGTGACTGACCAATTAGTGACACAGGGTAATTTAATACACAGCCTGAAACATTTGTTTCAATTGGTTATGAATGATTACACTATTTTAAAAATCAAATAAAGAGGTGCGTGTTTGACAGGCCGCGCAAACACTACGAAACCACCGGTCCAGTTTTTGATGAATATTTTTGAACCACTAGAGGTCTGCCTAAAACTATTCAGAGATTAATATCGGGGTTGTCATTATACATGTATATTTTATGTACAACAAGGTTTTAATATATGATTTCAAAAATAATTCATATTATTTTTTTAGAAAAGTTAGAAGCATTTCAGGTGATCGTTTAAATAACATATTATTTTAAAGTACATTTATGGTAGGCATATATATGGCGACTCTTTGTTTGCAAGAAAGGCGATGTAAGAATCATCCTGTACGATTTTATTAATAATTTTCTGTTTTATTCGGTTCACTCGACTTAACAATTTGCATTCTTGAATAGATTTATTTTTTTGTGCTCCGGTTTTTCCCCCACTAAATAAAAATGAGCGAAATTAGCTCTGTTCGAGTCGTTTCGGGAAATGAAGAAATGAATGAATGAAGTGTTCGTTAAAGCACGTGTCAACTTTAGTTGCCGAAAAAACCGATCAAAAATAAATTGACAGTGAAGGTACCAACATACAGCCGACTGTTAGATTATACATGCAAAGATATCCATAAATAAAAAACTTAATTGGACAAATATAATTTGCATTTGGTCCAGCCAAGTCTACGCGTTTTACACTTGTTTAACTTATCTAAAACTGTTTTAATAGGTTGTCGTTTCCGATTACTTCGTGCGATTTGAACAATATGGGTAAGGTTTTCATAATTTAAACAAAAAAGGTTTAAATAACACAGTTGTCAGTTACTTTTATCACTAAAATTAACAAACGAACAGTTTGTTTTACGCGCGTGTGTAATTTAATAGTTTGTTCGCACTTCACGGTTGGACATGTTTGGAAATCGCGCCGCGGCTTCTGGGCTCCTGTGCTTGTCAGTAATCCACTTGTTCGCCCTCCGTCTTCATCGTCTGTTTTAACTCCGCCCCCAGTGTGGGTTGTTTTCCCCGTAGACCTCCGTGTTTTGTTGGAGACGCCGAGAATCTCGCAGACATTTTTACACAGCATCATCAGAGCTGACGTGGGGACTACGTGTGCAGAGGCTCGGGCCATCCACTACTACCGTAATCAGTGACGAGTCCCACTACGTAAAAAAGTTCGGTAAGTTATTGCAGTCATTACCAACAACAAGAGGAGGCTCTTAAGGGGAGATAAAGAGAAAATACAGGCAAAGGGAAAGTTCTCCGGGGGTGACTGCCGTATCTTGAGTAACCAAGATGGTCGTAAAACACAAATTACTTGAACGGGGTGATCAAATGTTTAGCCTGTTAGCTGGCAACTTTCAAGCTAGCTGACCAAGCATACAATTTACTCCAAGACATAACGAGCACTTTATCTAAACCTTATTAACTAGCTATAAAGCTTATGCAACTGTCTGTTGTGATTTTCGTAAATCTTGTTCATGAAATGTGTTGCTAACGTTAGCTAGCTAATTAAACTATCACATGCAAAAGTATATTTTCAAACGCCCAAGTTAATAAAACATGTATGTTTTCTCAAACTACAAATAAGAAAAAATAGACAACTTTACATGTTACGCCGCCCCTAAACTGAATCACAACGTAAAGGGCTATCAAAAATCTATTATGTAATTATTTAAAAAAAATAAGTTTTATTTGAATCTTAAGCAAAGTTGTAATTCATATAGTAAAACATGTCATGAGTTTTCTATATAACTGGGTAGCCAGCAAAATGAACCTTAAACTTCAGCAAGTTGACACGCGTTCTAAACTAATTTTGTCAGGTAACCAGATACGGTGTCGTAAATGTATAGCAATTAACAGTACTTTTATGGTATACAAAAATATTTAAAATGTGCATGCGTTCTATAATGCCCCAACATATTTTATTGACCCTTCGGCGTTCTCTTACAATTTGGCTAAGTTGCTCGTCCTGGGTTGCATTGGTGAATACTAGTTGGAAAAACGTCTAATAATGACACGAAAGACGTGACGCGTTCCGAAGCACCGAGTGTGACAGAGGTTCACGGGAAACTGCTAGCCCAGAATGAAGACCTTGAGAGTTGCATGGCGGAATATGGATCTTGTACCACCAAGCATTACACAAGGACTGTAAATGTGAAGCTGGATGCGCCCGCGAAAAGTTCGCCAGCAATCTCGCCGATGACAATTTCGCACGTAAACTAAAGTGTTCGGCGTCAATAGTTGCCACCACGTAAAACCGTGATTTATTGTAAAGTTCTCCGTGTGTCATCGGTATCGAATTGGATGTGACGTTAGGTAACCGGTTGTATACAAACTATAGAGAGTGAAAGTATTATACGTTTCATTTAATGCTAGTTTAATGTACGGTTAAAACCCAAACATGACTTCAGAAACTAGTTTTATCTGCTTTAATTAGGTATGAACAATTTGATACGGTTCTCTGACATAGTGCGTAGCTATGATCTGAATGTTCATTGTGATTAATGCTAGGTTGAAAACAATTTTGAACAGTTATACACTTAAAGCTAACTAGCTACTTTAAAATGGCGTCGGTTATTTAGAAGGACGATTCTAGAAATGGCGCACATCAGACATCTCCACCCTTCCTTCTTGTAGCCGAAAACGACAACGCCCTGTATTGGTTAACTTCCTTTGCGCCGTTGGTGGTGCAAGTTAAGGTAGACGCTACAAACTAAGATAACGACCTGTAGGCTGTCCACCAACTCCCTCTCATAACACACACTTTCAAAAAAAGTTACCGCACTGATCAGACCGGGAATTATTTAGTGCTTTGCCTATATATGGTCCAAGTAGAGTTTTTTTAAACTAAACGTTTGCGCATAACCTTACGACGTCGCTGGTTAACGTTGGCCGTTTAAAATAAGCAAATTTGTGGTCGACGTGGAGTTTTCAAACGTATACATATATATTTGTTTATTTGTCCTTTCTCCCTTTTAAAAATGTAAAGAAAACATGGGCATATTTGTATGTTGTGCTAAATATAGGCGATGATGCCTTTGCATATATTTAGGTTTTCTTAATTTCATTAGTGAGATATCTATCTTTCCACTGTGGTTTCTGTTGTGTAACATTTTTGTGGCATGAAACACCATGAGATAACCATTTGAATATCATCTTTAATAAAAATAATTTCTTGTTCACTCAAGCTCCTGACTGCCTTTATTTGAAATAGTTTTTGACTCAGTTTGCTTTTCGCACAAGACATCTCTTTTGTACGCCTGGTCTTTTGAAGTGTTTTGCTTCAACTGGGTTTTCGAACTGAGTTTTGTACGTATTTGTAACTATTATATATTTAGATATCAATTTATAAAAACAAGTTATCTTGTCCATATTATTAAGCACATTGTGATCTTCATTTCTGCACTGAAATGACAATTAAACAAAATATAAAAATGACATCCTATTTTTTTTTTTTTAGCTGAAATAATCATTTTGCACTTATTATTGAACATATCATGTAGAATGTACCCATTTTAACAGTGGGTACGTACGTTTTACACCATAGTCTGAAGGTTTTGGAATTTAGTTGGTCATGAAATGAATGTCGCCTCACCGGCAGTTGTAAATCTTAAGTCACTGAAAACCTTTTAAATTTCCTGGCCCGTATTTGGAACTCGACGTCATGGTTTCGGGCTTGAAGGAGGCTCGTTTTTCATTGGTCAAAGCGTGTTGAACACATCTCGCTTCGCGTGTTTTTCCTGCTGTTCTCTATCACGCCTCGCCTCGTCTGAAATGCAGTGTAAATAAGCGCCGATGTTGTTTTTCCTTTCAGCCCAATGACCATGGAAAGCGCAAGTGACCCTCAGCAGGAGGACACTGGAAACGATTCTGTGTCTGACGGAGAGTCGATTCACGCTCAGAATGAGTCGACTGGCTCTTCGGTCTCCACACAGGTAAATGCACACGCTCTGTATGGAACGTGTGGCGGTCGCGCGGACGTGCGTTCCTGCAGCCAACCACTTGCGTAGGCGAATTCTCTTCCACAGGCCAGAAATTGGTGGCTTGACCAGGGTATGCAGTAGATATGTGTTACATCATCAATGAGGAGTTCATGTCTAACCTTAGAGAGAACCTCATGTGAAGAACCCTTTTCTCTTAATTGTTAAACTGGAGCCGTTATTTGGATAGGAAATAACATGACGTCACAATGACGTCACCAGCCTTGTGGAGCCCGTCCCCCTACTTTTGTTTCATAACTGCTGTATCATGTGTAATTAATTTGCTCAAACACGAAAAAACTTGCAGGACTGCAGCCTCTGCATTAAAACTTGTCTATTCTCCGATAACATCCATTTCACAAATATTAGAAATATGTGTTCATTAGCATTGAGTTAGTGTTAGTTAGTTAGTTTTTTCCCTAAGTGACAGATTTGCTTTGGTTATTACCAATGGCTCCTAATGAAAAGGCTGATTGTTCGCGGTTCCTGGCAGGTGTCTGTGCGCAGCAGTGCAGGAACGGCAGGTCCGCCTGTTCTCGGCGTGGTGCAGCTGCCTGGTGGCCAGACCATGCAAGTTCACGGAGTCATCCAGGCCAACCAGCCGTCCGTCATTCAGTCACCGCAGATCCAGAGCGTTCAGGTAACCCACCCGTGTACTGGACCTGGTGGTGCCTCAGTGCCCAACTGGACTTTTATAGGGACTTTCCTCGCATTGTGGCTGCGGGTGTGTTGATGGGATTTGTCAGAATAAAAGGATTTGTCTTTAAGCTCATCAGTGTAACCTTCACACGTGGAATCTGTCTGTTTCAAGGCTGTTAAGAGTCAGCAGCAAGGCGTATCTTCTGCACTGATTTTTGTGACTTGATTAGTTGAGGATCTGTTTAAGTGGTGCCGATATTCACATGTTACAATGACGCTGTTTTCAGGTTGCAACCATAGCAGAGGCAGATGGTGGAGAATCTACAGAGGCAGTCACAGACACACAGAAAAGGAGAGAAATTCTGTCCAGACGTCCCTCTTACAGGTTGGCGTCTGCTCATAATTTATGACACAAAAGTAAGGGACAAATCAGTCAAGTTGATAACCAATGGTAATGAAGCATTTTGATTGAGTCATCACTTGTGTATGTTAATGTCACCAAGTAATGCAGTTGAGAATACATGCCCCTTTTAAAGTGTGTTTATAGTAGTTGCATTTAGCTCCCACCCCTTTAAATGTGGATAACACTACACAAAGACTGAGTAATGATATATATGAAGTATGGCCTCCAACTATGTTATCTTCCTGTAACAATATGTGCAGTCTGGGTGAATCACAGCTGGCCTAAACGTGCAGTCTGGGTGAATCACAGCTGGCCTAAACGTGCAGTCTGGGGGGGAGATATCACAGCTGGCCTAAACGTGCAGTCTGGGGGGGAGATATCACAGCTGGACTAAACGTGCAGTCGGAGTCAATCACAGTCACTATATGAGTCAACTATCTTGCCTCCAAATATTATCTCCCGTAGGAAAATTCTCAACGAGCTGTCTACTGATGCTCCGGCCGTTCCCAAGATCGAGGAGGAGGAGAAGGAGGAAGAAGGAGCACCTTCCAGTGTGTCAGCCGCACAAGCGCCTACATCCATCTATCAGACCAGCTCTGGCCAGTACAGTGAGTTGGCCCCTCCCCCTGCGTTCGTCTCCTTACGGCTTGGTGTGCCGGAGTTGAGAAATGTAAATGAAGACCGGAACGATCCTGTTACGGGTGGAATAGTCTGAGCGGGCCTGAATGTGTTCCCTCCACAGTTGCCATAACTCAGGGGGGAGCGATCCAGATCGCGGGGCCTGGCGCCGAGGGTCTGCAGGGTCTGCAGACTCTCACCATGTCCAACTCGGGGACGCCCCAGCCAGGGGCCACCATCCTGCAGTACGCTGCCCCATCGGGGGACGGGACACAGCAGTTCTTCATGCCGGGTTCCCAGGTGGTTGTGCAAGGTACCAGATCCCCTCCTCTACGCCTGGCAGCCTCAGGCTGGGTGTGTTTGATGGGTAGCAGCCTACACAGGTCAGGATTTCAGTCTGTGTCAGTGGATTAGTGTGTTGCACCACAGACAGGATTGATATGTTGACCGACTTTCCCCTGTAGCATGTTAACTACGTGATATGGAGAGATTCAGAAACTAGAAAAGGGATCCCCGCTGTATTTATATACTCAGTTTACAACATCAGGGTGGTGCAGAAAGTATTGTGTTGAGTTGGACAAGGTATTCTTGGTTGCAGAAGAAGTGGTCCCAGGATTCAGTCTCTTATCCAGCCCCCAATCTCGGGGTGGTGGTGCTGCCATCTTATCTGATGGGACGTTATTGGTTATAATCACCTCGTTTTCATTGAGACCCAGCCGTAATGAAGGCAATGAAAGCGGATTCAGTGCCTGACTGGAAAATGGCTTTTGTGGAGATGGAGTTTGTTCAGGAATAAGCCCACTTGAATTGCTTTTGACCACACACGGTTTTCTGCAGCTTCGTATTTCAAAACTAGTTGTGAATTGGAGGAATGTGTGATATTCCAGCAGACTGCAACAGACACGAACTGCAAAAGACGAACGGTAATTTTAATGACGCAGTTTTGAACGTCTTGTCGTTGAGAAGGTGTTATTGTGAATGACTTTCCCCAGTATCTATAAGGGGTACTCTGGTTTGTCACGGCTCCTCTGTGCTGTATAATAAGTTTAATAATAATAATAATAAGTTTATTTGCAGTTTGGTACAGAAAGTCTGTATGCTGAAAGAAAAAAAAAGAAGCTATAATATTTACTCTTATGTACTATATTGAATGGTGTTATAGCAATATAACATTTTAACGGATCACAATAGCAGTATGACTGTCTTTAAAAAAATGTAACGGTAGAGTCACACACTCTGACCTCAAAATCATAATATCTTGTTTGTAGACGTTTTCCACTGTGAACAAACAGAAACTTTATATATTGTTTATTTTAGAAGCACAATATAACCAAAATCAAACCGTCATATTAGTGAGTTGTTTCTGTAACCCACAATGCACCACTCTTTGGGAATATACAGGTAGGATATCCTCTTTTCCCTTGCGTCAAGCGATCTAAAGATAGATCAACACCCCCCCCCACCCCCCCCAAGCTTTGGTTGTTGTTCCAGTTCAAACGTCTGTGGTTTCAGAAGGCTTGAAACAAAAGTAGGGGGAGGGGCTCCACAAGGCCAGTGATGTCATTGTGATGTCAATTCCCTTAATTGTTGCTGTGCACACATTTCAATTGGGAGCAGTTTGTGTGAAAAGCAGAAGGAGAGAGTTTCTCTCAGGTTGTTGAACTCTAGAAATGGCTGTTACTGGGGATGAGACCGAGTCAGGTATGTCAGCATTTCTCTCATTTTTATTCCTCTGTGCCATGTCCTAGGATTTCTGTACTTCCCTAAAAGGAAGTAAATGTATGTGTTTGTTGTATACAACTTTAAAAACAAAAATATGTTAATGAGAAAACACTTAATATACCAGTTAGTTCAAGGGTTGTTCAAGGTGTATTAAAATCCACAATATAGGTTTTTTGTTGTTTTACTTATTTGCTTTTGGATGTTGACATTCATATGAAGTAAAAAGAAAAAAAAAGAAAAGAGTGGCAGAGTTTTTTTTGTGGTTATTGGCCGTTGTGTTTGCTTGTAGTGGCTTCAGAGCTTTCATCAGCAGAATAAAGGGGTGGGGGAAAAAAAAAAAAACACATTAGTTTCCTTTCTTTAGAAACGGGGAGTTGTGAGGGACCTTCAGGGTTAACAGTGCGGTGAGTGTTAGCCAGCCAGTTGACTTGCTCAGCTTGCTTCTGAATCGCTCGAGTACTCTGCCCCCCCCCCTCTGCTGACGGGGGGCTGACGTCATCTCTTTTCCTGGAACCAGGCCTCAGCAGGGAAATGAAAATGCTAAACTGCAAATAAGATGTAGATTGACGTCAGTCCAGAGTCATGGTGTGAATACAGCCAGTTTCTTTGGTGGAAGCTAGACTCTGTCAGCTTAATAATTCACCTTAAATAGTGCAGCTGGTGTTAGAATGGGGACGTGTTTTCATTTCTGGATCCTTGGATGGCAATGTGTTTTCTGCTCAAATTATAGTACGGTTTTTTGGGCTGTGAATCTGTTAGTCAGTTCCTTTGTAATAAATTGCACTACGTTATATTCATTTTTATATCATTTGTCATCTGAACTAAATCATGAAAATAGGCTTATCGATATTTTATCTTAAGATTTTAATTTGTGTTAACAGGACAACAGCCCCCTCTATGACGTCAGTTACCTAAAGGTTTGAAGACAAATGTAGATAAGTAAAACAAACAAGAAATCTCATCATACAGCCCATGTTTACAGATCATAGCTATTATCGTCTGTTATAAAAGCAGAGAAATTGTGTGTGCGTGTCTGTGTGCGTGTCTGTGTGCGTGTCTGTGTGCGTGTCTGTGTGTGTGTGTGGGGGCTGCTTTCTATCTTATCTGGGACCAAGCAGGAACCTGGGCTGTAGGTGTGGTTAGAAATTGGCCACACTCAGTAACGATTGGTCTCACACTATGATCTGACAGATTCACAGATCGTGTATGTTGTTGGTACTCATGCACAACTCTCTCAGAAAGGGATTGTTGTATCTCTAGGCTGATCCTTTTGGGGGAATGGCTAACGCAATCTACAGTCAACTATGTCGCTATTAATAGAGAGCAAAATTATCCTTGCCAGCGTTTGTTACTTGATTATATGATCCTAATGTACGATTAGACGGCTTGTAGACATTTGAACGTATTTATTTAGGAAATGGCTAAAAGTGAAACTGCAAATCTAGTCACTTGCCATTTTCCCCCGCGAATCTAGCCTGGTTCCAGTTTCACAGCAGTGGAGAATAACCTGGAACTAAGGGGGTCAGGAAGTGCACTCGGTTTCTGGTAGTGCACTGTGGAGAGCCTAAGATCAACTGAAAAGGGAGTGTGTACTTCCAAGTTCGTTTATTTGTTTGTTCGTTCATTGGAACTGGGAGCGTATTCAGGATGTTCTACTTTCATGATTGTTTTCCATGTTTATTATACCTTCACTGATGTAAAATGTACTCGTTAACTGCGGCGTGGATTGCCTTCCACAGTCCTGACACCTGACTGTTGAATGTGCCCGTTTGCCAGCTGCCACTGGGGACATGCCAGCCTACCAGATCCGTGGCCCCGCCTCGGGCCTGTCAGGGGGGGTGGTGATGGCGTCTTCGCCGGGGTCCCTGCACAGCCCCCAGCAACACGCAGAGGAGGCCACGCGAAAGAGAGAAGTCAGGCTCATGAAGAACAGGTAGAGTTGGGCGTGAGCCAGGGGGAGGTCAGAACCCATGAACAGCGGGTAGCGTTGG
>JAOVYW010000001.1:3115791-3126841 GCA_025775045.1 Hiodon tergisus
GTTGGGCGTGAGCCAGGGGGAGGTCAGAACCCATGAACAGCGGGTAGCGTTGGCCGTGAGCCAGGGGGAGGTCAGAACCCATGAACAGCGGGTAGCGTTGGCCGTGAGCCAGGGGGAGGTCAGAACCCATGAACAGCGGGTAGAGTTGGCCGTGAGCCAGGGGGAGGTCAGAACCCATGAACAGCGGGTAGCGTTGGCCATGAGCCAGGGGGAGGTCAGAACCCATGAACAGCGGGTAGCGTTCCTGTTTAGCAGTTTTCCTAACCGGATTGCACAACATTTAAAACTTAGTTGTTTGTTGTGCTATAACATAGAATTTTCTTGAATCTGAAAAATTGGTTGTGTGCTGCGTATGTTGTTGTTGTTCTCGGAGAGGACTGTGGGGTACGTTAGCGTCTCGCTTCGGCGGTGCTGTGAAATACTGTGGTTGTGGGAATGAATGAATGAAAGACTGAATGGTCTCTTTCCCCTCTGCTGGTTTTCACAGAAGTTTGTTCTGTCTGCTGTTGATTCCAGGGAGGCCGCACGGGAGTGCCGCAGGAAGAAGAAAGAATACGTGAAATGCCTGGAAAACCGTGTGGCCGTGCTCGAGAACCAAAACAAGACTCTCATTGAGGAGCTGAAAGCACTGAAAGACATCTATTGCCATAAAACAGAATAGCTGTGGAGACTTAGTTGGTGGCTAAGAGACTGGCGAAGGAGTGGGAGAGCGGCGCGACGTGGGGGCGTTTTCTCGCTTCTCCTCTCGGGCCGGCCGGCACTGCCGTCCCGCCGAGCTCTCCCCCCCCCCGCACGCCGCCGTGTCCTGTGTGTGAATGTTGCTGCCCCTGTCGCTTCTGCTTCTTCCAGGGAGCCGGCCGAAGGCAGCCGGCGGCGGCAGAGGGAGCCCCTGTGCTGCCCGGAGGCTGGTCTGGCCGCGCCGGAGGTCCAGAACCAAAAGCTTTCGGACCGACTCGGCTACTCGAGGGACATCTATGGTGTTACAGCAAATAAGTTGTGGTCGGAGCAGGGGGTGAGCGTATACCGCCCCCACCCCACCCCACCGCCCAGAGAATTGTCTCATCTCCTCATCTCTTGTATATAACATTCCTCTGTTTGAACACTGCTACTCCTGAGCTGGGAAAACGGAAAAGCCAGTTCCCCATCCTCAGACTTAAAAAAAATAATAATCATGTGTTGGCTGTCTGAGAGTTTTGTAGAAAGCTGAATTATACTTCAGAACCGTTGCAAAACAAACTTAACTGCCCTGTTAAATCTTATTTTAGATTGTTATAAGGAGTGAACCCTTCATCTGAAATGCCCTTTTCATGTTAATACACGTTATGTCCAGAGACCATGCCTTGAGCGAGTGTTCGAATTTTGGATATGCTCTTTAGGACTGGGCCCCGCGTAAGAATCTACAGTACTGCCATCTTCTAAACTACCAGCAGATAACCCTCAGAGAGGAATTTTTTTATTAAAATAGATTTTGGCTATTAATATATATATATTTTTTTATCCTTTATATACAACACACTCACACTTGAGTTATTTCAGGTGGTGTTGTCATTTGTTAATGTGTGAAAACGGCAATGCCAGCATATGTTAGAATTGCTTTTACCTGAGAGCCCTGATAAGGAATTTGAATGATCAGACGGTGTAAATGAAAACTGAAGCAGTGTTAAAGCGACTTACTTTAGAATTTTGTGACGCGCTGCTGCAAGTATTCCACTTTGTCTGATACCTTGGAGTAATTTACCTGCTTATTTTGTTGTGCAAGTGCATTTCTTTTGAGAAATGACAACTGACAGAGGACACCAAACTTTCCCGCTTTGTGCGTGTCTGAGAGCGAGAGAGGGAATGAGCGTTCCAGTGACGGTATAATTCATGTCTTGCAGTTTTGATGTAACTGCATACAAAAAAATTATTTACCTCCAAAACGTTTTCAAAAAGTCACTGCATTTCTGCAACTGAGTTTGGCTTCCAGTCCAAGTGTGAAGAGGTAAAAACTAATTAGTTTAGTTTACTAATTCGTTTTTTTTGTTTTTAAACCTGTTCAGTTGGACTGCCATAGGAACAGTGACAGTGTAATCCAAATGTCACCTCCATGAGTTATACTGTTCCTCCCATACACGAAACACGGCCCAGACTAGTCCGACAGATAGTTTGCGTAAGTGTTGTGAGGAGGACAGACAATGAGAGGATTCACTTGTGTTTGCATTAACATGTGACATGTGCTCCGCAGTGGGTTATTAGCAAAGCGTGGGACAGTTGGCAACTTCTCGGCTGAGGAAAAAAGAAAACGTTGTGGGCTTATAAGACCAATACTAGCTATTTTAAATGTTTATGGTCTTGCGGAGTCTACAAATATAAATGTAAGTTAAGAATGAAGTTACACAATTGTTTATTGAATAGCTACAGCACACAAGGAATGTTAGCGAATTTGACCAAGTGTTACGGGTTGGGGGCTGTCCAGTTAAGTAACAGTACTAACCTAGATGTATAATTCGCAGGTTTTTCCAGCCCCTGTAGAATGTGACATTTTCTTGTGCGTGTTAGGCTCAAGTAAAACGGACTGCCTGCGCGGGGGGGGGGGGGGGGGTTTCGACAAAACCCAAAATTACCTTGTGTGCAACGTCGAATAGCTTTCACTTGTTTACTTGTGTACATGCAGTGCGATAACCCATAAGTTTTGCATTTTAGAATTTTGTTGATTGCGAAGGTTAGAATTACGCTCTTCCCGAGGGACTATTTCAGGCACACAGACCGACAGTTCGCGCTGTAGTTGCCACCGCCGTACTTAAAAAACAAAAAACAACTCTTGCACTCACTTGTCCAGAAGTGCCTAAAGTAGAATGGGAATAACAGCAGAATATTATGGTATATTGTGTTCCGTGTTCTTAGACCTATTCAATACGCAAGGAGGCTGGATATTTGGTGAAAAACTGCGGCAGGTCTTGTTTTGCCGTGCAATGCTAATTTCCCTTTAAATATAATAAGGCCGCCAGTTGAAAAAATATAGTAACATTTAGCAATCGAAGATAGATGGCTCAGTCAAGTTTATAGAATTGCAACATGCGAAGTTGGCAAGAAACCTGGTACAAGTGGAAATTTCCACTTCGGTCTGCTGTGGGCTCAACGGTTGAATTTGAGCCAGGGAATTCACGTTTGAGCCTAACATAAATATAAACGAAGCTGACATCTTGTGGTCAGAAAATGCTCTTACTAATGAAGAAAGTGGACGTTTCGGAAAGTATCTATCACGTGACTGACAACGAAACGTAATCAATGGATTAAGACCGAGAACCTTTTAATTTCTAAGTAAAATTAAGTCTAATTTTTCAGACGTCGTTCGTGTATTTTAGGGGCTGGTCGCCTTCCTCCGAAAAGCTCATCTGAATCTGAATGTTTTTGTACTGACCTTGTTCATAGAATCTCTATCCTATTCCACAGAGAAGTTTCCGTTCAATTTCAAAATGTCCTTTCTAAAATGCTCTTCTCTTGATTTAAAAAGGTTTGTCTCCACCTAGTGGCATTGCTACAGGGCCGCTTCTTTAAACTGGGAGTCATTTGGACGACGATGGCACTGGCGCGAAACGGGAAGCTATTTTTGACTTACGTATATTTCAAGTGCTCTGTTTGCGCGCCAGATCTGGTTCTCTGTCTTCACATGCAGATCTGACTAAAATGTATTTGACTGAGAAAATGTCCTGTCCTAAAACAATTACGTTGACTGAACCAATCTAGGGAATCTCTGTTTTTAAGTGGTTGGTCCCTTAAGCTTGTAAATAAAACAATTACTGTATTCAATGTCCTTGTTACACGCACTGGATCTGAGAAAGCCGCATTGCATGACTACCTATTACAACTACTTATCTGGAGAACGAACTGTATTCACCGCCCTGTTTGTAGAGGTGTATGTCTGTGGGAAATGTTATAGAAAATGACGAATATAAGCTTTTTACTGCTAAATTGCAATATGAGGGTATGTTCTTACAAATAATGTAGGCTTGGTCTCCATAGACACAAAGAGGACATGCCTTTGACACTTCCTCTTCAGAAGTGATTTATAGCGAGATATTAATGACTCTTCTGCGCATGTAATTGTTTTATTCGCCTGTGTGCATTACTCACCAGCAAACGTTATAAACAAATCAAGGCATTTTCAACATTGCTTTGCCATACACGGTTAGATTGCAATAAGAAGCACTGTTATAAAGTCAATACAAATCATTGCTTAACATAAGAGTTCACTCCGCAAGCAACCGCAAAACAGGAACAACGTCCTATCGATTTGACTCGTCAGCCCTGCACCCAATAAATCCTTAACCAGCCTCTCCCGGACCGCACCAGGTGAATTCGGACTGGGGACAATTCCTGGGAGTTAGTCTTGCGTAAGATGTAACGCTCGCTCACGCCGTGATGTTTTTCCCCATTCACAAGAACAATCGAGTAGTCGAACGCACAACTTACGCTGAGGTTGTTGCGTGCTCATTAGAAAAGGGAACTAAATGGCTCCCAGAAAACTTTGCCCGACAGTCACGATATGCTTTTTGTCTGAGAATGGTTTAAATGAAAAATAACAATCCTAACGTCTGTAAATTATCGTATTATGTATTTTTTTTAAACCCGAATTCAAACCATTTTCTTTTAATTTATTTTTACATATCAATCTATAACGCGAACCAGTTGATGTTAAGCATACAATTGGTGGCACAAAAGACATTAACGGGAAGCAAGGCTATTTTCTTATTCCTTCTTTAAAACAAAGTTGTGATCCACAATCAACAATTAAGTGATCTCGCTTTTTATCAAGGTGCAGCAGACGACGTTGATAAGTTACTTCCGGGTACGTATAACAATAAAACCACCACAATAAAGGTATCTTATTTTTTCAGAGATAGGTAATGAAAGCTAAAAGCCTCAGAACATAAAGAGGTTCTCGTTGTTTTACTTTAAAACACAGATGACATTGCAGTGTGGTAGCACACCAGACTAAGGGAGATGATGGCTCGGGTTCCACCTTTCATTCGGCATAATTCTGACAAATCGCACTAAACCAAATAGTAGAATGGGCAAAAAAAATAAAATAAAAAAGCAGCCTTTCTTTTAACTTTTAATAAAAGATCAAAAACACAGACTTTTGCCGTCTACACTTGGTGTCTCCGCTTTTAAAGTTTTTAATTACAACCACACTCGGGTGCGCAAGGAGGTCCTCGCTGTCTTTCCTGTCAGTCGGGGTCAGCCTGCGCGAGGTGAGTGCGGCTCTCCAGGCTGTCTGCCTCATGTATAAAAAATTAAAGTGAGGTTAAAAATACCACTCTTTAAAAAAAAAATGCGATGCTTTCTACGGCTGTTTCTAATGTTGTGGTGGTCATTATTGGCCTCGCAATAGCCATTTAAAGTCAAAAGTTAGGCAGTTCGAGTACTTAAAGTCAAGCCACTATAGGTTGTAATGGCCATTTCTGCTTCTCCGCAGTAAAATTTGTAGTTATTTTGATATAAAAACTATACTTTTTTACTCCCAACAATCTGTCATAAACTGTTCCATACAAAAGAAATTAGCTAACCACTATAAATAGGGTCTATTAGCTTTTTTCGAGTCAACGTAGCATATCTGTTTTAAATATACATTTTAAAGTGCTTTTATAGAAAATATATTAATTAAAATTAGTTTCAATGGCCATTTAATTATATAATTGATCAAATTAACTAGTTAACATATCAGCAACTTCTTACTCGAATATATTTCTTTGGTTTATTAAATAGATAGTTTTAGTACTGCATTTCTATTAGTATGTGTTCTGGACATGCTATTAAGAGACAATAACGCATGGTTTCCTAAGCAGCTGATGTTATCAATGTACTTTTCGGACGCAACCACATTTTTAAAATACCCAGTGTTTTCTGCGGATGCCCTACGCCTTAAAAGTCAATCATTTGTGGAACTTTTATTTTGACACAAACCGGAAAAGTTATTGTTGCTAAAAGTTGTTGAAAGAACGAAGCTCACGCACTTACATTGCGGAGTGAGCACTCGTTTCCACCCCTTTAAACCGGAACCGGTCCGTTAAAGAAGCTACGGTAGCGATGCTCCGTTAACATCCCTGCCCGTTATTAGCATATTTACGGAGCAAAGACAAGGAAGGCACAGGAGAAGATCACGTTCTCAGTCTTAATTATGAACTGTGACGACAACCTACTTGGTTACTGCATTGGTTATTGCGTGAGCTATGGAGACCTCGGCGCTTGCCTAAACATACCTAGTGCTGCCATACGAGGGCTACGAGGAAGACCGTAGTTTCTGACCCCCCACCCCTGCTTCGCAGTTGGCTTTGTACCGTACTAGCAGAGGTGCAGGAGACGATATGTAAATAGTTACATATTCATATTCTGGTGTTAATTTTCCGCCCTAGTTGTCAGCCGGGCTTTGATCTCACAAAGCGAGATCGATACAATAGAAAAACTGAGACTACAGCACAAAGATGGGAAATACTACCTCGTGCTGCGTTTCGTCGAGCCCCAAGCTCCGGAGAAATGCACATTCGAGGCTGGAGTCTTATCGTCCAGAGCCGGAACTGAGCAGGGAGGACTCGGGATGTAACCTGCAGCACATCAGCGACAGGGAGAACGTTGACGGTAAGAAAAACCCCCGGCCAAAAAATTAAACAAATCGGCAAGATCCCAATACGTACACGGAAAAACAGAGAAAAATTAATGATTATGATATCATGCACAGTGTCAGCTCTGTTAAACCACAGATGTGAGATGTGCGATTTGAGATTCATTTAAACATGTCGGCTGCAAATCAGTCATCCCCAAGCGCTTATGTTGCGCTCCAGTTAATCGTAAAGGGACTATTATCATATCTAGCGTTGCAGTGTTATGAGCTATTATTACTAACATTAAACGACTAGAGGTGTAACTGTCGACGTGCTTCGCGTGATGTTGACAGTTGGACACATCATTTTCGACTTTGGGGACTGGGTCAACTAAACTGATGTCAAACGCTGATCTTCTTAAAACATTATTTGGGGAACATTTTAGTGTTACCCACCCCACCCCTTTCTATTAATTTGCTTTTGTTCTATCGGGCACCTCTGCATGTACAGATGTAGATAATCTTCCACGAAACGGCTTGGAGAAGTCACGATTTTTAAAAGTAAAAGTAATTGTTAGATGAATGCCATGGATATTTGATCAAAACCAGCCATACGTAGGGTACATCTAGACACGTTTTTGAAAGCACAATGGGCGACGTTACCTTTAACGAGACGCCGAATGCAGTGTTTGCTGGTGATTTTCGAAAGAGGTTTGAAGCAGAGGTGGATTGTAAGGGAAAAAATGTCGACGACCGGGATCCCTTAGTGTTCGCTAATGACTCGTTTGATTTCTGCGCAACGAGTTTGAACGGTAGTGCACGTTAAAAGGTTTATCGACCTTGTTATTTAAAATTCATACGAACAGTAGGATTTATTATAAATGGAGAACACAAGGCTCGTGACCAGGCCACTCTGCTAGGCGTGACTTACTTCTAAGATAAACCAGACAGTCTCCCCCTGTGTTCTGCGTTCAAAACACAATAACTAATTTATAAAACATACACCCCCCCCCCCCCACCATCCCCATTTGACTCATAAATCCACTAACCAAGAGATTTAAAATGTCGATTAATTTGGGATAAACTAAGCAGGAAGCCTGCATTAAAAGAGCATGAATTAAATTCTAAGCTGGAATCCAGGTTTGTTTCACTCTACTAATATAAGTTTTCCTGGTTGACCTGGAAATGGGTTTGAGGCGATTTTGAAGCAAACGACGAAAAACGGTGTGTAGTGACTGACTGTCTGCACCGGGTTGCGAGTGCCTGAAGACTCCAGGCGGGAAGCTGGGTGTGCGGTTTGCAGAATGGGGGATGTTTGTGTCGCTGCGGGCCAGCTGCAACTGTGCCCCCCTAGGGGACAGGAACAGCCTACGGCACTAATCCAGCGCGGGTTTACTGTGGCCAACGAGTTCCAGGGAAGCTTAACATTTTTTAAGAGGTCCCTAAACCCACCCCCTTGATGTGAGTCGAGGCAGCAAGACAACAAACTGCTATCCATTTCACAAAGTGTCTCTCTCTGTTAGTATGGCCCATATCACTGCCTGTGTCTCTCTATGTCTCTCTGCTAGTGTGACCCATTACGCTGCCTGTGTGTCTCTACATCTCTCTGCTAGTGTGACCCATTACGCTGCCTGTGTGTCTCTACATCTCTCTGCTGATATGACCCATTCATTACGCAGCCTCTGCAATGGAGAATTTTCACCACAGCTTCCAGTGAATTTTCGCGTCCACCTTTTAAATGACAAGTTAAGCCACCAGCAGGTGCCACACATTCACAGAATTGATCTGAATGATGAATCCTGGGTAAAGGGCCCGTGATGGAGGAGTACGGGGTGGCGGCCAGTCTTTTGAAGGCAATGTACAGAGTTTAGAGTTTAAAGTGCAATGCTTTATCCATCGCAGGAATAAACACACAGCGGTGGGCTGATGTGAGCTTGGCCGAAGTTAATTACATTGAGTTTGTTTATAATTTCCTAATGTAGCTGAATGGATGAGAGCTGTCTGGATCGCTCTGTGTTCATGCTGTGCTTAATGGATCGCCCTGTGTTCACGTCGTGTTTAACGAGGCCCAGAACATCTGATTGACACCTCCGGGCTTGTTGTGTCGCCCGTGCGTTGGCTATATACGGGCGCCACAATAGCAGTTTGTCTGTGAAATATTAATTTAAATGTTGCATTGTGTTGAATTGGACCATTTTCATAATTCCTTTTCACAAACGACATCGGGAAACTTTTTCTTTTTTTTTTCTTCTTCTGTTGCTTACACAGTGGTAAAGACCTGACATGCTTATTTCACATGGTTGTCTGGGTCTAGATTCAACGTCTAGTTTACAAAGAACAGGGTAATGAGGGACATCACAAACGTTAAAGCATGATAAAGATAATAAGTACGTTTCAGGGATGGTGTGTATGAAACAGCTGGTGTTATACATGGATGCCTCTCCCTGCTGATTACCGTAACTCACATTTTACATTTGGTGTTTAAAAGATTAAGCTGGTTAATACCCCTTCAGTCCGGTTCCGTCCTTTCACATCCCGAAAGCTGTCAGATCCCAGGGCTTTGAATGTGTCCTTATTTTGCCAAAACACTTGGTATTTTTAACACGGTCGCTGAGATTCTCGTCAAGACCTCACACAAAATAATTCCGATTTATTTGTTTCAAACAGAAAAGGGGGGTCTGGGAGCTCCCCGCCAGACTTGGGGGGGACCTAATGCCGCATGGATCATCTTCATCCAGGTCTTTTCTTTTTCATCCAGATCTGAACATGGAGTACAACCCTTCCGACCACCCTCGGGCCAGCACTCTGTTCCTCAGCAAATCCCAGACTGACGGTGAGTGTGCGTGATTGAAGCTGCGCTTGGAAAGCCGCTACGCTAACGAAGGTGCTGCGCTTACAAAAGCGCTACGCTTACGAAGGCGCTGCGCTAACGAAGGCGCTGCGCTAACGAAGGCGCTGCGCTAACGAAGGCGCTGCGCTTACAAAGACGCTACGCTAACGAAGGCGCTGCGCTTACAAAGACGCTACGCTAACGAAGGCGCTGCGCTTACAAAGACGCTACGCTTACAAAGACGCTACGCTAACGAAGGTGCTGCGCTTACAAAGACGCTACGCTTACAAAAGCGCTGTGCTTACAAAGACGCTGTGCTAATGAAGCGCTACGCTAGCAAATATGCTGTGCTAGAAAAGACGCTGCGCTTATGAAGAGGCTGAGCTTGTAAGCGCTGTGGTTGCAAATATGCTCTGCTAATGAAGAAAGAGTCCTTAAGGTTTTGATGCAAACTGCAGGGCCTGATTGCTTTACTAAGGCTGTGTTCCTGTGTAACCATTTACTCGGGGAGTTTTGCCGCGTAAACCTGCCCACTGTGTTATTTACTGGTGTTGAGAATTGGACGTGCTTGGAGTTTACATGTGTGTGGGCTCATCGATGGGTCTGCGGCTTGCCACTCCGTTTCTGACGTCCGCCTTCTCCCTCTCTGTAGTTCGAGACAAACGGAAAAGCCTCCACGTGAACTACGTGAGTACGAAACGCATCTCTGCTCTTTAGTTAACCAGAGTGCGGGCCACGCGCAGCTGTTTGGATGTCGCGACTAGCCACTGCAAGCTTCTCTGGGCTGTGTGTTTCTCTTAACTCGGAGATGACGGCTGGCTTCTGATTTTGAGCGGAAGAAGAACAGGCCTCTATCCCCCGGTATGTGCTGCCAGAACAGATGAATAAAACTCCTGTCTCTGTTTATGTCAGCATCCTCCCCGTCAGACAAGACGAAAATACAGCTCCTGCTCCACCATTTTCCTAGACGAAAACACGGTCAGTCAGCCGAACCTGAAATGTACCATTAAATGGTGAGTACAGTCTGAGTGTCTGCTCGATGTACTCCAACTGAGAACCAGAAAGACGCATGAATGGAGAGAGGTCTGTGTGTACCAGAGAGAATACTGTGTGTGCCAGCGTACCACGTGTACCAGTATGGGTCTGCGTGTACCAGTATGGGTCTGTGTGTGCCTGTGTGTGTACCAGAGTGAGACGTCCGTGTGTACCATAGGTACGTTCCAGTAACCTCTGTCTGTTTTTCCTTTTTTCACAGTGTAGCACTTGCAATATATTACCACATAAAGAACAGGTAAGAGACATTGATATAACTGAACCATTAAAAGCCAGTAGAACCCCCTGATGTAAGGGCTGAGGTTCAGCTAAATGTAACTCTGGCTCCCCCTCAGTCCCTGGACAATACTGCTGAGATCGAACCCTAGGCTCACTTGTTGCACCCTTGAGCACCTGACGTGGGTCAGCTTCTCAGGGAAGGGTTTTTGAGCTGGCGTTCGTTACGTTTTTATTTTTTTAAGAAACACATTTTTTGCAAACAATTGTGATTTTGTGTTGGTAAATGAGTCTGGCTGGCTCCTGCCTGTGAACTCGCAGGTGTGTGAAGGCTGGCTCCTGCCTGTGAACTCGCAGGTGTGTGAAGGCTG
>JAOVYW010000001.1:3130230-3151905 GCA_025775045.1 Hiodon tergisus
CTCTCTCTCTCTCTCTCTCTCTCTCTCTCTCTCTCTCTCTCTCTCTCTCTCTCTCTCTCTCTCTCTCTCTCTCTGGAAACGGGTTAATGTTCTGCCCATTCAGTGAACCGTGCCTGACGTCACTGTGTTTCCTGGAATCAGACACCAGGAGGGAAATGTAGATGCTAAATAGCAAATACGATACACATTGACGTCAGTTCAGAGTCATGCTGTGATTACAGGCAGTTCCTTTTGCAGGAGCAAGACACTACCAGCCTTGTCATTTGTTGGATAATACGCCGCTCCTTAGGGAGCCAATACTTGAAAGAGCTGTAAAATGAGTCTGGGCGCTGTATCTATGGCTAAAAATAGTTCCTGTAATTCTCTTTTTCTTAAGATTCACATCTACTTCATTACATCTACAGACATTTTATATACAACATATTATATATTTTTGTTTATTGTATAAACCCTTTAAAATTTAGCTTTTTTGGGTGTGTGTGTGTGTGTGTCTATTATTTTACTTCTCATGCTGAAAACAGATTACAGTGGGTTTTTAAACCAAAAAATGCTGTTACATTTAATACTTAATCTGTCTTTACATAAAACTTCATCAAACTGAAAGCCTGGATATGCCTTTAGCTGGGGATCAGTCCTATCTAGGCCCTGGTTTGTAATGGATCTGCTTTCCTTGTGACTGAATGCATATCTTTAAAAATAAAAAAAATATGTTTTTGTTTTTCCTTTATTGTGCTATTTTCCCCTTATTGTGTTATTATTTGAATTCAGATAAGAATGAATAAAAATACATTTTTTTTGTTTCTTTAGACTGTAAATTGTGACCCTTTTCTTGACATTATTTCCAGAAAATGGTTACCAATACTCTTTGTTTATTTATTTTAATTTCGATATTATGGTCTACATGGAATATTCCTTTATAATAATAAACGAGCACAAACTGAATTTTACACTGTTGTGTAAACTAATTTGGATTTTCTTTTTTCCCCACCATATTCAGTTACTTTAGGAGTTATCCATCTTGAAATGTAATACTTATGTGTTGATTACATTCATTGAACATTGAAACATGTGGACATTGAATTTTGTGACTTTGGGTTTCACTTTAATTAATTTGGTTAAAATATTTTGATACTGTTTTTTGGTTTGGCAACCCTGTGTAAAATATGTGTTTATTGTCCATTTTTATTATTATTATTGTTATCTCATTATTAGAAAAATATGAATGACTGGCTGTCTGCAAGTGAATGATGCAGCCTTACTCTGGCTGGCTGAAGCTCTGACTGTATGCTTTGGTTTTTCAGCTGCCACTGGTGACATGTCATACCAGATATGCAACCCCACCTCCAGCCTGCCCCTGGGAGTGGTGATGGCTGTATCGCCAGGCTCACCTCACAGCCCACACAAGCTCGCCACCCAAAAACGACAGATCCGACTCATGAAGAACAGGTAGCCCTCCCTGCACACAGGACCAGGATGTGGGGTGGATCCGCTACCCATGTCCTGCCTGACTATGTGAATAACAGCAATGTTATGGGTCGATTTCGTATCCATAGCCATAACACTTTAGTCTGAGGTTTGTGGTACCACTGCTGCCCTTTGTAGCCCCGACAAAACCTTGAAAGGATAACTCCTTGCTTACAGTCAACATTGATATGTTGTATAATGTGTCAAAGGTTATGGTGCCAATTTTTTATGGCTCATAAAATACCTTTCATCTATCTAGTAGTATATTAATTATATATAGACTAGACCTATGACATTTGCAAAGGATTTGTCCCGAGACCATCACAAATTGAATTGAATCCACCTCTTTAGACCCCTTAATGACTGATAAATATGAGTTACTGTGTATGCAACAAAAATCAGTAAACAGAGTTGCATTGAGGTGTGGATATGGATGCTTGGCGGTCAGCCAGGCTCGCTCACTAGCCAAGAGACTCCCGCACACCAGCATTGATGCACGTCCTTTGCAAAATTCAAAATTACTACATGTCGTGAACCTTAGGGGTTGCTCGCGAAACGGTGCTGTAATGTAAAATAATACACATTAATATCAAATGTAAAAGTAGTCTAACCAGGCTGGAGAAATTGGTGTAAGTGTTGGTTCATATGAGATGGTATGGTTAATGAATTAAGCATTTAACTGCATTAGGCAGAGGAACAACCATTAAGTTTCTTTTGAGATGAAAGAAGTGTTGTTTTACATAGTTAGACCAAGCTTGTTAATGAGCTAATGTAAATCGTATTTGTCTAATTAATCTACATAAACAAAGAACAAGCTATGATTATAAATAAAATAAACAAAATAAAGGCTTAACTATCAATATAGGGCAGTGCGGCGTGGCCAGAAAACATTTTGTGATGTCTTTGTTCTCAGATCTTAATTTCTGGATTTATTATTGTCCTGATTGTTAAGGAAGTTAGGGATAAAAGACAGTTCTTGTTTGCTGAGTTCAGTCGGTAAAGTCGGAGCACAGACTGAGCCCTATTAGCTGGAGTTTGCCAGTTTGAATCCAGCTCATGTCATTCACCGATTGTAACCAGGAGAGCATGCTGGGACTCAGGTGAGTTTCTCTTGGCTCCTCTCTAACAAGCGTCTCCTACTGACTTCCCGGGTGCCTGCAGGCTTGCAGTGCTGTTGAGAGGGATATGCCGCTCCTCTGATCGATGCTGAACTACTCGTGCGAGCTGTGTAGCCTGCAGTGTGGAAAAGAGACAGATGGCTCGAGGGCAACTACGATTGGAGGAGACTAGTCGTACATCACCCTCCCTGCATGTGGTGGTGGGAGAGTCGTGCCAAGGTGCATCAGCATAACTGCCGATTCCAAATTGGGGAGGAAAATAATTGGCACAAGGCAGGCCATGAAAAGGTTTTATTTCAAAGGAATATATAGTGCATTTTCTGTGATGAAAGGAAAAAACTAGAAGGTTTTATGTTGTGGCTTTTATACTACATAATCTATTCATTCCATACTCCATGTAAGATGTTATTGAATTTTAATGAATTTTTGTGTATACACCATTCTGTTAACACTTGCAACTCCACCTCCAGCCTGCCCCAGGGAGTGGTGATGTTTGTATCACCGTCTTAACTTTTACTAAAGCATATATCAATTGTTAAGTATATCAATCTTTATATATCAATCTTTCCCCAAGAAAGGTAAAGTGACTGCAATAGCGTGCATGATACAATAGTTCATTAAGCTATTTTAGAATTGCTGCAATATGAAGAAATCGCTTTAGATTTTCTGTCGGAATTTGATTTGATATAATTGTGTGTTGTGATTAATATGACCATGGCATTTCCATGTGGCATTTGCATGTGCTGGCTTGTTCTTGTGAGTCTTATGCTGATGTTAGCTGCTTGCGGGTAGCTGCGGTTCAGTATTGTTAGTCAAGTCAAGGAATTCTCCTGTGTGGTGTGATGTGTTAAAGGTCTGTTCAGTTAGTCTCCCGCTGTGGCTTTATTCCATGTTATGGAAGTTGTTTGTTGTTGGTTCCAGGGAGGCTGCTCGGGAGTGCCGCAGGAAGAAGAAAGAATACGTCAAATGTCTCGAAAATCGTGTGGCCGTGCTTGAAAATCAAAACAAGACTCTCATTGAGGAGCTAAAAGTTTTAAAAGACATTTACTGCCACAAAACGGAATAATGTCGCTTTCGTTGTTGGAGGCAAAGAACTGCTAAAGGCGTATGGGTGTACAGTTGTTGTGTCCTCTGTAAGAAATTTGGCGGCAAATTGGCTCTCATCATGCCGATCGTGGGGTAAAAGACATTGCAGGAACACATTCAGCGTGTTTGAAGACAAACATGTTTATGGCAAGGATCTTACGGCACATTCCCCTGCACAGTTATGTCGTGTGTGAATATTGTGCATTGCCCCTGTCACTTATACTTTTTGCAGGGAGGCAGCAAGAGAGTGTCGTCGTCGGAAGAAGGAATATATCTGCTGTCTGGAGACTCGTCTCTCCATGCTGGAGGTCCAGAACAAGAAGTTAATAGATGAAGTGCAATACCTGAAGGACCGCTGTTGTGGAAAGATGTCAGAAAAACTGTAAATAGATGAATTAATTGTCACCAGATGCAGATTAAACGGATTTGCTTTTTGTGTACATAAGTTGCGTGTGCAAGTAACTTTTTTTATGGCTCCTGCTTGAAAACAAACAAATCGACATCACCATAAATGCCTGGCTGTCAATGTTCTGATTGTAGTTTTGAGAACCACACAATTTAATACGTATTCACGTTTTAATATGTATTACCTAATTAATTTATTGGAGGCCTGCGCTATAATATAGAGTTATCAGTAACTGTAAAACAGCCCAATGCAGCCTATATTAACGTATTAGAAGTCAGATCCCTTTGGCTTTAATAGGAAATGTCCCAATGAAAATTGTATGGTGCTAATATACACCAAACACACTAGCCTTGAGAGCTTTAGGCGTGATAGTGTCTGTGAACTGTGGTTGTCAAAAAGACCCGTAGATACCATTTATCTTGAAAAAAGCAAATAACCTACTTCTGAGAGGTATTTTCTATTTAGTAGTGTGATGTAACATTTAAAAAGTATTTCTGTGAAAGGTTTCATATGCTTATGTTGTATGTGTACTTTTTTGCTGTTTTCAGAAAAAGTTGAACTGCTAGGAGGTTGTGCATAACTGGGAACGGGTTTGCAAAATACTTTAATTGCACAAAATACTTTATTTCTGCATTTATTCTGATGCCTTTGTCATTTAAACAATATCCAGTCTTAGTCTCATAAAATAAATGAAGTTTGAGAACAAAAGGAAGATTAAGCCCTCCCAGTGTACAATTAGTATTGTCATGGTCGTTCTCTTGACTCAAACCAATTTCATGACCATTTTAAATTGCTCTTATGCGCCCTTGTTTTTTCCAATATGGTGACATTCAATTTTTATGACGGATACAGAAATGCAGATTGGATTCCACTGTCCTTATTTCTCTAATTTCAAAAGCCAGGTAATTGCCTCTATGGTTATTTTTAGAAGTTACATCCCTGTGTGATTGTTATGTTATGATTGTTAAGCTAGTGCTGCAATTTAATGTATTGTGTCACGAAAGCTACATAACAAAGGAAGCAGATTTCATTGATGGGCACAAATGGGGGCATTCACAGCCCAGTGTCCTGTGATATTATTTAATTAATACATTTCTAATTTAAAAAGGTTAAAAAACATTTTGTCTGTATTTTTGAAGTTTTTGAACTGTCCACATATTTCAGTTTATATTAGTTAACCCATCAAACCAACAAATATAAAACTTCTTTGCGCAAGGACTTCCTTGCTTATTTTTTTTTTAGGTGAGTGAGTTACTAAAGTAAATATAAACAATATCTGTTGCTGATATACTGATGTGCTTAATCTGAATATAATTTGTAGCAATATTTCACCAGAATTTATACTTTATTACCTGCATACTAATTACTTAGAGCATATTAGTTGTTTTGCAGGCTCTCTACAACCAAGTTCTTAAAAACGAATTATACTTAATTAATTCTGCAAATTGAAAGGGTGCTTATTTCTGACTTGAGATTAATTGTCCAGTCGTATTAGTATCAGACTGATCCTATTAAGAGTTTCCCCATTAAATGTACCTCTATACTGTAGGAAGTTCATCTCAAATTCAGTATAATACAGTTTGTAGACTTAATTCCCTTGCACATCATGTAAAATATGTTATAAATTAGATGATTTTATTATGAGTAAAACATATTTGATTAATATATTCCATATAAACACACTATAAACATTAAAATTGTGTTAAACATTAAATTAACGTAATATAAATCACAAAAAAACTTTCTTGTCTTTATCAAAAGTACAGCTATTTAACTCTATATATGGTTGTGTGACAGTATGCCTTGGCTGCTGGGATGAGGCAGGGTAAGATATGTTTTTTTTTTCCTGTTCTGTAATAACAGCTAGACACAGCCACTGACGTTCCTCCTGCAATGTCAACCTTTTGGCCCCAGGACTGAATTTTGAATTACATATTCAGACACAACAGAGTGGATAAACAAATACATAGTCTGCACTATGCACGCATCATAAATTAATAGATGCGATATCAATGCAGACTTCAGCTGCCTTTTTAACCAATGTAATTTAACTACTTAATTGCATTGTTTCATTGATTGGTCATAAATATTTCACCTTGTTCTCAAACATAAGATTTTTGTTTTGTGAGGCTTCTGCTTCAAAGGCTGGGCACACAAAATCCTTGCTCTGGTACATTTTAACCTTGAAATCTTGTTCAACCCTTAAAGTATTCTTTCAGAAAATGTATTGAGCCTGAAATTTCAAAAATCTTATAAAACATCTTAGAAAAAGTCTTATAAAATTATTTCTGAATTCTTCACTTTTCCTCCGGTGGTAAGTAGATGTTTTAGGCCAAGAGCCTGGGTAGTTTAGTTATTTATATTTGTTTTGCCATTGACGCCATGTGTATTTAATTAAAAATCAAAAGACCATGAAGGCGACCAATTTATTTTGTTTCCAAAAAAGTTTTCATGCGTATTATACCATTCAAAAATGATATTGCATTTTAGATAATTATTTTGTTATATGTTATTGTGTATAGTCCAAAAAAGAAAAAATAGATTTATTGCCATCATGTGGTGAAGCTTTTGTACTACAAGTGTCTTTCATTCCATCAAGCATCATGAGCAATTAATATATTACTTATATGACTAACATATTAGATGTTCAGATCACAATGACTTGAGACAAGCAGTATTTTACCATGTGTTTATAGTGATGTAAATGGTGGTCAATGTATATGTTTCCTAAGGCTTTTGAGGATTTTTGGCAGTTAATTATTTGCATCGTTTAGATTACAATTTGCTGTAATGTTTGAACTTCCAATCTTAGGGATGCCGATGGCTTTATGGTTAAAACTTTTAATCACATTCATGTAATTTACGTGAGGCAGTAAAGTGTGTGTATTTTCAAATTTTTCTTCTTGTTGAAGTCATGATTGTGATTGTATTATAATTGTATTTGTTTAATCAATAGCTCCTCTTTGTCCTTTTCAAATACAAAATATGAACCATCGCCAATCAGTTATTTCTCTTTAAGAACCCAAAACTTCTATAGCATTTATGCTAAATCTTGTGTTATATCTTATACAATTCCGATCCTTGACATCATCCTCGACGTATTTTTTCTTTGATGTTTTTGACGACTAGTGTTTAAAGCTCCACATTATTTAGTGTTTTTATGGAGCTGTCTTCTCTCCTGAGCCCACTGCGCACATGGCAGAGAATACTTTTAATCAGTATAACTCTGATCCTAAACATATGTCTTCTGCAGACAGCCATAAGTTTTGTGTGTGTGCTGTTCTTTCCTTGACTGGGCCTAGCATCGTCAAACCTGACTCCCGCTTCCCTAGTGTGATGAGCATTTTAGGAGACGCCCTTGGGACACCAAAGCAAGCTTCCCCAGTGTGATGAGCGTTGCAGGAGAAGCCCCTGGAATGCCAAAGCAAGCTTCCCCAGTGTGATGAGCGTTGCAGGAGAAGCCCCTGGAATGCCAAAGCAAGCTTCCCTAGTGTGATGAGCATTTTAGGAGAAGCCCCTGGAACACCAAAGCAAGCTTCACCAGTGTGATGAGAATTTTAGGAGACACCCCTGGAATTCCAAGGTTTGTCGAGTGCATGCATTCAGCTAACTGCGATGGGGGGAGAGACAAGCACAGGCAGTGGAATGGCCTCGACATAGAGAGTTGTCTCACTGTCAACCTCCAGCACCTTCTCCTCTTATTCTCCTTCCCCTCCACCTCAGCGCAGGAGGAAGAAGCATCAAGCCTTGTCTCCTATCCCTTACGCCTTGGGACAAAATACTTTCTATGCAAGATAGGCAGTAGTAAACGGTTTAGACCTTGCTAACTTCCTGCCTGTGGGGCCTACTTTGTTGTCCAAGGATGCCACCTACCCTAACAAACAGAGCAGGGTTACAGAGGGTCTCCTTAAGGGAGACCTCCTATTGTTGTCCGGCTTGGCAGTTATGCAACAGTGCTGAGCATGTACCATATCAAGTTGCTAACCTCAGCTGAATGTGTTTTCAACCCAGACCTGCTACAAGAGCTCCAGCTGGTGAAAAAACTCTTGTTTACAGCTTGTAGTTGTAGCTCCCACAGGCCAGTTTGAGAATATAAGCCCTGGTAGGATTCCTCTCCATAACTCCATTACCTGACATGTTTCCATAACCTTTGGAGCACTACTTCCAATCAGCAGGTCAACATCAGCATTGATGCCAGCAATCGTAAAACAACCCAAGTATAGCCATGTTATTATATTTTGTCTGGGGATATTCTCCTTGGTCATAGGCATGTTCTTCTGGGTATAGGTTTCAGGCGACTCTATGAAGTGATCTTTGTCCAGTCTGGACACCTCCAGTCTTGAAATGATATAACTGTCCACTGACCTTTCCTTGCCCCTAGTGAATAATCCCTCCTGTTTCGTCAGCTATTGAACAGGAAACTTAGTATAACAATTGCGTATTTTTTGCACAGCTCTTCCCTGTTACTCTTGACCGGTACCATGATTATGGAAAGAATGCAGTCTTGATCCCTGGCCCAAAATGACCACATATTTCAAGGCAAACAATGGCACTGCTCACTGCTTTCTCTTTTGACTGTTCTGTTTGTTTGGTATTAGTTCCCTTTTTCCTGTGTTTAATGTGGGGAATGCTTGGGTGCTTCTGGCTGCACACATTGCAAGTCGAACGATTTCTGCAACCCTTGCTCATGTGACCTTTACGTTAAAAAGCAGATGTCTTTCTTCGTCAGAAAGGCAATCTTCTTCCTGTGCAATTTTCTTTTCATTTGAGGACGCTGCATGAACAGCTCTTAGTGACTTTTTGGCTATTCCATGCTGAAAAGCCTGGTTAACTGCAAAGGATCTCCATCAAAGGTGGGTATGTACCTTTGGTGGTAAAGAGGACAAAACGTGTTTTTGCTGTTCAAGGAGAGTGGTGATGTCATTCTGTTCATGCATAACGGTATAAATGTTTCCTTGGTTGTTATTACGCTGCTCAGAGGGACGTGAAATGAATACCCTACGGTGTTTTCTAATGCACAGGGTCATGGCATCTGACTCAATGTACTAAAGCTGATTTCCACATTTTGAAATTAGTTTTTATTTACAGTAAAAACCTGATTTAACAACAGCAGCAAAGCTTGTTTATAGGTTTTATGGCTGCATAGTCTAATCTAGCGTAGTATAAGCATAGGTAAGCATCCTATGCACTCCTATCCCGTACTTTTCTACTTCTTGTTCATCTGTTATTTAAATACCTAACCCATTCACCTGAGGTGTAAATGCTAACTAGTGCTCATGGAGAATGACTGCCCAATCCACACAAACGAGATATACTACAACACAATACTCAATAAACGGCTTTTACCGGCGAGGTGAGGTTTGCCGGTATTGTAACCAGTGAGGACACATGATGGACGACTCAGGCTCATATAAAATAGAGGAACAGGCTTGACTCTGAGGAGCAGGGGCTGTGTGGTGAGGAGAGGGACATCGGCCCTGAAGTGGGACTTGAGCGACGGAGGGTGGCAGAACTGTGGGTGGTCGAATCCCTGCAGTGGGTAGGGGGAGGTGTTCCCCTGGCAGTAGGAGGCCTCCTTTACTGGCCTAGGCTGTAGAGGGGCAGTGGAGCTGGAAAAGAGTGTGGAACCGGCTGGGGGACTTACGGCCGGTCTGGACGTCGGCGGAGCCCAAAGCCCAAGAACGGGAGAGCCCCAAGAAGAAGAGGACCCTAAGGAAGAAGGCTCCTCTTGAGGGGGCGCCGCAACCCGTGCCGATGCAGCCTTTCCCAGAGAGGCGCTGCAGCCCATGCCAGTGCAGGCTTTTCCAGAGGGGGTGCTGCAGCACGTGCAGAGAGTCTGCAGGAGCTGCCTACCAGTTCACCCTTACCAGAGGGGGCGCTGCCCCAACGTTAACACTGCATGTGAGTTGGTGCCAGCATTAACATTTCATGCAAGTTGATACCATTATAACAGGCTTTTGGTCATTGGTGACAGGATGGTGGAGACATGGCTCATTATCGTTGTTTAATGTTTCCCTCAGTTTGCTTTAAACAAATCACTAAATTCCAGATACTCTCACAAAGACACATTTATTGTGCTTGTTATTAATTGGGATAACAATTAATTTACATTGTATTTATTAAGAATTCGATTTAAAATGTAAAATGTATTACATGTATTGTCTTCCTGAACGAATATGTATCCTTATTGAATCACCATTTCAGTTAAAACGATCGCAACATACAGATTCTTATTTTTTTGCTCTTTTAATTTTAGCAGTGAAACCATAACGGAGACTAGTGAATAAGTAACATTGTATTTATTCTCCCCCGGACTATGAAACTGATTAGGTTATTAGGTAGGTAATTAAATATAATTCAATGATTCCCCCCTATTTTTGACCGAATACAACAGCATTATAAATTAATTTTGTAGTAGGCATGCTTCAAACTAATGCTTTCAAATATCCATATTCATTAAGGTCCAGGTTGATTTCCTCAAATAAGCGGATGTGAACGAACTGTTTATTTCCGCATTTCTGCCAAATGCGTTAGCTATTATGCATGACATCATTGCTTCCAACTTGCCTTGGACACGAATATTGTGGCAATGGAAATCAAAACTATGATTCGCTTATTTTACTGATTTCTTTCTTCAGACTGAATTTTGCGTGTCTCCAAACAAATTTTTTTTAATTCTTTGAAAATCTATCCTCTTGCAAGATTACTGGAATTGTGTCATGTTGTCGAAAAAACTAAGCGAAAGAACAAAATTTATGTAACAATATAAACACCTCTTTAGATCTGCTAAAGGACTCACGTGGAACTTAAAGTGAGAAATATCGCTTGCACGTCGACTTGAGTTCAAATGAAGCCACACAATAATACGTTATTGTCAATATATTTGGGGTAAATAATACAAATAATATACAATGGAAAATTTACTGGTATTTCCGTCTACACTACGTATCGAAATTTCAAATAACGGTTGACAATTTCTCTAGCAACTACGAAGCATCTAAACGCTTATACATGAAATTGTTACCAAAAACAAAACAAAACATTGTTAAATTCTGTGAGCTAACATACGACCACCCACTTGAACCGGAACCTTTTCAATAAAACGGCTTCAACGGTACTACTTCTGTCTGCTACACTGACAGGAGCAGCACCACCTACAATATTTCGTTAACATCTGCACCATTAGTTGTCATTCTCGTGTTTATGTATCAAAAAATTACATAAGATACATTTTAAAATAACAGATTTAATTTTCTTTCGTTTTTATGGACAGTAACGAGACAACCGACCTGCATCTAGTGTGGGCTGAGCGGATTTTCGAGTCTGAAGAACTGGGAGAGCCGGGAGCCAAAAGAGGGAACCCTTACTGATTAGTCTTTATTCCAGTTTGTAAATAGCTTTGCATGAGTATTGTTGCCTGCTTGGGCCGAAATAAGACTATTCTGTAACGTGCATCATTTGTTCGCCCGAGTTCTAACGTTCAGCCCTGGATTCAACGTGTTTCACATTGCAAGCTTGAAGAAGACTGAATATATATAAAGGCTAACAGTGAAAAGAAACAGAAAATGGGGAATACGACCTCTTGCTGTGTATCGTCAAGTCCGAAGCTCCGGAGAAATGCTCACTCGAGGCTCGAGCCCTACCGCCCTGAGCCCGAGCTGAGCAGGGAAGATACAGGCTGTAACCTGCAGCATATAAGCGACAGAGAAAATATTGATGGTAAGGCATTGCCTAATCGCCGATGCTTATGCAGTCTTTACGATCAAAACAGTTACTGCTTCTAAAATCAGAGGCAACCTCCCAAAATACCGAAAGAAAAGCGACAGAACAACGTTGTGGCTAAATTTAATTGAAATATATCAGCCCACATGATTTTTAATTACGAGCTAAATAATTCAGTATCGTGAACAGTTTTGACATGCAGGATTGAACTAATTTGAATGTGTTAATTTCCTTTGTAATTGTTAGTTAACTTATCTTCACTTTTTTTCTTTTGCATATGACGATTTGGGGTAATTGATTAATACGTTTATAATCGCTGAGTTTATTGAATAACCAGCATAATATGATTTATACATTGCTACATATGCCATTTATGGGCGGGTCCACTGAGTCTTCGTTTCAGGTGGTAACCGGGATTTTTGTGCTTGAGTTTAGTTGCTTTCCGCTCTCAAGTACAGGCTATACTATAAGTATTAACCAACTTTACTACATTAAATATACGAGTTCTGCTATATTCGTCTCTGACTTTACGTTCTTTTTTACGCTACTGGAAAATAAAATGCAATTTCATAAAATAATCCTGGCATATCCAGGCCGATCTTTGTCATAGTTTTAGAATATGAGTTAATACCTAAATGTCTCTGAAAAGTTATCTGTAGCATTTGATTGTACCCCAAAATACTTTTTCTTTGGAAACCATGCTATTGATCCGGAGCATGAAAGTAGTGAAGAACAATACAGAAAAATGCAAAAGCAACATGACATGTGCCTGACAGGTTTTATTGAAAGTAATCCATATGACTTCAGTCTCCTGCATAGAATTGGAGGAAATGTGAGTGTGTGAATACATGCTAACTAATTCTACAATCCACTCCATTTCTAAGTATATACACAAAAAGTTTCATAATTGAGTTAATGTGCTCTCTATGTATGTATGTGTGTGTGTGTGTATATGTTATATAGACATTTAGATTTATAGATGGCATGGGCATCAAAATGTAAATATTTTCCACTATGCCGCTGTGATGACTATTATGTGGGAAGTTTTGAGCCTGTGCCTTCTCATACAGTAGTCATTCTGGAGCATTACTGCTGTTCAGCAGAACCCTTTTTGAATGGTCCATGTGCTGGGTGATTCAGAGAGTCTGCTGTCTATGCCACTACCCCCCTCCCCATCTCAGCATACCCAAGTGCTGTGACCGCTCTGCTCTTTTTAGGAATGTTTCCATGCCCCTCTGCTAACACAATTTATCCAAAAGATGTACAAGTGTGGAACAGGGATTCCACGTGACAGTGGAAATTGGCTTTCGTTTAGACACAGTTAACATTTAGAGGTGTTGCTCACAGCGTGGATACAAAGTTTTCCTTATCGTAATTGTGGGCACTTGGGTATAAACCCTTGGGGTCCAGTTAATTAGGAACCTGTGGGGCTAGGGGCAGTGCCAGTCTGATCAGTGGTTCTCTGGCTCAGCTGGCAGCTGGGGCCTGTGGAACCAAATGGGGAGGACCACAAGATGAATCACTGCCAGGAATTAACAGTTGCACTGTGAGCGGGACTGGAGAGCTTCAATAACAGGAGCCATTATTCACCAAGAAAAACGCTCTATGATTCAATGTTTCTGTTTAATGGATCCCTTTAATATAAAATCATGACTTTTATGATTTTTAATGCCCAAGCAGAATGAAATCTAAGCTTTTTATCTGTATTGGATTAAAGGTTACCTAACCGGCCAGTGTTGATCTTGAGATCTTGAGCACAGACAGGTATTTTATGCTTTTTACAGTTTCACTGCAGAAATGTCAGTGTCGTTTACATGATTATCTTTTAACAGCATGACGGAAGCACCTTCTACACTAGGCAGAGGTTAAACTGATGCTCCAAAAAAACACGGCAGTCCAAAAGCTTTGCAATGAGAACCCTGCGGTTGGGCGTATTGCAGTTTATGATAGAGAGATCTGGGTTAGTGATGTCACACTGATGCCTCTCCAGTATTCTGCTTGTGTTGCATCTATCTGTTGATGCCCTCTCTCTAGTGCTGACTCCTGGCAGGCATAGCCTATTTGGATGCCCATGCTATGAAATGTAGCCACCATGTCCTGTACTCTGAGTTGGTGCCATTTCTTATCCAATGCATCACCAAGAAGGTGATGCCACATTTGTTTTCTCTGTCGAGGTACTGGTAAGGTGTCCCGGGTGGTTATTTAAACCATAAAGGTTGTGGTGAATACTGTGGCTGCTGTGTTATATTTATACTCAGGAAAGTAGACATTAGAAAAAGTCCAGGAAACTCAGGGCCAGTGTAGAATGACGACTATGTGGTTAGAAGCCCCAATAATATAATTACCAATAAAATAATGATTTGCTCAATATGAACAAACCTTTTACAAACCAAAATTTTGTGTAGTAAGGCCACGTCTATAGCCCTTGGCTAATTCGAGCCTTAGAAGAGTTTCCCCAGCTGTCTCTAGTTTGTGTCAGTTCATTGGTTTGTGACTAAAGCCACATGAATTGGGGCTAACGACACTAATGACCAGGACTGGGTATCATTCTGGCCTGTGGTTCCATATGGTGTGCTTTATTGTTGATTATAGTTTAAGTGGCTTTGTGACCTTGACTGACCTTGAGCCACACTGCTGCTTTCAGTTCTGCCCTGGTGATATGGGAATTATTTCCTCCTCTGGTTAACTGAGGGATCATCTCCTCATCACCACCATCATGCTTGCTGTTTACTAATATAAGTCAGTCAGTCCAGCAGAAACTAGCACTGACTTGCCATGACAGGCAGGTTGCTTTGACAGCGCGGTTTTCCATTGGAGTAGCTGTCAGGAATCGGCAGGATTCAGCCTGAATCATGCACCAGGACTGACACTGCAGTGGATCTTCACCGATGAGAACAAAGCTCCAACAATTGGTATCCTTCTTCTGAATAGAACAGCCTACAGCTTAGGTACTGAATGTCCGATGAGTATACTATATATTATGAATTACATTCCACAAAATAAATATTTGATAACAAAATACTAATGTCTTTAATTCCAATATAGTAATCGCACAGAATTGATATCATTAAAGTACAAGTGTGTTTAAAGCATACCGATTCGGGGTGTGTGTGTGTGTGTGTGTGTGTGTGTATGTGTGTGTATATATTTATATATATATATGTATGTGTATATGTATATGTATATGTGTTTAATTGGGTAAAATCAGAAGTCGTTGCAGAATCTCCTGCTATTTGTACCACCCCTGAATGCTTCAAACAGTCACTAGTATCAGTCAAAAAGAGTTAAAACACATTTTTGATAAGACTATATTTATGGATAAGTAGTCTTATTAGAGAATCAGCATCTCAAAGGGGCATTATATAAGAATATAATAGAGGACCTGTAGTTACTAAGCTCACAATTAATGGGTTGTAAGTATTGATTAACACAAAGGTTGTAAACCTTTTTATTGGAAAGGGACAAAGGAGGTATACAAAATTCATTAGTTGATAGTATACGCTAATCGGTTGTTGAAACCATTCACTAGATGATGATGATGACATACTTTAATTCTAAGAAGTTGCTGATTTCCGTGCTTCATGTGGCCCTTTTTATGTTGTACGCTTCTTCTTTGAACCTGAGCATCCCTTGTGACGAGATCCAAAATTCGTTGCGTTCCCACAAGGCATCATGTCTCAAATTCTGGGCGACAAAAGCGTAATTGTGAGCATTGACTGTGGACTCGACTCCTTTGGTCACTCGGCTCAAAAAGGAAGTTCGAAAAAGGTCTCTAAGTGAACTTGGGCTGTCAAACTGGCTTCCAACCAAACTTCTTCCCTCTTTGTTACCAACTCTCCCAGGATGCTCTGGGCTGCCACCTCCCGAGCGGGTGACGGAAGCAAATTAGGCAGGAGGGAATACTGACCATACAGACCGGGACCGGATCAGCCGGGGTTTCAGCGCATGTTGTGTGCGATTCTCTTCCACCCGATTCAGTCCTTCAGAGGTAGAGTCCTTCAGCTGAAGCGGGATAGCTAGCTCCCATCACCATTACCGCACAATCTAATTTGTGTTTGACATAACGGGGTTTGACTTAAGGCTCTTTCCAAAAGCTCGTATGCCTCCTCTGGGTCTGCGTTTGAGGCACATATACAGTACAGATCGTATTCCCACTATGATGGGTTTCTGTTTGGCAGAACAGCAGAAAAGAAGGAGATTTATTTTCCAGCATATTCCGGAGTAAGCAAAGGTGCAGAGTTACTCATTTATGCCTGATTTTAAAGAGGGTATTTTGCTTAACGTCTGAGATAATACTGTTCTTGTAATGCTTTAAAATCTCCACCTTAAATCGACAGACCAACATTACAGCATTGGCAGACACCATTAGCCATTAGTGCATTTATTATGTGTAGTTAGTTATTTCAAGTATATTATTTTGAAAAATAATGGCAGCAACCAGACTAAAATCTTACCATGATATCTACATTGACTGAAATTTTAAAGTACAAAGTGACATTCAGTATTCAAAATTTTACTGCTAGTATCCTGACACTCAAACCCAACATATTGCGTTTGAAGCACATTCGAAGGAGGCTTTGGTAACTTGCTGCAGTCTCAGATGTATTATTTCTGCTGATCAGATTTGGATAATCTGTGCTGTTCACTGTCAGCTTTGCCGTTCTCACCTTCTTGAAGTGTTTATAATCTCTCCACATTATGATCTGCCTTTCTGCCCGTCACCAAAAAAAAAAGAAAAAAGGGGTGAAACCAAAACCCCCCCGTCTCCTGTCCCACATCCCCTGTCTAGTATCCTTCTGTTTCTCATAGGCACGGCAGTCACTTGAGGTGGTAATTTACTTTCTAGGGCCCCTCCCCCTCTTTTTCTTTCTCTCTTTTCCTGCTCTTTACCTTCATGTCCTCCATGCGGATCAGCGTTCGCCAGCTGCAGTCCTTATCCTTTCATCAGTCCAGTGTGTTAAGTGGAAACCTTAATTATTTCTTTGAACGGGCATGGTTATTGTTGAGATTCTGGAGGGGGGTTGGAAATTATGAATACAGATTAATGCGGTACTTACAGAGGCCTTTCAGGTTTTTAAAGAAGAAGGGGAAAAATAAATCTTCTCTCCAGGTGGCTTAAATAAGCACTGGCAATAGGGGACTTATTGACAACCGCCCTATTTTTGCAATTAGGGAGGACAGCCTGTGGCTAATGAGGTTCACTGTCTGGCTGCGAAGAAAAGCTTGACCAAGACAAATAGGCCGCCACGATGTAAACTAATTAAGCCCTGGCAACTTCCACCAAGAACATGCCTATGGTTGAAATATCGCTGTGTTTGACTTTGGTAAGATCTTAGAAGGATTCTGCTTTCGTCATTTAAGATCTCTGCAGTTCCTCGTACTTTGGTGCCGGAAAGACTCTGTCGGAGTCAGGAAAGCGTACTTTCCTTACTGTGTTGTGGGTGTCTCAGGTTGGAATTGTGCCTCAGGTTTCCTGTGGAGACAGACAGCTCGAGGATCAAGAAGCAGACGCCTGTTTTATTGCTTTAGTAAAATAGCTGCTGTATATTCATAAACAGCTTGCTTCGTCTGCCCTTGTCCCCTGTGCTGGTATCTGGGCATTCTCAGGAGTTAGAAAACACCACACCCTGCAACGATGACGGTGGCCTTAGTTATGTGTAAGGTGTTATGAGACAGAGGAACCGTTCTGCTGAGAGAAACCCTGCGACTATTAATATAGTGCTGTAGACCATTAATTCTCCTCGGCCGGCGGATTCCTCTTCACGAGACATATCACCATTTTCAGATGGTGTGGAATTGCGTGTAGTGCAAAGGAAGGACGGTAATTATTGGCAGCGTGCAGTGATTTACAAGTGTTCAGCCGTGCAAATTCCCAACAGGACAATGAAAAACATCTGCTGCCTCATCTAAGACCAGTTTTCCTCAAAGTTCCCCCTTGCCAGACTTTCTAGTATGAGTTTTATAAAGGTAGTATGTCTCCATCGCTGTATAAAAAGAAAGAAAGAGCGGAACGGTTGATGAATTCACTCCAAAGGAAGTTTAAGCAGAGCGCTGTGTTCAGAGTGGGGCTGGGCGGGGAACCACCCATCCTACCACCCTGCCCACTTCAGAATATACCCCTGGGGTCTTCGTTCCGGGTTTCCCCCATGCTGAGTTGGCTTTGCGGAATGGCTATAAAACTGAAGCTGCCCTGCCTGCAGCTTGCCGTAAGCAGTCGGGGTGGGGGGGGCAAGGCTGGGAACAACCGCTGCTTTACAACCACCCGTCACTGAGGCGACATTCAGGAGAAGCCTGCAATGCACCCGGCCACTTTGGCTAATTCGAGTCAAACTCTCACTGGACCAAATAACAGCTGAATTACTTTCTGTAGAATTACAAGAAGCTGGTTTGCAACAAAATTGCTGGGTTATTTTCCATGGGAACTGTTAGTCTTTACTTAGCCCCAACAGTATGATTTGGAAAGTGTACGGAGCATCTAAATTGACTGTCTGTATGCTGTATTAAAGGACTCTCAGCTACTAAACGTGCAGGGTTGCTGGAGCAAGACATCTCCCGAATAGGTTGGATATATGAAGAGACAAGCTTCTAGTCCGCATGATTAGTGCCTTCTTCTCTAGTTTCATTTGCAACTCAAGTATATATGTTTTAGAATTTCCATATTGGTTGACAGTTATGTAATTTATTCACTGCTTATTGCCTGGCTTTCCTTAAATGGGTTTTACTAAACCCATTCAAAATCACAAATGAGTCATGGCTCTTCTTGACTCTAATTGGGCCCCATGTTCCATCGGAACTATACTATATTTAAAACCAAAAAAACAAACCATGTATTTCTGTCTGCTTTTCAGCTGTTGTAGTGTTGAATGCTTTTGAGATTTTCAGGGAAATGTAACTGTTAAAATAGTTTTTGTGACAGTCATCAGTTGTGATTGTGGTCACACCCTATGTCTCTCAGATGTAAGTGAGCTTATATTTGTTCAACCAAAGTTACTGGGCCCTTCTGTAAAAGAGACCGTCCATACAATATAAATTTGTTGGTTATCCTTTTTGGTCCTTTTGAATTGAAAACTTAAAAATCAGGCCTCCCCAAATGCAAACGGAGCCCTATGAGCTGGAGTCAACCTCATGTCATCAGGTTTATTGGCACCGGGAGGGCACAGTGGTAGCTAACGAATGGCATAGCACTGCCCTTGAGTTGGTATAAATCAGCAGGTCTTCTCTTGGCTCGTGTGGGCTGTGTGGACTGCAGTGTGGAAAAGAGATGGGTGGCTCGAGGGCGACCAAGATTGGAGAAACCTGGTAGTATTTCCCACACGGGCTACAACTCCCATCACGAGCGACGAGCCTGGATGTCTTAGCAATGGGCCGATTGCAGATTTATCATTTTAAATTACACCTACTCCTCACTCAACGACCGAGATACGTTCCTACGACTAGGCCGTTAAGCGAATTGGACGAAAAGCAAGGAGCCGCCCCTTACCGATATTTCAAGCATACTGTACTGGTAGTGGGTTGTGGCAACCATCTTTAGATGTTGTTTTAATGTCACCTTTGCACCATTTATAACATTTTTTGTATATTTTTCGGTGTTTATACAGTAGTGTTTATACGCGCTGCCGTTTCCACAACCAAAGTTCTCGTACTGGGTCCAGTACAGACTGGTTCCAGAGCTGGTCGTAAGTCCGCACGGTCGTAAAACAGGTAGGTCGTTAAGTGAGGAGTATCTGTATTCCTGCATGAGCATTTGATTGGTTTGATTGGGAAAACCAAAACTGGAGACTTACAGAAACCTACAAAAAAATCAGGGTTGCATCTGGATCTTTACAAGCATCATTTGTCCCCGTCATCATGTCTCCCCGTTGCAGCACATTTATAAACCTATCATGTTGTTTGTGTTTTGACCTTTTACGGGATCTGTGAAATGGAAAGGGAAAATGTTTCCATGGACATTGTTCTAATGTAGTCAGCATGTGTTCTTCAGGAGTTCTGCAGTGCAGAATAGAAAGCTTCCTGTAGGGCCTCCAAAGAGCAATAAAACCCAACTGACCAGGCCTTTGTCAGCAACGTTGCTAAGTTTACCTGAGCCCTAACTGCCGACATCTACAGTGCACACAACACACATTCAGGGCTTTATTTTGAGTGTTGTCGTGGTTACAGGCCCCTTGTGTTCCTATGTGACTTTCTTAGCTCAGAGTCCCACGCCAGTATTCCATGCTGCCTTTAAAGAAACTCGCAAAGCCAACGTTTTCAAATGTGAAAGCATTGGACAGACGGGTACATGTTAAATGGCCTGCTCTTCCCTGGGAGACTGTAGTAACTCCCCTTCAGCCATGAGCCCACCGAGACCTCTTTAGCTGTGAAGCTGGCTATCAGTCTCCCCATCTTCTTTCATTCACCCAGAATTAGTTTTGGGGTGTCTAGTTCTATAATGTTAGTGCATATTTGTTTTATAGAGTGGCATTTGTTAAGTCTGCATTGCCCAGCCCCCCCCCCCAAACCCAAGGGGGAATTTGTTCTCATGACATCATTTCCACAGCTGCTGTTGAACACTGAACAGGAACGTAGCAACAGGATACATGCCAGATTCTGTAAGGGCAGGACTGAGACGCTCAGCAAAAGGGTCGAGTTCTTAACGCACGCCGTGGCGGTCGTTGCCATTTATGGATTGTGATTTAGCATGTAGAGCAGAATGTTTAATTTGGCATGCAGACATTGGAGGATTTGGAGGCGCGTGAGTGGCAGGTGGCAAATAACTTTGGCTAATTGTCTTAATGGGAGACCAATTGCAGAGACGTGTGCTGTAAACCCAACTCAGGAATGGCACCGTTGTGTCTGTACATGGGTGTAGGAAGCGAAATCACAAAATGACCCCAGGCCCAGTGCGTCACGCTGGGCTCATACAGATGGTAATGTGAGTTTGAGTGGAAGACCCAAGGCGGTAGGGAAGGGTCAGTAGGATACTATGACTATCAAGGCTTGTGTTATAAATGTCACGTTGAATATGCACTCAGAGAAAGTGTCACGAGATGAGACTGGAGTGCCACATTCATCTTTTTCCCGGTTGCTGGTGGAGTTGCTGGATTTTAGGAATCCACTCTCATTTGAGGCTCTCCGGTACCAGGGTGTTTTTTCCGTGTAGTTGCGAGAAGCGCCCCTGACGGGTTCTCCCTTTTTCGGTATGTCAGTATTGGTCTAATGTGCATCTGAAATGTTGCAGCATTTAATGGCTTTTGATCTTTAAACTTCAGCCACCCCGGTCCGCTGTACATGTGACGGGTTCGGCAGAGGTGTTCTGTCGTGCTTTGATCCCTGAATAACTGTCTAGCCGGCATGTTATGGAGAAAACCAATGCAATTATGTAGAATGAGCCGCCTCCAACTCCACAGCCTACTGATGCTGCATTAGACAGGCAGAGCAAGGTCCATCATGCTCTGGTGCTTAACTGATGTTTCCACAGTCTTTCATGTCACGCTCCCTATGTTTATTTAATTCCTTTCAAAACTAATTTAAATATTAACTATTCTTTTTAACCAATTTAGTTATTTTATATACAATCTATTTGTTTTATCTACCTACATGGTTACTTGGTCATCTACAAGAACTTTTTAGCAAGAAGTACTATTTAGCTCACTGGTTTTTGTTTTTTACTGATCATGGAGGTTTTATCAAAAGATGTAGTGTATGCTTTGTAACACAATTCAGTGATGCTATTTATATGGTAACCGCATGTCTGAATAGGCCGCAGGCAGCAGTTTTTCTTTGGCTTTTTTGTTGACGAGCAAAGGGTGTTATGTTGTGTATTGTTCTGCTCTGACCTATCCTATTCTGGGTGTTAGGGTTCTGCTCTGACCTATCCTATTCTGGGTGTTAGGGTTCTGC
>JAOVYW010000001.1:3152005-3166967 GCA_025775045.1 Hiodon tergisus
TATTCTGGGTGTTAGGGTTCTGCTCTGACCTATCCTATTCTGGGTGTTAGGGTTCTGCTCTGACCTATCCTATTCTGAGTGTTAGGGTTCTGCTCTGACCTATCCTATTCAGGGTGTTAGGTTCTGCTCAGTCGTATCCTATTCAAGGTGTTAGGTTCTGCTCTGTCGTATCCTATTCAGGGTGTTAGGTTCTGCTCTTGTCGTATCCTATTCAGGAGGGAGATTTGTTGTTTTGAAGGTGTGCATGCAAGCCCGTGTGCCATATGCAACGTGCATGTGAGCGTGTGTGTGTGAAACATCAAACAGTTGCACAGATGGCAACCTGGCTGTGGTCCCTCCACCCCACTGCTTGTTGCACCATACACATACACATGTTCCGGGGCCGCGCTAACAGGCCTGTCCACAGTGCCCACGGTATCAGTGTGATTTTATGTGGAAGTAGGGCATGCAGAATTAAACCGGCTTTACTGTATTGGGTATGGGTAGGCCTCACTCATTGGGAAAACATACTCGCCTCGTGATACAGTAAAAATCCTACTCTTTTATATATTAGCCCACTACATTGCACACAGTTACACAGAGTTATATGTCTCGCTGTGGGTTTTTCCTGTTTGATCTGATTTGCCACAGTGGATCGAGTGAACCTCGGGTGCCGTTCGCAAACAAATGAGACCAGGAAGAAAAATGCAGCAGTCTAGTTTCACTGCTGTGTTGTTTTCTGCCTCAGAACATGTTGACGACGTTGGTTGTGGTGGTAGCACAGTGTGTCGGGTTAGATCCCATTGCTCTCATTTCTGCAACAGAAGTGACCTTTTTTCCTTCTAAATGCCTATTTGTGACTTCAGTTTCAGAATTATAATTGCAAATATTCCATAAAGATGAATAATGCATAAGGACATCAGTAAAAGCTTATTTGTCAATCAAATACCTGCAGCTCAGTTTCCCTGCTGCTCGCTCCTCTTTACTTTACTCTTTACTCTGTGCGTGGGTGCTAACATGCATTTTTAACTTCACCCCCGTTTGAATACCTTACCAGACCTGTACCTGGAATGTGTGTGTGTGTGTGTGTGTGTGTGTGTGTTTTGACACCCTATGCTAATGTAGCTTTGGCTTCTTGTTTCAGTACGTTGAACACTGGGGGTGTGGTTTCCCCTCTTGCGCCTTTTGCCCTTCGGTTTAATATCCTTAGCAGGTGCTTGGCTCAGGCCACTTTCCCGGTGAAACACTCCCTCCCTTGTTATTGTTGAGCGCAGGAGTGGGGTAGTAATTGCCGTGTTGTGGTGCATGTGTCAACGGCTGTAAGGCAACCCACTGGGTGACCCTCAGTGCACCCCCCTCCACTCGGGGTGACTTGCCATCTGCCCCGCTGGCTGACGGATCGGGCTTCTGTGGCGCAGCCCCAACTATTCCATTTATTATTTTGAATCGCTAATGCCATCGCGGCTCCTTATTACGAATCCTGCCATCACGCTTGGGGAGAACGAAGAAGTACCATTGGTCTGCTCCAATCCATTCGCCTACACAGCCTGCAGGAGGGGTTCTGTGCCAATATGTGTAGAGACACGTCCCTCTTGACAATACCGCCAACCTGCAGGTGCTCAGGAAAACGATAGGAGATGCTCATTACCAGCTAGAGAAATCCTGCTGATTTAACCCTCCCCAGCCCAGTGCCCTGCCACGGTGCCTCCCTGGTCACAAACTGCTAGTAATCCGGGCTCAAATGAACCAGCTCCTGCTCATAGGTCTCAGGTCGGACGAGCGCCTTTCCGGACGTTAATATCCATATATCGTTAATATCCACTCCGAAGGCGGCGTGCCGCTTTATGAAGTTTCATCACACGCAAACGAGATGTGTGACATCCACGCTGCAAACACCATTTCTAGTCCTCCCCCCTTCTCTGCAAACAACTGGGACCCGAATTCTGCGTAAATTTGGAATTTTCCAAGGCCACTCGTACTGAAATGAAAAAGCAGTCGGTTTCTGGGTGCCTTTGATGAAGCAGCCCGGACAGGTGAAGCTGTGGTTAAGAAGCACATGATTACAGACCTCAGGTTCCGGGACTGCCAGGCATACATCGGGAACCCTCCCTCGGCCCTCTACACTTTCTGCTCTACCGCAGTTCCAGGTCCTGTCTGTGTTCGTTGGCCTCTCCCATTGTCCTGATCTTTGGCGGAGATGGAGACTGGCCCATTTTGGTTCCTCACATCTGACATACGAAGAGAGACTGTAACTTCTTTAGTGTCAATAAAGGCTAGGGGAAGATCGGGTGGCAGCATTTACGTTTTTAAAAGGTACATTTTACATGGCTGTAATCAATCCATGGACCACAGTGCCAGGGTTTACAGTACCGAAGCTGTCACATAGATGGGTTAACCCATCTGACGTGCAAAATCCGGCCAAATGGCCTGCTCATCATTGTTCTCAAGCCAAACCCCTCGTTCATATCGAGCGCTTGGAGGTTTTCACGTCTGCCCCCCGTCCCATGCTGGCCGGGGTACTGCGCCGATGAGGGTCTAGGGTAATAATGTTCACGTCCCCCTTTTTCCCCCCATGGCGGGGGTTGCGAGTTTCAAACGGAGAACGGACCCTGATGGGCTTTGGGAATTGTTGGAGAGCAGCAGGGGAAGAGGAAAAGGGCTGTGGCATTGCAGCTGAACACAATTAACTTCTAAATGATATTTCACAGTAGACCTACGCAAACTCCAGGCCTTCAGGGAATCCTTAATTATGTGCCGGGTGAAGCAGTCATCTCACTCATTTTCACATTGATACGCTGTGCGCTGGCCATATTGTCTTATGAAACAAAAATGGGAAATTATAATTACAGGAAACGTGTCTCTTTTTTAAGAATTGCGTTAGAATCGGATCTCTGATATGGCTAGTTAATCTGAACAAGCTTACCTTGGGGTTATATGCAACGGTTATGTAATTAATGAGTGTTATGTTTGACTGAATATCATTGATGTGGCAAAGCACACATGATTCCAGTCTGGATTTCTCCAGCACTGCCCTCTGCCACACCCCTCAGGTCCCCAGATTCACGGCCATTTTCTCCTTGAATGGATTGGTAGCAGGCCAGCGCTCTGTGCATGCCAGTTCCACTGATGCCACACGGTCTATGTTCTCCAAACTTAAACCGTGTCAAGGGGCTGGAAACTGCTGGAAAGGAGGCTAATCTGTATCTTATGTTTGACCCCAACCCCTGATACCCATTTGGATAAGAAGAATTTATCTATCTATGTATATTTTATTTATCAGTGTGTTCACATACTGGAATTGGCCGAGAACAATTGAGCTGTTCTGATCCTTACAACATCTGTATACTGCAAGGTATTGCCCACGAGGTAGCTAATCATTGCATGTTTTTGTAGGTCATAAAATCCACTGCTTATTTTGCGGGGGAAACCAGGCTTAGATGAGTGAAAGCCCGATTCTGATCCACAGTACATTGATGGCTTCTGTAGTTGGTTTTTTTTGCTAGTTTAAATAGTCCCTAAGTGGCCATCCTGTTGGCACAGCTCAGCCACAGCGTTTCTTAATTTATTCCCCTGTTCTCGCCCTGCCGGCACCCATTGTGTCCAGGACATCGAGTGCCGACCTGTGGGTGGGGGGGTGGGTGAACAAGGGCAGAGGTCGATGTGTGGGGCCGGTCTCAACCCGAGCTGTTTCCTGGCGGGTTCACACCAGAACAAGCAAACATAACTCTCTCCATGAATGGGTGCCTGCATCTCACTTCGCTTCTCTGCCATGTTAACTTTGGGAGCATTTAAACAAAGTTTAACAGAAAATTACTGCGGCCTCTGAGCCAGCCTACCTCAGGGGTTTAATAAGCCGATGTGTTAAAACTTCACCTATGCCAAACTCGTTATTTGCATTACATAACTGTGTTGAAAATCAAAGAAAAATCTGGGCTTTTATTTAGATGATTATTATTATTTTTTACATCACGTCCTTTCCTATTTTTTGATACAGCTACAGCTTTGATGTTAGTGAGAAGAAATGTAGCTGTATTTCAGATCTTTCATGCTTTAGTTGGCTGGCCATTTTGTTTTAATGCACTTGCAATAATTTATGGGTTGATATGCCTTCATTTCTTAGTAATCTTAAAATTGCCCATCTAGTCTCCTTTTCAAATTCATTATATTTTTTATATTACTATGGGAAAATATAAAATCAGATTGTATATATTTTATATCCTGTGAGAGGACATTGCTTGGAATAATTGATATTTGGCAGCATAGTAAGGGTAGATTTTCTGCACATTCCTTCACTCACTAAACTGGTCTTGTAATTTCTTAGGCTAAAGGTGCTTTGTTAAAAATAACGTAGTCTTTTTGCACTTCACTGAACATCGTTCAGCGGTGTTCTGTCATTTTAAATCGGTAAACAATGACCTTGTTATTTTACCTATGCAGGTAACAGTTGTGAAATCTAGGCAGCAGCAATGCCCAGATTGGGGGGGGGGGGCTTTTTTATGTGCGTGTTCCCTAAATGGGCTAAACAAGCTGAATTTAGTAGTATAAATACTTTAGTAGTATTACTATTATCTGTATAATAGTATTTGTACACCGATGGTTTTCCAACCAGCCCTGGGAAGGGAACCCCAAAATTCATTCTTTTGGAAATCATTCCAGCATAGACCCCCGCCCTCCTACTCTAAAATCATCTCACAGCGCACTTCAGCCTCGTTCATGCTCTGCACTGACCAGACGGTCGCTCCACGTTTCCATCTCGGCACGCTCCTGCCAAAGCTTCCTGCCCTGATTCCAGCGCTTCCCGGTGGGGGGGAAAAAAAATCCCCCGACATCCATCAAAAGTTATGGCCTGGATGAGTGATAAATGGCAGCATGTTGAATCCTGAAATGTACGGTACTTTAATTCATAGCCACGTTGGCCACTTACCCATTTATGAAACTAATAATTTTAGGGTGTGTATTGTGGAAGATATGTGTTTGTTGACTTTTTTCCTGTGTTACCTCACAGAGAACCTACTGCAGCTGGCCTTCTGGGCTGTAGATTTTTAATGTGTTTTTCTGTCAGTCTACCCTCATGTATTAAATGGCTTTTCCGCATTAATAATCGTTTTATGTCCGAATTTTACGTGAAATGTCCGTTTTTTTTCCATCGCAGTGAGCATTTTCTTGACTTCAGATTAGTTTATGGTTAAAAACTGGAAGACCAAAGCACTCTTTGACGCACAACCTCCTAGGCGCCTAAGCACATTTTGTGGCCTTTTACTTTTTATTTGGTAAATGAGTGTTTGACTCCCTGTGTCAGCCCTTAAAGAACTCTGGTGTGTACTGCTACAGGGCTCTTCATCGCCCCCCCCCCTTACAGGAAACAACCGGGAGCTTAGTTTGAGTCCTGAGGTAATCTCCTAGTACACCTGGTTTCCAACTCGCGTTGCCCAGTGCCGTTCCTCATCATTCACAGAGAACACACGCCCCTTTTGCACATCTAAATGAGCTTGCATTTGGCAAGCTTCTTTGTGCTCCGTGACCAGTCACTGTCTGTTTCAAGGTAGCCGCATTACAGGTCATCATAAAGTACTTTGATGGTGCCGACTCCTCTCTTTGAACATTTATTCTGTGGAAAACCCTCAGGCAAGCGTTCTTTGATGGGGGAAGCGGTACATCTTTACCAACAGACAGAACGGGCAGGCTAAACCGAGCCCCCTGTCAGGGCCAGGACCAATCAAGCGGGGAGAATGTCATTGAACTTTTGTTTCATAATAAATGACTGAGATCATTACTCTTATACTCTGTCTGGTATTTCGAGCAGGCTGTCCAAGGTCTACTACGGGTCTGAAACAACGATATCCCTCATGTTCCTTGAAAGCATTAAATAACCCTGTCTGCACTGTTAATATTTCACACAAGAGGTAAAAGTCTGGCCGCAAAAGAAGGGGTCCTCTCAATTACAGTGTGTTGCTACCATCTTTGTTACAAGGGCTTTCTCTGACAAAACCCAAGCTTGACAGTGGAATCTTCATTCTCGTAATGAGTCTTATCCTTTTAGTGAGGTATATGCTTCTTTTGAAATGGGCCCTTAAATTGACCTATCCCGCAGGTGGTCGCAAAGTATTTAATTGTTGTCTTTTTTTTGTGTCGTGATGAAGCAGATACCAAAGGCACAGTCTGCCGGTTTTCTGCTCGGGGCTGAAATGAAAACTTTGCATGGTTATCTCTGCCATGAGACCTCAGCTTTAATGGGTGGCTCCTATCTCGAACCCCAGTCCAGTCCTGCTTTGAAGCTGAACTCTGAGGATGTGGGAACCGGTGATAACCCCCAAAAGAGAATCCGGCTGCCAGCTTGGAAGACTTGGAAGGTTGCCAATGGGGGCCCTTGTGCGACGGCCATTCCTCTGGGCCATTCCTCTGGGCCATTCCTCTGGGCCATTCCTCTGTGCTGCGCTCCCTCCGAGCTGGTTCCTCTGGAGTCTGGTGCCGGGTCCTGTCTGCCAGGCAAGGCAGCTCGCCGTGGGGCAGACATGGTCCTGCAGCAAGCAATTCACTTTACTGATTCCTATTCACAAGGCCGTCGCGCTCCATTAAACGGCGTTGTGCAAGCGGATATAAAAAGGCTTGTGTTGTTCAGTGCCTTTGATGCTAAACGAGGTTCTAGTCCTGGGCAAAAGGAAGGCGTCGCCCACAGACAGAAAAAGGCTAATCGAGCCATAAGCCTTAATTGTGACTTGTTTGGGAAACCAAAGGCTAAACAGGATACCACCGTCCTGATGCTGTGAGGTAGCCTGGCACAAGCTTTCCGTCTGGTTTAGAGCGGGAGATTAAAACGGGCTGCTTCGAATGGTCATGTTCGCTGTAAGACTTACAACGGCGGCCCGAGGGAAAAGAGGAATGAACGTTCAGCTTCGTTGGCTAACGAGAACGATCTTAATTTATTGTAATTTTTGTGCCAGCAGGTGGGAAAGGCAGCGGTGGAAAACTTCCGTTAACCCAAATGCTCGGACGTTTGTGGAGGTTAGCCAGCACGTTGCTTCGGCTTTCTGATATTTTTATTTTTTGTGTTGAAATCTCAATTGTAAAGTTTAGGAAGCGTTGGGGTTCACCAACACTGGCGACCAACCTGTAATTTGATTCTTCCGTTTAGAGCGTCTCTGAGCTCCAGTTCTATACATAAGGGGAGGAGTCTAAAGAAACACGTAATTTAAGTTTTAAGCCGGGGCTCTAGTCGCACTTGCCAGATAGCTTGATTGTTTAAATGGAGAATTAATTGACATTTTAAATGATTAGCCTGTCACATGCGCCTATTTAGACTTATTTACACATCCCAAACTTTCACTGAGTGCCTATTCTGGCAGTACTTTAGACCACTCCCCCTGTGGGAGTTGTTCAGGGGTTAAACAACCTTTGACCTTCCTCGCAGCCCCACTGCCTGCCTTGTCTTTTAGATACTTTCCTTCCAGCTGGCCAGTCTCCTTCCACCCTGTATGACATCATCCCGGGAGCCGACAGAAGGGGTCCCGACACCGGGAGTTTTGGGGGAGGTCTCGGGGGCGGATCACAGCCGAGTGGAGTCTAGAAAAGAGAAGTGGGGCGGGGGGGTGTGGACTGGCTGTGGACATTAGGAGCCTTGTCACTCACGCTGATCTGCTAATGATTAACATTAACATCAAAAGTAACTCTCATGCGACACCCAGCTATTTAGTCTTATTGGAAAACGACAGTCATTCATATGTTAATTATGTAATCGTCATCTGCGCATCTGCCGATGATTCTTGCGACATTTTGAGTCCTCCTGTTTTCTTTTTCTGGTTCAGCGGTAGGCTTTCACACTCTCATCAAGTGTATAAGAATAGTTATAATGCTGCTTCAATCTAAAGAAGAAGTTAGATAACCAGATTAACTAAAACCTGGTTATCTAACACACAATCTGTTGTTTGTTTATACATTTAAACCTGAGAAGAGAAACTGAAACTCCCACATATGTTCCAAACAGCTAATATAGATAATTACGGTTATATGTTAATTTCTGAAGTCATACTTTTCTGGGTACAGCTAGTAACGTGCAGCATAGCAAGGTGCCCGGAAACAAGGGCAGCTTTCAGTACAGGACTTGGATCCTCCACAGAGTGGAATAACGGGCTTTGACTGTGCAGGGCGCCAGCTCCACTACACTGGCCCACCTAACTGTATATGTTCGTCTACTCTGTGTACTCTGTGATAATGAGATGAGTAAGAACTGCCCCATCTGACCAGGGGGCTGCTTATGGGCATCGTAATGCAAGGTATGGGGCAAAGTTTAATCTGACGAAAACGACCAACGTCATGTCGTCTGATTAAAGTAAACAAAAACGAAATCTTATCTAATCTTATCTGGTCCAATCCTCAACTTGCGACGTGTGTAGAATATTCAAATGGAAGTTCATAAGCCTCAGATATGCCCAGAACGTTTGGAATGCATGAAACGCATCCTTCTGACACGAGAGAAATTTCACTAATGGAAACAGCTTAGCAAGGACCAAGTTATTAGTAGCGTTATCGACTTGAAATGGCTATAATTCAAGGATAAGAGGTTGATGCAGTTCTATTACTGGGCCTCTTTTGATTTTGTCTCTGGCATCTATACAGATGTTTTCTTTCGAATGCATCAGGCTTCCAGTTTCCAGTTTAAGGACCCTGTATTCGAGACATTTTCCATTGTTGAACAACCCTTTCTTTTGTTGTGTAAGTACAAAGGACATATGCCACCTGGTGCCTAAAGAGAGTTACTGCAATAGGTTTGGAAAGATTGTAGGGAGGCTGTGGCACTTGGCACACTGAAATTAAAAGGAGATCTTTCCATTGCCATTCCTGAAAATTCCTGTGTGTGACTGACCCATTGACCCTGTTATAAACAGGTGGCCCAATCCCTGGTGTTGTCAGACCACATCTTAAGCCCAAGTGTTTTGGGGACATGCACTCCTCTACGGGCTGGTTCCAGTCAATGACCAGTCAAACGGGTCAGTGGGAATGCCCTCTTAAAATTCCACTTTCTGTTTGTTGTCCAGTTTTCAGTTTAACATCAGTTTGCATTTTCCGCAGTGGGGTCTTGAAAGCTTAAGCCTTATCTCCCTCCACAACCCCTCCCATGCTTATGTGACATCACTGTAGAACCCGTAATCTATAAATCCTTTTACTTGGTCCTATGCCTTTTTTTAATAGATTTGCAATAATTATCTTTAAAAACTGTGGACCAAGAACCAGGGGGAAATCTGCTTTGCAGTTCACCATGCGAACGATATGATGCATTGGACACAACTAACCCAAAGTGGGGAAAATAATAGGCTTCATATTGGTTTAGATGAGCTTCATATTACCAGCGCCCCTGGATGCCAGGCGAAAAACCCTGTCCTCTGTAGAAAGAGGTTTTGTAATAGCCCTTTGAGAGGGGAAATGGGTATAAGAGCTGTCTGCCGCTGATGCACATCCAGCACAGGTGACACCACCATGTGCTAAAGAAGCTAGCCTGTCTGCTCACTAGTCACAAAACACCAGCCACGAACCGGGGGCAATATGCAGAATGCCTAGGTTCCTTTTTAAAAACGACATGCTGTAAAAATATACAGCTACAAAGCTTCATCTTAAATTTCTGTACGTATGAATCTAACCTTAGCTGATTTGTTTTTATGAAGTGTAAACATTTTTAAAAGTATTATGTTGTGTGCACATTTTAATTAGAGAAAAAGATACAAGAATTGCACCAGGACTGAAATCCACATGGCCTAGTGGAATAAAGCCAACCGACCAAGGACTGACTGAAGAAAAAAGTTTAGAAGGAAAAGTTTATTTGGAGAAGTAAAAAATATATATAAAAAGGTGACATCATTCAAACAAGGGTCCAATGCTTGTTGTCGAAAAGTCCAAAAGCAATCTGTGTTCCTCCGTTCTTTTGTTAAGAAATATTTTCTGTCTCGCGCTCAAACCAAAATAGTTTTCTCCAATGCCCTGCTTACTCCCCCCCAGTTGTTTGGAGGGGAGAGTTTTATGTCCCCAGCCATTCTGGCTGATTGTCAGTAGGCTTTTAGCTCCTCCTCTATTAGCCCCTGTTTTTCCCAGGTGAGATCAATTAGTCATTAGGTGGCTGAATCCTCCACAGTTTAAAAAAACTACATATATGCATATATTATTATTTGCTTATTGTGAATTAAAATTTTATTTTTTTTCTTTGTCAGATTTGAACATGGAATGCAACCCCTCAGACCACCCACGTGCGAGCACGATATTCCTCAGCAAGTCTCAGACAGATGGTGAGTCGCTTACTCTCACTACTCTAAAGAAGACCTGAGACCTGCCTACAAATCTCTCTTGGATGACTTTTAGTTTGCAACACTCTACAAAAGAGAACCTCTGGCAGAAACATAATATCATTTCTGTTACATGAAAAATTACATTAACAAATAAAAAATCACATTAAAGTAATGAATGTGATATGCGAGGTAAAATTCAGAATACTTGGCAGAATACCTATCAAGTGACCGTTTACTCGATAGGCATTACATAGTCATTCGCATAATAAGGTAATATTCATTGTATATAGTGTAGCTGTTAAATGTACACTGTGTGTGTACATGACTAAGACAAGGTGATGTCATGAATCTCAGGATGAGGGAAATTCTGTTTAGTGTGGTCAGAGTTCCACGTTATAGCATTAATGTTTTATAGAGATGGAACGATCTGATCTCGTTAAAAGTTGGATGAGCCTCTTGGGTGAACTCGCTGCTCAGATGTCAGGTGATATGGGCCTTTGGTCATTTGCAATGAGGAGGGTGCATCTTTTACCCGTTCATTCGCTGAAGCTTTTAATGGAGCTGTTCCAACACAATCAAAGGACTTTAGCAATGTTTCAGGCCACTTTACCTTATTATGTGTTTCTATTTGGCTGATGCTCGTATTCTGGGTGAGTATATACCAGAGCAAATGTATGTCAACGTGATTATCAACATTATGTGGCAACAAGATTATCAACACAGTTGTCACGGTCTTACCATGTGGATTCCATGGTGATTCATTCCTAAACTCAGCAGAAAAGGCCTCAACCAGTTTCCTTTAATTCCCAGTTGCTGTTCCCAACAAGAAGGGTAAGTAAGTTTGCTTCTCCTGGCCAGGCCAGCTTGGTGTGTTTATGCAGTGTGGGTGCCGTTCTGCTTCCTAGCTTCAAGCTCTCTTTCACCGCCTGTCTCTCTCGCTCCTGTGAGCATACACTGCTGTGAGTTTGTACACAGGGCTGCTGGAATTCAAGTTTCCACGTTGTATGTTTTTTAGTTTTCTCTCTCTTTGTGGTAGATCTGTGTGTGCATTGCTTTAGTTGGTTTTCCCCATGGTCTTTCCCCGTTGTTCAGTGTGGGGAGTGGCATGTCAAACGGAGCTTCTGAAATACCCTGCACTTAACCATACCTGTTCAGGCTTGCGTGATCGGTAGGCCGGTCTCCACTGCCGTAACCGCTTAGGTAATTGGGGGACTTTAGTGCAGACTCCACAACTTGCCTGCCAACACACACACGCACGCACACACTCACAGGTAGCAGGCTCATCTAGTTAGCCTTTGTGTGGGTGGCCGGAGCCCATTGTTTGAGAATCTCGCAAATGAAGCGGAGGACTCTCGGGGCATCGGGCAATCAAGACATTTCCTTCTGATTACGTGCCCAAGCTATCTCATCCTCCCGAATGTGTGTGGCTCCTGCGTACAGTGATTGACGAGGTTCAGGTCACAGTGGGAGATGTGAGATGTTATGCGAAATGTGAGTCCTAAGTGTAAGAATGTCGTGTTTCCGTGGGCGCGTTGATTCACGTAGACGCATAAATATCCCCAGATTTTAACCAATGCCTTCAGTACCAAAAATCCCCGATAGTCATCTTAAAGGAGAATAACGGCGACACAAACCACAGGGTTGGGGCAAAGTGGATGGCGAGCGTGTACCCTCTCTGTCTCGCCCCTCGCCCACCCCCCCCATGTGTGGCATTTGCTTCCACATCCGGAACACGGTGCCAGGAAATCCTACTTTCCATAGACGCCCTTGGCCGCTTGCTTCCTGCGTCACCGAGTTCCTCCCGCTGCGTTATTGCTGCCTTTGCCACTCATCCTTACCGCCCTTCCCCAAAAAGGAAATGCACACGGTTATCGGTGCCAGTACAATGTGTGGATAAAAATGACTGCAATATAAGATATGATTGTTAAATTAGCGAGGTTGAAATTTTGTTTGGCATTTACAGAGTGCTCGACGATCTCTGAATGAAACAAAATGTGTGGGGGGGGGGAATACAAGATGTGACACATGTCACATTCAGACGAATGCTACGTCGCTCTGATTGCTGAGGATCTGTTATGGAGAGAAAAAGCACAGGGGTGCCTCTGCTTTACTTCTTGCAATTACACAGTCCACAGTTTTGAACCAAATGAATATCGCATTGTATATTTGTAAACGCATTTAAACAGATACTGCACGATGAAATAATGGGTAATTCTACGTTATTTTTAGGATTTAGTACTGGAGAATAGAAGTGAAAATAATCCCTTATTCAGGACAAATCACACACCTTAGAAATGTATATATTTTTGTATTGATGCTGCTGGATGGGCTCTAATTTGAGTACCAAGCTCAAAGATACAATAGAAATAACCATCCTGAGATTTGAACATGGAGCTGCTGCTAGTCGCTTTGTACTGAAACTTTCAGCACGTTTCGGTTTTATCCCAAATAGTCTCACGGGCCCACGTTTCCGCCTCATTCTGTTGGAACATTAGAAGAGATCTCCTGTGCCGCGTCTCTTTGAAGGAAGGCCGATGTGTTCTCCGCACCCAGTCCCCTTTCCCCCCCCCAGTGACTGCAGGACTCTTCTTTGTGCTCTTAGTTTTTGTCTCGTGTGAACGGATTTGTTCAAAATAACGTTTGTGCAGCGTCGCTGATGCCCACTCTTCTGTTTCAGTGCGAGAAAAACGGAAGAGCCTCTACATCAACCATGTGAGTATAAAAATCCTGCAGTTTAACTTCTCATAACAATAAATGCTGAAATCGCAGAGGTCTGACCGTATATTGCATGAGAAGAACACGCGTGTTGGAACTACAATCCATTTAATTTTTTTGTGTGGCTTTCAATTGTCAGATTTCTTTTTCATGTTGAACCATTAAAAAAGTGTTTGTAAAGTATTAATCTCCTTTATTGCTTTACAAGTTAACCAATGTGTTGGAAACCAAGGTAACGTATAATTATCATTATATGTTTTATTTTTTTGAGTGCTATCTCTTAAAAGCCCTAGATAAGGAATTCCAGCAATAGGCTGTACCAGGTAGTGTTTATGCTACTGTACAGAGAGATAGGGAGCTGTCAGATATAATCCCTATGCCCCCCCCCACACATAATACCAAAACAGGCCGTGAGCTCTCCTGTTGGGACTCCCCCCACTGTCCTGTCAGATCTGGGCCATCGGGAAGGAAGTCATTCGTGAGAGTTTTGGGATCTTACTGTAGACGCTGACTTTAAATTCAAGCGAATGAACGGTGTGAATAAGACTTAATGCAGTTATTAGACTTTGGCTTGATATTAGTAGTGTATGAGGCAGAATATACATGCTGTAGGGCTATGTTAAATGCCTTCCCACAATCTCCTGGTGTAGTGGTTATAGTGTCCAAGTTTAAATACCGGCAAGTATGTTGTACCTGAAAAAGCTACTTAACTTGACTTTCTTCAATGAAAACCCTCTGTAAATGTAGATACAAAACCATATGCAAGCTGGGTTAGAGCGTTGGCTATAAGACTAAAAAACAGAAAATAATACAAAATAAAAAAATAATAACGTTTCTCGTGCCAATATGAATGATATTTTTTGGCATGTCGGTTAATGCTCTGGTTGTTCCTTTGGGTACAACAGCAGCAGCGCCCTGCAGGTCACAGACCTTAGTGCCACCCATGCCCTCATCTCTCGACTTGGGGCCAGTGTACACCCACTCTGCACAGTTTGCTCTTGGGCACGAGCGTGAGCGCAATGGGAACTGACACTGTTGTATTTCAGCATCCACCGGGGCAAATGAGGCGGAAATACAGCTCCTGCTCCACCATATTTTTAGATGACAGCACAGTCAGTCAACCCAATCTCAAATATACCATCAAGTGGTGAGTAATGAGTATGTCTGACGCCATGAACATGCCACACAGTCCTATGTCATTAACAGGGATCACATAGAGAGAATTGTTTTAAATAGTTGTTAATATTTGTTTTTATATTATAATGTTTATTGCTCTGGGCAGTTTAAAATCATAATGGTTAATGCTTTAAAAAAAATGTAATTAGGTTGAAGAAATTACTTTATTCTGAATTTGTTTCACCATTGTAAATTGGTTCATAGTTACAAGATTTCAATTTCAGATATTGCCATTGTCAATAATTAGCTATTCTCAACCTCTTCTTTTTACAGTGTAGCTCTTGCAATATATTACCACATAAAGAACAGGTAAGAATCCATTGCATGTCACTTAATGTGTGTGGCTTGTGGAGTTGACGGTTTCTGCATTGGGCATCTGACGGCTCTCCTGGGAGAAAGTGTACATTAAAGGTGGTCTAGCTCAGGCCGGGTGCAAAATGTCATACTCTTTTGAACTCCCCCCCACATACTGCCCCCTGTTATATATATATATATATATATATATGTATTGGAGGCTAGACTCTCACCAGCAACATGGGTTAGGAATGGCTCCTGGGTCTCAATGTATGTTTTGTGTTGCGATTTGTGCATAGTGTTTAGTCTTGCTAACCATTCTACTCACTGTGTTCCTTGTTCGATGAGTGTCAGGATTTGTGAGCCACATCCTTCCAATACTGAATCATGATTCTTTCAGCGTCCGCCCAGGCTGTACTTAAAAAGATCTCTCTCTCTCTCTTTCTCTCGCTCTCTCTCTCTCTCTCTCTCTCTCTCTCTCTCTCGCTCTCTCTCTGTTTCTGTTTCAGAGAAATCGACGGACGAAT
>JAOVYW010000001.1:3174659-3194043 GCA_025775045.1 Hiodon tergisus
ATTGAATGCGTTCTGCCCCAGGCCCTCGATTATCTGGCCGGCAGCTATTGGCAGAACTACTCACCAAGTGTCAGACAAGAAATGTTTGAAAAAAGGTTGGAACAAAGGCTAGAGGATGCAGAACTGAAGTGGAGTGAGAGAACATAATATTAGCTTGGGCGCTAATGTGTAAATAGTGCTTTTGAGCGACGGACTACTCGGGCTGCTTGAGCCTATCTCGGGAGGGAGGCGTATCTGTTAGAGTGTGTTTACTGAATCTCCTGCAGACTGAAGCTCATGGGTCTGGCTAACGCAGAACAAGACTTCGTTTTTATGAGTGCTCCAATTTTGACCTGTGGTGCCTGCAATTTATTATTTTACAATTGATTTTTTCCGTAACATTATTGCATTTTTTTGTTGGAAAAATACATGCCGTATTTTCCCATATGAATTTAAAGTTGCTTTGTCCTGTTTTGTTTCTATTTACTTCTACCACATGGACCCTGGAGGAAATTGAAGGCATTATCATACTGCAAGGTTTTTGTTGAATATTTATTTTCAAATTAAATCCCAAGTTTAAAATTTTGGCCTCAAGATTGAACTCAAAGAAATGGAAAAGCATTCACATTTAAAGTTATTTTTCAAATTAATTGTGTACAGTGTATATAAAATATAAATGTTAAGACCATAATGTAAAATAAATGTGCTGAAATATTTATAACTAAAATGGTCAGTATTTAACTGGTAAAAACCTATGGATTAATTACCACCCCCCTCCCCCGCCCCCATTTTTTGGATAATTTGTTTTAAATGAGCCGTTTAGCCATTTCTTGAAGGAAAGTAGCAATGTTGGATTTTATAATTTCATTAAAAAGTAGCAATGGTTTCTGTTACATTTATAATTTCTCAACACATTTAGTTAAAGTAAAGACATTTCTCTATGGAGGTGAGGATGGCAATAGTAATGTTTTTTTCCCATTTTTAACCTGGTCATTCGTTTAAATCACCTTCATCAGGTTCCCTTCCAATTAATTTTGGTTTCAATATCAAGTAACTGATTTTGTTTAACCGTTTGAAATGTTAGTGAATTTAAAGCCATCTCCCTTATTCTATAGCTTTTCCTGTGGGCCCAATTAAACAATCATGATTTATACAATAGTATTCAGTATTCACTGATGACCAAAGAAATATTACACTAATGGATTAATATAATTCAGTTGGGATTACTAGGGTAAAACTCTTTAAACAAAATGTGACAAATGTATTGTGATTTACATTACCATAGTAGCAGTCATTTATTTCGATACGCGACTGCGTATCAATTTGATGTTAAAAAATTCTCAGGAAACTTCCTAATGCTCAGTAACGTGTAGTAGGGACAGATGCGTTTCCCCCTGAACCAACATCTTTGCTGGCACAACCACTCACAAAACAAAATTCGGACGTACATGTTTTTTGTTATGTGTGTGAAGCATAACAAAGACTAAGAAGATTCAGAAAGTCACATTTTACTTTTATGGTGAATACATGTTAAGGTTGAATTAAATTATCATTCACATCTCTGGTTCTTTAAACTATGTAACAGAAATATAAATATAAGTATAAGTATATGTATTTTCCCCGTTGCTTACCGTTACTTGACATTCCTTAATTTTTTTTCACTTTGGACTCCATGCAACAAAGACAAGCAAGTTGTGAAAACTGTCAGAAATAGTAGTGAAAAACATTTTAATGCTGGATACTTTTTCAGTTCATTTCTTGATTTTGTGAACATTATCGTCAAGACAAAAAACATTGTGTTTGTTGTTAGTATGTGTCACACCAAAGTATCAAATAATGGCGTTAAATTGAATATAAATCTGCATTCTGACCCCCTTCTGTACACTTTTGGTATAGCAGAAATTTTTGCATTTGAACTATTGCATGATTTTGTGAACGCCATTTAAAGTGTGGCGGTGGCCCGGGGAAAAATATTTATCTGAAGATTGTATATCCTATTTATTTTGTGTATATACTGCCTGGTGTTAAATACAGAACTAAACAGTCTGGCTGGAGAGAGCCTTTGATTGGCTGGTGACTGGTGTAATAGCCTTGTGCACTGAACTCTACCTCTGCACAGAGTTTTTATTCTTTACTTTTGATTTCAATTAGGATTTACAAATTAAACGTTAGACGCGTTTTTACTATTGGTGGTTTCCTGTGATTACTAAAGAAAACTGCTGTATACCTGGATACCGTTTTAGGATGAAATCATTATTTGTATGGTTACTCTGATGTTTATTCCTTGGGACTTGTTGTTTTCCAACTTTGTTCGTTATTAGTTTGCCAAATGCTGAGTGGTAGCTCTCGGACATTACCAGGGACGTTATGATTTTATTTTGTGTTGCTGCTCTCGCATTTCCTTGGGACTGGAAGCTGCATCCTGTCTCATTTGAAACTATATTTATACCAACGGTCCCATTTCATAAAAAATACAATATTTAGGATAAAAACCAAGGAATAATGATAAAAACTAGCAATAAAAAAAATTATATATATATATATATATTCCCCATTTTTTAAATTGAAGGAAGTTGTTATGTTTGTAATGCAAATGTTTATGTGGAATAAAGGTATGTCTACTTTTTCATGCAGATGTTAATGTGTGGATGTTCTGGAACACTAGAAAAATTTTGGTAATTGAAAACGAGTCCATTTTTTTCTCTCCATGAATATATTAGCCTTTTCTTATGTTACTAATATCAGTAATGAGCACACTGTGAGGAACATTGATATAGCTTTTAAATTTGTAAGCAGAAATGGCTCTTCATGGTTCAGATGCAAGTTGCCAATCTAGAGGCCACCCGTTTAATAGGCTGCGAAATTCAGGGCTGCGGTGCAAGTATTCTGTTTGTGTGATTCCGCCCTTACAATATGTGCGGGGGGGTTCTATTCAAATTAGTTTCTGGTGCCCTAGCAAGATGGCGGTCGCGAGCAGGTTAACGTCTGTCCCTAATGGTTCAAGATTTTGATCCTGATGTAGCTGTAGCAGGATGCATATCTCCTCATCCCGATAACAAGAAATAACTTTGTGCTACGAGTTCTGCCAACAGCTTTTCCAGTTAGGCAGAGTTGTTCTTGTGCTGACTTTCCAGAGGTTTCTGGGCCTGATGGTTGCAGCATCTGGCCCAGAAACCTCTGGAAAGCTCATTCTGCAGGCCCGCTAGAAAACCTAGGAGCTACTTGTGGAACTGTTGTTGTTCTGCCCAAAAATACATTTCCTCAGTGTAATACCAATGGCTCTGTTATACAATTACTTGGAAATACAGTAGTGTGCAAAAGTTTTAGGCACATGTAAAAACAATTCTGTAAGGCAAATAAGCTTTCAAAAATAATTAAATTAAAAGTTTCTAAATATGAAATAAATACTATTAAATTTAGTAACAGTAAAAAATAATAATAATAAAAATTGAATCAATATTTGGGGTGATCACTACCTTCCAGTCTGATACTCTGTCCGTGCCAGAAGATCACTGACTATTCCACGAGAGGCCAGGCCACTTATTTGGCGATGTTCCCAACTGAATTGGTTGCAGACACCTGCAGTGCAACTGCCTGCTTGACCCTGCACACGTTTAACAGGTTCTATCACAGTTGAATGTCGTGAATGCGGTGCCCTGGATTTGGGACTAGAGTGCTGAGGGCAGCGTCTTGGGCTGATCCCTCTGTTGCCCAGTAAAGGCCCGAGCGAGCATCTAGGCTTGAGTGTAGTATCAGTTAATGCGCTTTGCTTGTATAGAACCGTTTGGCTGTTCTGGCAACAGATTGAGTATACTTACCCATCAGTGATGGTTTATATTTCATATTAGAACAGTAACGTTGGGTTAATATTACAAAAACAGTCCTCACGACTACATTTCCCTTTGTCAACACCAATATGTGACGTCATGACCAACTGCCCCCTATTCACTGTCTTTAAATTAAATCAGCAAAATTAAATTCACAAAAAACCAGAGGCATGCTATGATTCACACCACCACAAAACCTGCAACCACACATTTCACACAGATCTTTCACACGGCTTTGCACAAAAGCTCTATAAAGACTCTTCCTCATGTGGAAACCCCTTCAGCACGGTTGGCGTGCTAGTGAAGGTGCTAATAACCTTCTACAGGTGACTAGTTCCCTTTAATTTTCTGAATTTGTTGATAAATATTAGTTATTATTATTATTATTGTTGTTATTAGCTAATCTCAAGAAAACCAATCTCAAGTCCAGAAGACATGAGTGACCTCACATGCGTCTTGGTTTGTGGATCTGCAACTTCTGTTGCAGGGAAGAATACACTACCCGAAAGGTTCTCACTGGGATGGTATCACAAAAAAGTTTATTTGAAGAGCAATGCACTGTGTTTATAAAGTCGCTCTAGAAAGCCTCTCTGCTTTGTTTAGATTTGCCTTTTATAACTTGTTTCGTTGTAACTAAAGCTTACACATTCCATTAGGTTTCTCTTGGTATATATAGTATATATATTTGCTATAAATGTATGAAATGTTAATTACTAAAGTTAATACTGCTTTAGTAATTAAAGCTTCTACTTTACATGAACTTTAGTTTTGCTGAACAATTTATTTACGTTGCATGTATTTGAATGTTTTTCCCTGATAAGTGCATTTCATGTTAACCTGCCTGCAGTTTCCAGCCTTGCACACCCATTACCTCTGCCCAGTTTATCATAACACTTTCCATGAGATCTGTGCCTTATTAGACAAACTATCCCTCCTCCATTTTTCCCCTCATCATTTTCCTCTGTTCCTTTTTTTCAGTTTTCTCCCACGTGTGTCCTTTAATTTTTTTTTATAGTTCTATCAGATGGTCTGCTGAACATATTACTGCTATTAAAAGATCTTACACCTTTACCAAAAATGTACTTGTAATATAAGTGAATTCAATTATTACTTGTTATTCAAAACGGGTAATGATATGAGGCTGAATTAATTAACATTAGACTGATCAAGCCCACTGCAGCTACGTAACCGTGGCTCCCTGAAATAGAAATGTTAACGATCCATCTTTGTAGTCGCTATGGTGCTGCAACGGCTCAGAAGAAAAAATAGACAGAGCTGACATGGCCACCGGTTTCTATGAGACTGTCATGACATGACACTAAGCGCTCTCATGTGATTCAGCATAATTGCTCAGAATTCGGTGTTCTTAAAGGGAAATAACCCATTAGTGATTGTTAATATTTCTATTTTAGTGAACCACTGTTATGATTAAAAACCCAATGGTTTATCCATTATATTAATCTCATCTCTTATTAGCATTTCAGATTGTGTGTATTTTTGAAGGAGAGCTTTGTGTCTAGACAAAACTGTGCCATCCTACATAAACACATTATCTCTTGTTTCTGCATGTATCTGCGTGGTAATTAATTTTCATAAAGTCTAAAAGCATTATTTGTCATGCATCACAGCAAAATAAAAAAGTAAGCAAAAGATAAATGTCTTGTTCATTTGGCCTCACCCATCTTTTAATCATTTGGACTTAAAGGGCATCAATGTTACCCAGCGTTGCACTGATCCCAGGGGTCCTCAACATGTATGCTGCACAACCCCCTTCTCATGAACGATAATGAGATCGGGAGGTTTTCAGTCATGCCATCCAGAGCGGGGCAAGCCTGTCTGAACTTGCAGCCATACTGGAAAGCAAAGCTGGGGCTGACTTTGCTGCATGTTACTCTGCTCGTGTTGTCCCGATTTGATCCCTCAGCAGAACTGACTTCCTCCAACAGCGTCATCCATTCTGGTTACAGGGAGGCTCAGTGGTTAATGTACTGGACATAACCAAACATTTACTGGTTCAAATCCGTGGTCTGCTATCCTATCAAGCAGTAAATATTCAGCGGTGTACATTGGTAAAATGTAAAAATGCAAATCACAACCTGTTTAAGCAGCTATCTGTTACGTTTACCCAAAGTGGAATAGAAGACCAATCTGGAGGCCCACCTCTCATTCTCATTCACAAGTGGCCCCTTTGGAGCCACAATCAAATCCCATCAGTACATTAACTAATCCAAAGCACCAATGCCACACAACATCACAAAGTATAAGCTCTTAATGACAGACTTTTGTCAGGCATCTTTACATGGTAGTCCTTCTCATCCAAACACTGGCTCTTAAGAACTAGGAATTCAACCAATGTCTAGGCCTATCTCTTCTATGACTTCTTTTCAGAGAATCAACAGGTGAGAGTTCACTGAAGGTAAAGACAAGATAAGACAAGGTTGTTGGGCCTTTGTCATGAAATTGCCATTAAGAATTACATTAATTGTTTCATTGTATTTCCTCTGCATTCTATAATTCAGCTGTTTTCACTTGTAACTGCATTAAAAGCAGTCTATATTGGATTTCATGCTCGTATTTGCCGACTTTACTAAGCATTGTGATTCAGATGACAACTCGAAAACTCATCCAGTGATTTGAAGAAGATTGTCCAGTTTTCCAATTACTTGTGGATACTTTCCACTGAGTGGGAAAACTTAATATAGCGGTTCAATGAGTAATCCGGTGGCTCGTAGCTCTCCTGGAAGGACAACCGCTGCAAAAGTATCCCAGCAATGCCAGGATGCCGACGTGCCTTTTAGTGAGTAAGAATAGCCCACAATGGGGCTCACATCTCCCGTCTTCTGTTGTCTGAGACCAGTTGTCACTGAAAGGGGTGGGGGGTGGAGTAACAAAGAGGTAAGACGGGAACATCATCTGGGTTTCGGTCGGGGAGGGAGGCGAGGAAGACATTCATCTGTGCTGGGCAGTCCTGTCCTGAAGTGGACTTTGCCGACAGAGACAGTTTGTTTTATCCTAGTGCCGTTGTTGCTGAAGGTTTACCCTGTCACCTGACAGCCACCTGACCCCGTCCAGCGCCGCTTCTCTGCCCCGTCGGACTCGAATAGACGTCTTCCCTGTGAGCTAAGCGTTTGGCCTGTGCATTTCTCCTGTCCTGGCAGGCAGCCTTCATCTACAAAATGGGCAGACGGAGCACCTCAGATGTCCTCTTCATCACTCTTAATTACAACATCACAATCCTAGGTGGGTGTTTCCGATATCCTGGACTGTCTAATGGTGTTGTCATTGTAGGAGGACAGTTACAAACGCTGGCTAAAGGGCAAAACCTCAGTAAGAGGAACAGGGCGATTTAATAAGCTACGTGACATTACTTACGAACATTTACAAGCTTAAGTGAATAATTGTGAGCAATTTACCTTATATAATTAACTGGGACCCCTTTAGCTCATGTACAGTGTTTAGCACTGGGTATAACTAGATAAATACTCTTTTGAAACTTTTATTTGACTTGATGCCTGAAAGAAAAGGAAGGGATTTTAAATGGGTTAGACTTGCGTCAGACTTTTAACTGGAGGTGAGTCACAACTTTCCCAACTGTTTGCAAATTTGAGCTGCATTACAAAGTTTAATTAAATATAGCCTGATATTTAAACCAGTTTTAAAAAGCTAAGAATTGCATAAATTGCATAAGTATTGTATATGAATAATATTTGACTATATATGGACTACATCATTAATTAATAAATATAGGAACAATCAAAAAATGTTATTCCCATATAAAAAAAATAGGTAGGAGATATAAAAAATCCAGTAGGACATATATTAAAGCAACTTATATTGCTTTAATTAATATGTATTATAAGTATTATTTCTAGTTTGAAAGTAATTTCGCAACAGTCTTCGCAAGTATCTACGGAAACTTTTTTTTCCAGAACGGTTTCAGAGCCATAACAAAAGTATAGAAACTGAACACCCATAGCCAATGACATATATATGACAATGACAATGTATGTATATATATATATATATACACACACACACATACATATACAACATGTTATAAAATATATATCAAATGCATACTTTGTCTGACATTTGATTGCATTTGACCAAACTGCAGGAAAGGTGTGGTTGATCCTGATGGTTCTGATTAGGATCCTCGTTCTTCTGTTGGCCGTCTACCCACTGTACCAGGACGAACAGGAGAACTTTGTGTGCAACACCATTCAGCCCGGCTGTGCCAACGTGTGCTACGACGCCTTCTCTCCCCTCTCGCTGCTTCGCTTCTGGCTGGTCCAGCTGGTCACACTATGCCTCCCTTGTGTACTGTACATGGCCTATGTCATCCACAAGGTGTTGTCTGGGCTCGCCGGAAGCGGCGACTCAGGGGATCCTCACCGCCATGCTCTTGGCCGGGAACCCTTTCACAAGGCCTCACAGGGTGGGGAGCAGTGCGGGGTACATAGCTTTTCCACCGCCTACCTCCTGCATTCCCTGCTCTGTGCCCTGCTGGAGGCTGGTTTCGGCACGGGACACTACTACCTCTTTGGCTTTCGCATCCCGAAGAGGTTCTTCTGCCAAGAGGCGCCCTGCACCGCGGCAGTGGACTGCTACGTCTCACGGCCCACAGAGAAGACGGCGATGCTCACCTTCATGCTGGGGTTCAGCGGCCTCTCGCTCCTGATCAAGGTCATCGACCTGATCGGCGCCATCAAGAGGTCACTGAGGCAAAGGCAACAGAGAAAGAAGCTAGGGGAGAGAGAATATGAGGAAGAGCAGTACTTCCTTCCAGGGAGCCTCAGTGTAGTTGTCTCCTCGACCGAGGACCCTGAGAATCCTGCGGCCTCCTGTAAGAGTCGACCCTGCGTTAACATGGTGGGAGAGGGGGCAGATAAGTCCTCCATCCAAGGTGACACGAATGCCACAGAGGTGGTCGGAGCCAACACTTGCAGCAAAAGTCCTCTGACCCAGGAAGGACGGCCAGAGCAGGGCGCTGGTGTGGCACTGCCAAGCCCCGCCGGCACGCCACGGCCTATCCGGGTCCGTAAGCACAGCCATCGTAAACCACCCCCACCACCACGACGGGACAAAGGCCCCACTGCAGGGCGGGATGTTTCCCTGGCTTCGGTAGTCCGCACCAGGGCACTGGGTCAAAAAGCCCTGGTGGAGATGATAGAAACCTCACACCTGCAGTTCGATGACAGTGGCGGGCAGGAAAAGAGAAGGGAATGGGTGTGACCTATGGTGCCATGCAAATTCATCCATGGTCGTCAGTCCATTATACTGGATGGATTACTTGTGCTTGTAAGGTACAGATATATGGTTGGTCAAGGGGAATCTTTCAAAATGATCAATTTAAGTTTTCAATTATTAAACTGATGTTTAATTAAATTAATAAAATAACCCTAACCCTAAAATTATTTGCAAATCTAGCCAACATTACATTGTGGCTAGTGGCTCTGTCGGTGAAAGTGCTCACCTGAGCACAGCCTGAGCCCTATGAGCTGGAAGTCGCAGGTTCAAATCCAGCTCAAGTCATTCACCAAAGCCTGAAGGCTTTCAGTAATGTCAATAGGGAATGTCAATGTCAATAGGGATGTGGCTCACCTCCAATCAGTGCTGAACCTTTCCTGTATAACCAGCAGAGTGTAAAAGAGATGGGCGATGACTGGTCATACTTCCTTACCCGGTGGTGGCAGGATTTATAGTGACGACCTAAGATGCATTTACAATTAGTCAAATCGGTGAGAAAACTGGAAAAAAATCATTTGTTTTTAAAATGACATTGTTTTTCATTGTACCGAATGCTTATCTTCAGAAATACTGGATTTGAAACAATCAAATTCATATTAAAGAACTGGAGAATTACTCAAATTTTAACTGCGTTTCTCAAGCGTGCAACAGCAGTGCCGCTGTTTTAATAGAACGGCCATGGCACCCAATTTCAAAAGGCCCAAAAAGGGGGACGTTCTGAACAGAAAGCACCAAAATAGACTGTCTCGGGTGATTCAGTGTGTGCTGTCTGTCCTTCAGACTGTTCTGGCATCCAACCTCTGTGATCACCTTGTGGGCACCATCTATGACTGGACACAACATTGGACAGAAAATGTTTAATCCATTTGATATTCAAACAATCATTTATCACTTCCAGCTTTGCTTTAGTCCTTTTTGCAAACAATTTTAAATCAGGGTGAGGAACTTTTATGTGCATGATTTTCACAATGCAGTCTTGAAGCCGTAGCATGAACTCATGAACCTTCCATATGTCTTTCCAGTTATCGCATGAAATTGCACTTTGGTGTAGAATGACAGTGACACATTCATTTAAACGAACCAATAAAAGCAGCTGCCGATGTCCTTCAAATGTATAATTGGGTAGCATTCAACTCACCATCAGTCGACTAAACTCTATATAACAATATACGGCATTAATTACACTCTCCAAAGGTAAACTTTTAGATGATATATGTCACTCAATCCTGTGGGCTATTTCTAAAAGATTATTTGTCTTTTAAAAGGATAGATATCTTATAAAAGATACGTTTTAGTAAAGACAACAATAGAAAACCATAGGAATTTTGTGAGATGTGAGGGTCAAGGTAACATATTGCGTTTTACTTTCTGTGATGAAAAGTAACAGCAAGTATAAGAGATGGGCCTCTAGATTCAGTCAAACTGTTGGGCTCCACGAGGCTTTCCTTTGCCAAGTTTCAACAAGCAATCACAGAGTTGAGCCTGTGGGTGAGGGACAAGTCTCTTCAGATGTGTGTGGCAGTGACAGGTGCGTGAGCACTGCGGTACACAACTCCAGGCACGTAAACCTTGATAAGGTTACCAAGGTAAGAAAAATATATACTCTAGGCCATCGTCTACATTTTTACTAAAGCTATTTGTGTTAACTCTGAATGATAATAGTTAAACCCACATCCCTCTGTAAGCTATCCCCTTTCACTCACTCAAATTCTCTCGCTCTCTCTCACACACACACACACACAAACACAAAGGCATTTTTAAGGTTATTTCCAAATGCACTTGCTATTGTGCTTAATAATTGTCCGTCTTGAAAGAAGCATCTGCCAAACAAATTTCTAAATAATATTTCATGAATGGTATTGTAATTATTGCATGCATCCAGCACTGTCCAAAAAATTATAATATCCATTGCTACTGCTATAAATCATTGTCGACATCCCGGAAGCGAGTTGTTTACTGAGGTAGATATCACCTTCCTATTTCAGCTTTTGCATATAGCGGGTTCCATGCGCCTCATGACTCATTCTGGGCAAAAGACTCCCAAAAATCCACCCCGTCCCCGTGCACACAAGTGCCGCCTTGTGTTTAAAACTGGGCTCGACTCCCGAAATTCAAAACTGGGCTTTACAAAGAAGCAACAAACTGAGAATCGACATGGTCACGTGACACTGTGGTTTCCTTAAAAAGAAACAGGGCTATCATTTTCGACGTTGGGGAGGCCTCAGTCCGCCTTGGACAGAGGCCTCCCCAATGTTCCACTTACTTCCTGGGGGGAAGGACTAACAGGAGGGCTTGGATTGCATGGGAATGTAGAAAGAGGGCTGTCCTATTGAACGCTTGCCTATAGCAGGTTCATTGTTGTAGGACAGCTGGAAGCCTGTCATTCCCAATTGACATGTTTCTTTAGACAAAGCAGATTCTGTTGGGCTTGCTAGCAAGGGGTAACTAGTACTTCAGTGAATCACTGGCTCTTTCTAACCAATTTGCTTGACAAAGCAGTTGACAAGGACCGTGATTAGTTCTGATCCATACAACAAGCCCCCCACAAGACGTTTTGAGGCCCATTGCCACTAACTACTACCAGGATCCCCAGCAACGAAAGACAGCCTGTACTGGTATAATGCTGTTTACTGGAGGTGCTCCATGAAATTCTATTCTATTATTTTGCCTGGCATATGACCCTTCACAACAGTCACTTACCTTTTATCCATTTACAAAATTATATATTCACAGAGGCAAATCAGGATACCATGACACGGCAGTACAGTTTATTTTCAGCTATTCAGTCGTTAAAAAAAAAAAAAAAATTTCCGGACCTTGAATTCATTTACTCTCAGAAATGCATGTTGCCAAACTGTCAGCATTTCACACAAGAATATGTAAAGTTGTCTGGGTTATTACTATGATTTATTTTCTTTGTGATGCACTTATCCAAAATGACATACATGGTGCATGGTGTAGAGGCAACATCCAATACGGTGAAACTCTAAAGGAAGTAAGGACCATTGCACAAAGTACAGCCTGATATATCAGACAGGAAATTAACAATACAACCCACTATATATCTAGCATTAAAAAGGGGGAAAGTGTATTCATACTTAGTATAATAAACTTAAGTAATACAAAAACAACGGTTACAGGTCAACAAATAATCTAGAATGCAATAGACAAACACAAGACCGTGAAGAGAGACCGGTGGGGGTCTGAAGGTGTCCAACATGAATCAAATGATGCCTTGTATTCAGGAGACCTGAGATATTACCCTAAATTAGACAAGCCATTAGATTTTAGTTGAAGGAGCTATGTTATTATATGGTTCTGATGGACCTCTACAGATCACATGACACAGTTACAAATGACAAAAAATTCAGTCCACAGCTGAAACTCCACGGGCTTTTGTAACCAGCCTTAATTCAATCCCTGAACTGCTTTTACCCCCAACTTACAGAAGCCACTCCACCCTAGCAAGGAATTAAAGTTGGGTTGTCACAACTCTTGCTGACAAGAAAAATTAGTAGCTTGTTGAGCTAAAGACTGACGTCCCCAGCTCGAGGAGCTGACCATATTCTCTATTCGACTCCAGGGAGTGACATCACTCTCCAGAGCAAACTCACTCACAATGAGCTCCGCTACACTTCATCCCCACACATCCTTCCTATTGATCCCAGAGGGACATTGAGACCTAATCTGTTTCACATCATTGGTGTCATTTTTTTTATAAGCACAAACAAATCATTTTGTTTATTTAAAATTATAGTCCCAAGAGTTTAAGGACATGGAGTTTAAGTCAAATGGCAAAAAAAAAAAAAAAAAAAAAGTTTTTAATTGTTACATTACATTACAACTATGAGATTATTAACCTGTGTAAAAACGCCAAAATGGATTTTCCAGGACATAAACAATTTTTTTTTAAAAACGTTCAACTTGGGGGTTTTTTCCGCTACCTCTAAATACACTCACCACTTTATTAGGTACACCTTTTCAACTGCTCGTTAACGCAAATATCTAATTAGCCAATCACGTGACAGCAACTCAATGCATTTAGGCATGTAGACATGGGCAAGACAATCTGCTGAAGTTCAAACCAAGCCACAGAATGGGGAAGAAAGGTGATTTAAGTGACTTTGAAAATGACATGGTTGTTGGTGCCAGGCAAGATGGTTTCAGAAACTGCTAATCTACTGGGAGTTTCACGCACAACCATCTCTAGGGTTTACAGAGAATAGTCCGAAAAAAGAAAATATCCAGTGAGTGGCAGTTCTTTGGGCAAAAATGCCTGGTTGATGGCAGAAGTCAGAGGAGAATGGCCAGACTGGTTCAAGCTGATAGAAAGGCAACAGTAACTCAAATAACCACTCAATACAACCGAGGTACGCAGAAGAGTATCTCTGAACGCACAACATGTCGAACCTTGAAGCAGATGGGCTACAGCAGCAGAAGACCACACCGGGTGCCACTCCTGTCAGCTGAGAACAGGAAACTGAGGCTACAATTTGCATGGGCTCGCCAAAACTGGACAGTAGAAGATTGGAAAAATGTTGCCTGTTCTGATGAGTCCCGATTTCTGCTTTGACATTCAGATGGTTCAAACATGAGTAGTTCGGAAGGCAAAAGGGGTCCAACCCGGTACTAGCAAGGTGTACATGTGCCAGTGAGTGTATATGTAGAATTTTTATAAACATTCTCCTTTTGTGCTTATAAAATAAGTATTTCTGTGGGGGTGTATCCAGGTTGTTAGGATGGCGAGTGATCATGCGTGGGGATGCTGTACACAGTTTTGTGGAAGACCCACCCATGTTTATTAAATCAAACCATGAGGACCGTAAACTTGTTATACTGCTGCCATATTCCTCAGCCATCCACATCAGGTCAGTTTCTAACTAAACTAACCAACATCATTTTATGCTCTTGCTGATTAACAATTGCCTACAGCTGTACTTATCAACCAGCTGGAAAGTCGTTAATGTCAGGCTGTCTTGTCATATGGGCAGGGCACTGCTTCCATGCCACAGTGCTCATTAACTAATTTAAGACTATCAGTTAAAAAAGCAACAATTAAGATTTAATAAATACATTTTTGTTCTCTCCTTGTGCGGAGAGCCCGCTCTGTCAAACAACTCTACGAATGACTAGTTGTTTAACAGGTCCTTCTAATGTGCAGAACGTCCATACGTTCTCCTTTACATGACGATGTATTGTGTTCTATTATCAGAGCAGTCTGATTCAAGGGTGCTCAGCCTAGGTAAACAATACTTACTTAACAGCTGGTCGAATCAGAACGCATTAATAAACGTGGGAACAAATGGTAAAATCGAACCACTTTTTGGTAGAAGACAAGTTAAGGCAAAAGGCATAAGATTAATACGAAAATAACCGCACGCACGAAAAATTCAATCCGGGTCCTCATTTCTAACTCTGCCTTAAAAATATATGCAGAGTTGATCAATACTTGATGTTATCGTAGATGATCAGTAGCTCAAAAAATAAACGTTAAACCCTCGATTGCTTTCATTGGATTTCTATGTTGGTGTACTTCTTAAAGGCATTATTTTTTGCATACGTTATCCTATCTGCTTCAAAAAAACGTTTTTACTAAAAATGTATCAGTTATTAGGCCATTACCTCCTATAAGCGGGAAATACAAATGTATTTATTACCGGCTGTCCACGATGTCCAATGGCTGTTTTGTGCAGGAAATTAATAATTATAGTTTTATTCAATAATCTCAGACGTTTTGCATTCCGTGAACGGAAAGGGACACAACGTTTTTTGGTTTAGAAAAAAATCGAATTTCATTTTGTGCACGAACCTGTCTGTATAAACGGCGCCCCGTGGCTTAGTCTGTTGATTCTGTCTTGAATACACCCGTTCCATCGCTGCCGAGCACTTACTTGCTCAGTAGGAAACCAATGACATAGTAATCCTCGTAGGTTGAACTCAAACTGCACAACCAGTAAATCCTGTAGATTCTTTATTTCAGGAACAGAAGCCTGCTAAGAAAGTATTTAGGAGTCAGAATTGAAAAATCTATCAAGGGGTATCCCGTTCACTTCACCCGTTCCTTAATATGAGAGTATATTTTGTCGGTTTTGTTTGTAATATTTAATGACATACAGCACCTAAAAGAAAATGCCTTCCAATCAAAGAAGCAAACAGCTATGCTATCTATAACAGCCACTAGGTGGTAGTATGAATTTAAATATTTTCAGCTGCGGGTTTGGTTTTCGCATTAAAAAGTTCCCCTCGGGGCTTCCTTGCGGCAAACCATATACAGGGAGCATAATTAGTGTAGGATTTAAATTATATTCTCGTTTCCCTAGTGAACCCCCAACCACCAGAATTTATTTCTCAGAATATATGTGCCTTAATTTTCCTGTTTCTTTTTAAAATAAAAAGTAACGAAAACTGTCCAAATAAGTTCATAGTATGCATCACATAACACTATGGAACACGTAGTGTTTTTTTACAGTGAGAATAGGCAGTGAACGCACGTTGGTGGAAAGTTCTGAGAGGTTGTGTAATTTCACATTTCAAAATTTTAATCCGTAATTTGTGCTTCTTTGGTATTTTATTTTATATAACATGCAACCTTAACTGTAGCTATTTTGAAGAAGCATTAACACTGAAGAGGTTCAAGAAGGAGTAAATCGAAAACAGAACTAAAGATAGAAGAATAGCACCTCCGGTCTTGGCTCAAAACGTTCAGGTATGTTTAAAAGTTTACAAATACGTGGATTACAGAGAAGCCTACACTTGGCTTGATGATGAAAAGGAAAACCCAGCAGTTCATCTTGATCCGGATTTGTCCTCGTCGTTTAAATTTAAATACGTGGGGGGGATACAGAAACGAATAATTAACATTATATTGGAAGTAGGCAGTTAACCGTAAAAAACTTCAGGAAAACAACTTACTGTAGCAAAGTTTAATTAGGGTCAGCATCGCCCTTTTGCGTATGCATGGTTTTACAAAAGAGCTTTTCCAATGTAGATAACGCGGACAGCCACCGGCGAGTCATTCATTGACATTTTAAAAATGCTCTTGTCTATTTTCATTAGCCTGCCGTCATAGTTGAGAATCTTCTTAATATCCTGCCGTTTATTTCCGCTTTTATTAAAAGTTACTTATGACTTTTACCAAAAGAAAAACGAAAATCCAATTCATCTTTATGCACTCGGGTATTTCTACCGAGTGACTGGAGAAGTTGTTAAAATGTTTGCACCCCCAACTGCACATCGTCTCCATGGTTTCCCTTTCGTAGTTATTCAGCGGCATCCATGACAAAGGTTAGAACCACGGTGACCCTACTTAGTCCTCCCGTCGTGGACTGTTCACAATGCTCAATAAGTTAGACATAAAAATACATTAATCCAAAACTGTTTTATTGACAAAATAAAAGTCATTTGCTCTCACAAAGTGACATCTAGATTTTATACAAATGTACATTATTTATAGGTCTTCGTTTATACAAAATTTACAACTTTTTACATAATAATTATATAAATATAGTTTGCATTAAAAACCAGTATAATATTTGGGTACTAAAACATTAAGGCTGATCTCAAACCATCTTTGATATGGTAACTGCTGTCGATTTTAACTGCCTCGAACTATTTTTTAGTTAAGTGTCCTGCCAAGAATATCGGTTAAGACGACTGTTTCTTTGCTTTTCAGAGTAGCATGAATTGCCCATTCTTTTCTAAACCGCCACCCATTTACAATCATGTGCATACAAAAAAGACTGGATTTAGCAGTGTTAGCGGCAGATACATCGTTTTAACCGGTTCCTATACTCTTACCTAATAGAAGTCACGAATAGTTCATTAATATGCTAATTAAAATAAGAGTGGTAGACAATCAACACAATTTGCTGTCCACGGACTCCTTTCAAACCTGTGATAATGGCATCTGCTTGGGGCAAGACACTGAGCTGGCGGTACCGGACCTCCACGTTAATCCTGTACTGACGTCGCTGTACATCGACCCACTAGTGGCCTTGCTTCCCCAGCAGCACCGCGTACAAAACGTTCGCCAAGATTCTAGCGTTTTCCCCGACCAAATCCACACTCCGGACGTGATGCCAACTAAAAGGCACATGAAGTACTTCAACATGAAGACGGCATAGTCCGGTTTTTTAAGTTCTTGCTCCAGCAAACAGGAGCAGTTGTGGGAAATTTCCCAACTCTGTCTGTTATGCTGCTCATAAAAGTAGCACGCGACTATGATTGTTGCAGGTACAGTGTACAGCACTGTAAAAATCCCAATCCTGATCATCAGTTTTTCTAGCTTGTCTGTTTTTGTGCCACCTTGTTTTATAACGCTCCGAATCCTGAACAGAGACACAAATCCAGCTAAAAGGAACATTGTACCGATGAACAAATAGATGACCAGAGGTGCCAGTACGAAACCCCTCAGATTGTCTAAATTTTGATTGCCAACGTAGCATATTCCAGCCACAGGGTCGCCGTCCACTGAACTTAGGGCTAAAACGGCGATAGATTTCATGCTCGGGATCAACCAAGCCGCCAGGTGAAAGTACTGTGAATAACTTGCAATTGCCTCGTTGCCCCACTTCATTCCGGCGGCCAAGAACCACGTCAGGGACAAGATTACCCACCAGATTGAGCTGGCCATTCCAAAAAAGTAAATCAAAAGAAATACTACAGTACAAAGTGCAGGGCCAGTGGTCTCGTAGTGAATGTGCTCCACATCATACTCCCTGTTGCAAGCTACCTTCTCGTGTCCAGCGATTAGTCGTACGATGTAACCAACTGATACAAACATGTAACACGCAGAGAGAAAAATGATTGGCCTCTCAGGGTACTTGAATCTTTCCATGTCGATTAAGAAAGTGGCAACAGTTGCGAACGTGGAAACAAAACACAGCACAGACCACAGTCCTATCCAAAATGCAGTAAATGTTCTCTCGTCTTGGGTGAAGTAAGGATTATGGCAGGGCATTGCGCAGTTCGGAATCTGTCCAGTCTTTACTCGGTTAAAAAGAGGATGTCTGTCACTCTTCAACTGAACCATAGGATCACGGCACTGACACCCCGGCTCGCAAGGTGAAACAGGGGTTCTGTGCTTACCGCCGGATAAGCCAGGTCGGCCGAGTCCATTTTTGCCTTTGTTAGGGTTAAGTTTACCAGGGTAATTGGTCGGCTTCGATAGGACCGGCGAAACTGTCGTCGAATCAGTTCTGTTGTAGTCCATACACAGCGTGTCCGGGTTACCTTGCACGGGCAGCAAGTCGCATTTCATCCTGTCTGGCCAAGGAAAACCGTACTGTCTCATAAGAGGCGCACAGCCAGCTCTGGCTCGCTCGCATACGCTTCGGCAAGGCGGCAGAGGCTTCTTGTAGTCTTCCAGGCAGATAGGAGTGTACATGCTGCAGAGGAAAAACTTCAGGTCCGGAGAACACTGGATTTCGACAAGGGGCCAGAACTGGTGAACCTCCAGGCCAGCCTCGTCTTGTGTGTCGTGGTTGAACTGGTTCGGCATGTATGTGTAGTTGTAACCGATTCCTTTGCAAAGAGGCACCGCGATTTCCTGGCATGTTATCTCCTTGGCTGTGGTACAACTCGATCTCTGTAGAATTACGAGTGCAAGAAGTATGTATATCCCCAACAGGTAGCACTCCATCCTTTAGTGTACAATTTCTCTCATCTGCAGACAAAAATACAGTGTGGTGGACCCGCTTGCTTGTTTCTCTAGGAAGAGCCCAGTCCAATTAGATCTTCAGCAGCGAACCCATTTCGCCTCAGTTTGGCACCAAGTTGCCAATTTACAAACCATGTATATGGTTAAGCAGAGAAAAATCTTTCATACGTGCAGTCAAAATGGCTGAGAAAATGCAACCGCCTAACTGAGCCTGTTATTTTCCTTGTAATTGGCGAGATACTCAATCCTCCAACAACGGCTCGCACCTTCACAGGCTTGCAGACTCCGTCCGAAAATTAGATTGGACTTTCAATGATCGCCAATGACGCTAAAATACACGATCTACATTTGTTCGGTGTAATATCAGCGACACGTCCTAACAAAACGTTCAACTGCAACGTGCCGCTTAGAATATTTATACAGAAGGCGGCTGTGTCACTCCCCCATGTCCGATTGACTAATCACTGAACGGCAGGGGCGGAGTATGAGAATAGGTTAATCAAGTTAAGGTTCTTAAGGTGTTTTGCTACTTCGATTCTGTTTATATTCTAGTAATTTGGTTATCTTTGATTAATTTATTAGCGCCATTCCTCTCCCGACAATCGAAAACACAAAATCCGTCAAGGCTAGCGCCAGAATAAATTATTTTAATAATGAAAACCAATGGCTT
>JAOVYW010000001.1:3200951-3214732 GCA_025775045.1 Hiodon tergisus
TCTCACCATGCGAGAATGCTCACGGGCACAGTGGGAAGGACTCGATCCTGCTGAGGGTTTCTGCGTTCTCACCATGCAAGAATGCGCCCGGGCACAGTGGGAAGGACTCGATCCTGCTGAGGGTTTCTGCGTTCTCACCATGCGAGAATGCGCCCGGGCACAGTGGGAAGGACTCGATCCTGCTGAGGGTTTCTGCGTTCTCACTTCTGAAACACACTGGAAGGTTTTTCCCAAGTGAAATGAAACCAGAAGAACAGAGGTTGTAAAGTGCTCCTGAATCACGTTGGGCTGCTGTCAGCCTGAGAGGAGAAAACTGATCCGGCTGGCAGGACGGGTGGAGTTTCCCTCTGTGGTTTTATTTCACACAAGACATTTACCTCGAGCCAAATGACAGAAAAATGGCAGATATCCTTTCAGACATGATATGAAGTGTATTGCAGGGGGAAGATTTCTGTGAAGAAAGAATGCATGTATCAAAGTTCCTTTACTGCTTTCAACTGTAAATCCTCACCGTAAAAACTTGACTATTATTGAAGGATGAGATCAGGCAACATGGTTTGTGGATGATACATGAAAAAAAATGATACAACGGTTTCCCCGGCTCAATACAAATCAATATGTTCAATGCAATTTTTGCTATGCATGAACACCAATTTAGGACCAAGTTTGTGTGCTGACGCCTTTCAGAAGTCAAACAATGGCAGGTAGATCTGCTTTATCTATTGTCTCTCGCACAAATTGTTCGTTAATGTTATTTCTTTTCAATTTAATTTTCAAAATGAACCAGGGATAGAAAGGTTGCAACTCTTGAAAATAATTTGCCTATTCTGAGCAGGTGACCTGAAAAGGGGAGCATATTTCCTAGAAGACAGACCCCATTGGACCTGCCAATTTTGTAGCCCTTCATCTTTTAAACATGCCATAGATCATACAGCCAATCACAGGTGCCTGGGAGGTTGCTGTGGTCGCTCAAGCAACAAATCCATCTGATCTATCTGCAGAAAACAGTATGTTGAGGTGTCAAAGTCATTTTCAACTGCATCTCGACCTCAGTGTGAAGGTATAAAAATACGAGTCACGATAAAACAATAAAAATAATTAAATGTGCAGACAAAGCTGAGTGCATTTACATTCTGATACTTCCGCTCCACTAGATATGCAAAGATAAGGGCTAAAATGAAAAACAGGTGCAACAGACTATGGACAGCGCCAGCTACCTTATTGGAAATAGCCAAGCCAAATTATTGCTCTGCTGTAATAGGCATATTGTAAAACTTGCAGTCACACAGGAGACCACTTCTAACGAAAAATCCCCAAAAGAGTTGTTCCCGCGCCCTGTCTCCCTTCCCTGTCCTAGATGGACATAGTCACTTAGCTACAGAAATTTGACAAGATGGAGATACGAAGTGACATGGCTGCAAGCAATGACCTGTGCTTAAAAGGGTCACTGAGAAACAAAGGACTCAGGTAAAGGCACAGTGGTCCCTGTCTGCAGAAGAGAATAAGTGGCTCAACTAATGCAACGGTATTTGCGTTGTGACAGATTAACACAGAAAGGAATTATGGTGGGATTGCACAAATTTCTCCCAGAATTGTCAAAGATGATAGACAAGACTGAAAGATGGGCAAATACATCCACAGAGAAGGACATTCCAGATTTATAAAACAAGGCTGAAAATTACACGCTTTGACCCCTAGATCCTAAATAAAGGTCTCCTGCCTGCTCAATGTTTAAATTGATGTTTTAAACTGTAGAACTGCTTGAGTTTTATATTGTAAATGTATTCAAAACTTGATGAGCTGCTAGTTTTGGCTAGGAAAAATGACAAACCTGGTAAAATAAAGGTAAAATAAATGATCTCATTGATAGTAAAAGATAGTAAAAAAGTTTCTCCACATTTAAAAACGGATATGGAAAAATCCAGGACTAAAAGGATATTTGAAATCCCTGATGCGTTACTGACCAAGTCCATCTGGCCAGAAAATCTCCCATGGAAAACTTGCTTAAGCACTAGGGACAGTTGGTAGTACTTAACCACTTTTCACGGTGGGTCATTGTTTTCTAATAGAATTTGTTAATATGTTCAGTAATTAAAGTTTCCGTGACTAGAGTAAACGTTTCAGTTTTGGGCTGCTCTCCAGTGAACGTGTAACTAATTAGCCAGCAGCAACGGCCGCAGCCCAAAGGAAACGCTGCGCTTCATGAAAATTTATCTAAATCACAGTGACTCTCAGCCGCTTCTACCAGTCACGCTGAAGGGGTCCCGACGACTGATGGGCAGTGGCGTTGCGCGGGATAACGATTTTATCGATATTTTCACTATTATTTGACCGTTTTCACAGATTTTCACTGCCACGGGTCACACCTCAGAGAAAAAGCGTTTGCAAAAACTTGTCGGTTTGGTGCTGCGAGCACTTGTGTCAGGAGCCAGCCATGTGAACTGTGAGTTGGCGCTCCACCTGCCTACTGTTTGGCAGGCTTGGCTCTACCCGTGCTTCCAGCGACAGCCAAGTGCTCCCGCGTGAACCGTGGCGTGCCGTCGCAAGATCCCAGTCTTTGTGATATTTATCGCTTGCTCCGCTTGTCATCGCTCTGTTTCTCACATTCACATCGGTGGCGACATTACAATAAGGTTTAGTCCGGTTGGCCCAGGGTTTTTAACACTGCCTACGTTTGTGTGCCTTCAACCCCCTGCCCCCATCCAGCTCCCTCCTTTCCCTCTCCATCTGGGCTTCACTCTCCTATCTCAAATGTCATTCCTCTGCCTTTGTATCTGTAGGCCTTTTGCTATTGAATGTTGGTTTCCAGTACTCTTCCTCCCCACCCCCCTTCTCAATCCCTTTTTCTCTCCCCCTCTCTCTTACTCTCTCTCCAGGGCCTAATTATGAGGCAGCTTCAAATAAATACATTTTTTTTTTTTTTAACAAAACAAAAAAAAAAACTGCACGGCCCTTTTTTTTTTACAATGGGCTGAATTTTGCCCCTCTATTCTCAGCAAGCTCTTATTCAGTAGGGGCACTTAAGAATTGGACAGGCCTGAGATTTTCAGGGTGCAGTAATTGTGTCTCATTAATTCTTACAGTAATGCAGGGGAGCTATACAGGCAACGCAATTAGCAGGCTGCACCCTGAATAGACCAGTTAATCAGTGGACAAAAGCTGGGGCTCAGAACCCATTAGGCCAAAAGGAAGTGTTGCCATTGTCAAAGACAGAAGGAATGCATGCAGAGATGCCTTAATTTAGAACAAATTGGAAAGTGGAATAAAAAAAGGTTTTCTTTGCCTTAACCAGACTTCCTGCTTTTCCGTTTCACATAATACTTCTCTGGAAACCAAAGACTCCTCCCTGGGTTTGAGTTTTATACATGGCAAGATTATACCCCTAGCAAAGACTTGTGGTAGGATTTGAGCTTTACATAGGCATTGTTGTCTATTTCCTCTTCCTGCTTATTTTCTTTGTTGGTAAATTCTGTTTCCTTATGAGACTTGTTTTTATTTTTCCAATGATTCATAAATGAATCGTGTTAGCTTATGAAAACCTTTTTTTTTTTTTTTACCTCCATTTTGACCTCAAAATTTCTGGGTGTTTACTGTCCAAACTACTGCTAAAATGCTGTTATTATTTTACGGATTATACTTTTTTATTGAAAACCAATTAAACCAAACAATAAAATGAACACGATATCGTAAGCACTTTAAGTTTAAATTCCCATAGACATGCTTCAAAGCAAATAACTAACCAGATTCATTTTCTTCTTTATTTTGTCCGTATTCTGCCTGCTCCTTTCAGCTCCGGACACAAATCCATATCTGTTGACTCAGGAGTCTGGTAGACCTATCCCTCTCGTCTTCATACTGGAAGAAAGAATAGTAGACCCTACATCATCTTCTCCACACTCTCCCTCCCTGTAGCTTTATCTTTATCCCTGCTAATCGCATCTCCGGCCAGTCCTGCGGGAAAATAAATGAGCTCTCCTGGTCATTAAAATTAAGCATTGAATTATTGACACGTAATTAGCCTGTCTTTTTTTTGTGTGTGTCTGTAACGCTGAAAACTTTTCACGTGGGGACAGAAAATTTTTCTGCAGTCATCAGAACTCAAAAGTGCTTTAAATCTGCACTTGGAGAAACCCTATTTGTAAAACAATAAGAACAATAAGAATGGAGCCATCTCATTTTGTCTGAATTGTATTCCCGTGCAAAAAATAACTATTCCCTTCTGATCTTCACTATAGTGAAAACGGCACCGTTTTGGTTTATGCAAATATGTCAAAATATATGCATTTAACTAAAGTTTAGGTCCTAGTGAATAGTATCTATGAATGCTCACAAAAAGTCTTCTTTCCATTTAACTGGACCCTTGACTTTATTAATGCACATCTTGTATTTCAGAAATGTGTGACCATAAAATGTATCTTTGAATTGTAGCTGAATTCTACTGCACTTGGTTTTTGGTAAGGCTGCTGGTTTCTGTAACACTTTTCTGTCAAAATGTGTAATATGCCAGAAATATTTGCTTCATTCTTAATTCTAATACGGTTTAGAAATCCCTTCATCTCAGAAAGTCAAGAGTTTTGACAACCTGCTCAGGAAAAATCCTAGGTAAGTCAAATATGTAAATACTTCCTCTGGCATCTTATTTTGTTTACTGCAAACCTAGAGTATATCTGCATATTACTGGCTGGTGTAATTTGTTTTATTGCACTATGGATTTTGAGCCAAAAAGCCTTCTCTAAACTTGTGTCAGGATATTGATTGTGAGATTGATGGTGTGTTTTTGGATTAAATACAAACTCTTTCTCAATCCTCCTTTCTTATTTTTTGTCAGAGAGAGAACACATTTTTCCAGTTTGGAAGAAGTGGCATATTTTCATACTGACAAATGCTACACAACAATGCATTAAATATTAATAAACCATGCATGTCAAACAATGTATATGAAATGTTTGTTTTTCTGTTGCACCATGCAATCATGCCATGGAAAAAGGATCGAGGATCCACGATCTCTTTAGGTTTCTAGCAGTTTATTCACCTTGTAAACATTGATTGGTGCCCAAGTTTCAATGATGTCATCTGCTCTCACATGCCTGAGGTGCAAGCCATTGTTTGATTGATTGATTGAATCAGCCTTCAGTATGGGATTTACTCACATCAGTAACATAAGGTTTTCATGTGTCTGGATTTTTCATTTGCCCAACCAAATTTGGTGGATAGGTCGGCAATGATTTATTTGAACAAAATGTTTGTTATTCTCAGTGCTAAAAACTTTTAACACTGGGGAAAGAGGTTTATTTTTTTTAATGGCAGGGGGGTTAATTTAATGGTGGGTGGTGCTTAATTAAAACTTCACAGAAAACACGCTGACATTGCTTACAATGCACCTTCAACCTTCAGCAATTTTTTATTAGAATACCATTCTTTAAATGAGACTGCTTAGCATTGTGCTAACGCAATTAACCTGTTACATTATGTGATATTTACTCATAATTACAATGATAAATACATTTTAAAAACTGCCCATCAAATCATTGGTCAGCTTGGTGATGTATCACAGATCTTTTCCAAATAGACCCTGCTTCAGAAGATTATTATTCATACAGTTGATGTTCACCTTTCGGTCCTCACCTGAATTTTTTGTGGTAGGAATTGTAATCAGCGATGTCGATTACATCGGTGTGAACAAAGCAGAAAGTCAAAGAGAGCTATATGATCTCAGTGAGATAAGCAAATGTCACAGGTCCATGGCAAACCGCATAACCAGGCGATGTGTGTCTGTAACGCCACTGTTCCGCTTGGTGGGTCTTCACAACATCCTGAACTTTCTGCCTCACTGAGAAAGGGTGTCACAGCTAAAACACGGCAACGCGACATTCACTAAAACTTAGGTCCGGTTTATATGTAATTTTGTCACAAAGACAACGGATGCTGATGGCCTTAAAATTGCTCAGTCATTTGCTCAGTCATTATCATTTGCAAGGCATAGTTAGCTTAACATAAATGCAGACTAGAAACATTTTAATGAGAAGGACCCAACTACACAAGACAGAGATGTGTATTTTCAAGAAAATAAAAATACTTTACCAATTATCAGTACTTGTTATTGTAAATTGTAAATTTGTCAGCCTGCTAAACATACTTAACCACATTTCCTTTCCTAACTGCTGGTGATAATGATTGTTTTGCATGCCATTTACGTGGGTAATTAACATATGGTTGCTGACAAATACCATAGCCCGGTTCTTTGCAAATCGACCCCATTGACTTGCTAATAGGACCTAGTGTAAGCAGATTGCTTGCTGTATTTTCCATTTGTACAAATACAAACACACTGAATAAAAACAATTCTCCCCTTTGCCACCTACTTGAAAATAATAGATTTTTATAAAACACGGTTGAAAACCTGTAGTATTATATTGTGCAGTTTATATTAGCATGTGTTTGCATGATTTTTAAAACATATTTAAAATTTTTAACAAATAAACAATTATTTATTTTTAAAATATCTGTAGGTTGAGACACAGGAGGGTTTTGTATTTGATTTAAGTGTTTTGTCATATTAAATAAATTATTTCCCTGAATATTTTTAACACATGCTTTACAACTTTAAAAGTCAAGCCATTATAATTTTTCATAGGGCAATAATGGTAATTATAATTGCAAATTGTATTTCTCAATTAAGATTACAAGTTAGCCTTTTTAAAACACTCAAAACAATGCTCAGAAATATATTTTGCTGAACATTTCTGGTAATGGCATGGTGGTAGTCAAAATTTTTTCGATTATCTATTAATTTTAAAAGCTTTAGTCTCAGATTGGGATCAAATCAACACTTTGACATTTAATAAAATTGATTTTAACAGTTTTTGCTTTTTTTCTATAATAATCTTTTTCTTTTTCTTTAACTACACATAAAAAGAAAAGGCCTTTGAATACAGTTATAGAAAGGGCAATTAGAGGGGTTTCCAAAGCCTCTAACCCCCCCCCCCCTTGGTCTTAGTCTTGAAACTCAAATGGGATTGGGCTCATTCTTAACTAGAACTTGTTTGTTGGCGATTTGGAATTATACTTTTGACTAAATTGTTACAGATATTGGTTTTACATATCTGACAGGAGTACCATTGACATAATCACCATTGAACACAAATTAAGACATAATTTCTCTCTTGTTTGCACTTTCATTTTGATTTAACACAGCTGTAGTTCTTTTCTTTAAAAATACGACATAGCAGCTTCTCCATTGCCATTGCTGTTAATATGCTTTCCGGTCACGTTTTTTCACTAGCTGTGAAGCAGTCTATGAAATCTTCTGCCTCAAAGCTACTCAACGATCTGTCCAGAATTGTGCAGATCAGCCTCTAAACAAACCAACTGCAGTTGGTTAAATCACAGCTGAATTTTGGTGTTGAAACATTTTGCCCTATAGCAATATAAGTTCAACCCAAAACAATTACACTGAGAAAATTTATTTCTGGACAAAAGACAAGATTTCCTGCCAAGAGAAATTGTATGATGATCAAAGGGCACCCTAATAACTCTGCAGGTATGGCAATAGAACTTCATAACACAGTATGTCTCTAAAAAATATATATAAAAATATATAATATATTTCACCATCAAGGTCTGATTGACTATTGCATTACATTGTATATTAAATAGTAAATACGGTACAGTAACATAAAATTAGTGCATAAAAGGACAGCTAGCTATGAACATGGTAACATACAAATATTTTTCTGTTTGAATACAAGTTTTGTATATGTTGTGCCCAAATAAATATAGACTATACTGTCAGGGCAAATGGGCACCTCATTGTCTCAGTCACCTTCAACAAATCTATTTAATGAAATATAATTTTAGTGATTTGTTACAGTTTGTAAAATTAAATTAGAAAATTAAGGCTTTAAAAAAACTGAGTTTTCATGACTGAGAAAGAGACCAGAGTAGGGAACATTTAGGTAAACTACTTTATCGTACCATATTTAAAACAAAAAAATGGAAAAGAGTTGCTTTACTTGTCCATTATGGACATCCCCTTTGACTTTATGATATCTATAAGAGCTTATTTCCAACTCAACCTAAGCAATACTAATTACGCAATAACTATTTTAACTGACCGTAGCTTGTCTTTCCCAGTATCACATGACACGCCACTTCTTATTTGGCATGGTTTGCCTTCTGAGATCAATGTTCATTGATAAAGAACACGAAGACCTTGAGTTGACATGTGACTCAAGGTCAGGGACATAAAAGTCAATGAAAAATAAAACATGCTTTAATTTCAGCACAAAGCATATAAACATACATATTGAGAAAATAGCTTATTAAAACAAAAACAATAAAAAAACATATGACCATATACAGTTATTATACACATAACATATACATATACATATCAGGTTTTTAAGTGGATAGCCTATAGTCTGGGGAGTCTACAGCAACTAAGAACCCAAGTGTTTGTAATTATGTACAGAAAGGTGTTTAATGGAAAGCCTGTAACTTCAATGGAAGACCCAATCTCGGGAACAGAGATGTCATGCGTGCTAGGTGGAATAATGGCTTAACAGAGTCCACAAATTCAACAATGGACGAGACCCTTCATTTATAAACAGCATTGTCACAGAAAAGACACCAGATGTGAGCAACATGTCCATTTGGACCTTTGATTAATTTTTAAAATTTCCACTTTCATGTTGTGTCCTAATTGTTTATGCAAAACCAATTCCACAGAACACAGCTGAATTCCTGCAGTTGGTTAAATATTAATGTGGCTGTCAATGTATGAGCATTATGTTACTTTTTAACCACACACTTCGTTAAATATTCAATCTCAGGAGAGAAAACATTGGATTTCTTACCTTCAGGATTTCAGCCTTGTTTTTGGTTTGCTCTGATGCCAAGTTTCATCTTAATTGGGCTTTCTGCGTACATTTCAAAACACAAATCGTAAAAGTTTTCAAATATTTATTGATTACTCGTGTACAATTTTTTGATGGGAGGTATATATTAAACTATTTTATGGCTGGTCATGCAGTCCAATTACTCATAACTGGTTCACAATTATGCAGTCTTCAACAGTAACCTAAAATGACACAATAGTATCTAGAGCCTTTGAGATTGTTTTGGAAACAATTTGCACTGGTGGCAGTGTGGCCATTTAACATATACATATCACTCAACAAGCTAAAATGGTTATATTGCAATAGTTAGAATTAGTCTAATGGGTTTTAATGGTTGTTTATTGTGAGTCTCTGTTAAGCGTAGCTACATGCATTGATTAGTGTTGCCTGAACACTGAGGGCATGGGATATATATTGGGGCAGCTTGGGAGGAATGGGAGAAAAAGATCGGGAGGATAGTGGCAGCTAAGGTTGCATGTTCCATTGGCAGTGTCATCTGAATGAAATTGCACAATAGGAGTTTTGCGGCACAGCTAACCAACCTGTGGCTGGTTAATTTGTTCTATAAAGACAAATCATGAAGATGCCAGCATTCAGTAGTTGTTTTAAAGCACTGGCCACCATTTTTATTCCGTCCACATTGCAATATTTTGTAAAATGTCCACAGCAATATTTTGTTCTGTGTGAGAAAGATGATTCACTGAATCATTGACCTGGCCCTATGAATGTTCATATTGAGATGCATGTCATATACTGAACACGTCTATGCTGAACATCAAATTCTGTGTTAGTTATTGAGATGTGCAAGACCCGCATCATAGGACAACTAGCAGTGAATTTCATAACACTTAAAAAACCCACACAGAATATATATCCATAAATTGCTCAATTTCTTTGTTTCAACAGATAGATTTCACATTTCAGATTATTGATGACATATCACATTGATGACAAAATCTAGTCCTTTTCCCCATGTGGCATGCATTCAAAAGCTGGAGGAAAAGGCAATCTGTATGCTCACAATTGTATATCTATGATGCCAACATTTCAACAAACTATGCTAATAACACACTCATACACCGATCAGCCATAACATTATGACCACCTGCCTAATATTGTGTAGGTCCCCCTTTTGCCGCCAAAACAGCCCTGACTCATCGAGGCATGGACTCCACTAGACCTCTGAAGTTGTGCTGTGGTATCTGGCACCAAGACGTTAGCAGCAGATCCTTTAAGTCCAGTAAGTTGCGAGGTGGGGCCTCCATGGATTGGACTTGTTTGTCAAGCACACGCCACAGATGCTTGATTGGATCGAGACATGGGGAATTTGGAGGCCAAGTCAACACCTTGAACTCGTTGTTGTGTTCCTCAAACCATTCATGAACCGTTTTTGCTTTGTGGCAGGGCACATTATCCAGCTGAAAGAGGCTAATACCATCAGGGAATACCATTGCCATGAAAGGGTCTACATGGTCTGCAACATTGCTTAGGTAGGTGGTACGTGTCAACTTTTGCACAGTACTGTATATACACACATACACAGTACCTAGCAAGTATTCAGACCCCTGACCAATACTGAATTACGAATTGCAAACTGTTTGACAATTTATTAGAAAGCACTGAAACCCAAAATCAGTTATTGTTCGGTGACATTGGTTTTATGTTGGGTAAATATTTGTTTGACAAATATAAAACATAGAAATATGTTTCTTGCATAAGTAGTCCCAACATAGCAATATTTGGTAGAGCCACTGTTTGTATTCACTGCATTTTGCTCCGTACCATCCATTCTTCCTTCAGTTCTAACACGACGCCCAGTCCCTGCTGATGAGAAGCATTACTACAACATGATTCTGACACAACCACACTTCACTTTGGGGATGGGCTGTCTTGTGACAGTATTTGGTTTGCACCACACATAGTGCTTTCAGTTTTAGCCAAAAAGCTCTAGCTTGGTCTTATCTGACCACAAAACCCTTCCCCAGATCACAGCAGGGTCACTGCTCTCTAGCAAACTCCAGACATGCTTTCAGCTGGTAAGTTTTGAGTAATGGCTTTATTGCCACCCTCCCATACAGGCCAGTGTTATGCCGAGCTCATCATATGATGACTGGCGCACCATTACTCCACTCACAGTCACTGAGGGAAGTGTGTAGCTCCTTCAAAGTGATTGTTGGCCCCTGTGGTGTCTCTCACAAGTCTCCTGTTTGAGCACTGAGTTTTGAGGGACAACCTGTTTTTGGGAGTTCCTGGGTGGTGCGATGCAGCTTTCACTTCTTGATTATTGATCCAACTGTGCTCACTGGGATATCCAGACACTTGGATATTATTTTTTTTCACCCGTTACCTAACTTCTGCAGAATGCCCTTTGGTCTTCAATTTCCTTTAGATTCAAGCCTGACTAACGATTCTTCAACAGTGAGGTTTTTATCCAGAAAATGTGACACGTGATAGGGCAATTTGTTTCATCTATGTTTACTGGGAGCTTCCACAGCACAGGGCTTGAATTCTCATGTAAGCAAAATATTTCTTTTTTTTAATTATTTGCCATATAAACATATCCCAACATAAAACCAATGTCACCTTACAATAACTGATTCTGAGTTTCAGTTAAAAAAAAAAAAGATATCAAACAGGTCAAAATTTCAATGTACAGTTTGTAATTTAGTAATTTGAGAAAATTGGTCTGAACACTTCTGCCCATATTTAAGAAAACCAAATAATATCCTTTCTCAAGTGTTTGCATTAGACATCCAGGTTACTCACTAGTGCTTCCTAAGACAAGTTTGTATCGGTTTCCCTAGTGCTTTGCACAAGTTGTTTCAATTACAGTGCCACCTTAAACAAAACACATGCAATTGAGTATGGAAATGGTTTCTATTTTTAACCTATAATTTTACTATGATAGTTCTGGATTGGCAGTTGGGCTGCCAGTCTGTCAAGCTGCATGCACAACGCCCGAGGATGAGCTATGTGGATGTACCAGTAATAGAACTCTGCAGCAAAGTGCCCATTAGCCACGTTGACCTAATTTTCACAACAACAAGCAACAGCTGAGACTGGGACAGACTTCAGGCATGGTGGTGCTCAGTGGGTTTACTAGGCCACAATGGCATCCACCGGCTGGTGAAAGGACGCCCCAGCAGCACGAGCAGCAGCCAGACAGGGGCTCTGTGATCCTGGCGCAGCTCTGTAGCAGCTGGCTTTGGGCTCATTGGCAGCATGGTGGCCTTGGTCTGAGGGCCTTCCTAGATGGGAATAGTGTCACTCACATAAGGCATAGCTGGAACAGTTCAGGGACTTTGGTGAAGGGCCTTTCAGCCTTCTAGTGGCAGCTGAGGCGTTAATGAGTGGCTGATCTAAAAGTGACTATGAACCTGGTGGCGCCTCCAAGGCCTGCCCTGTGGCCACTGTCCACTCTGAGAGATAACCTCAAGGGTTCTACTCTCACGGCAATGCTAGTACCTAGGATCTGTCAGAGCGGCCAGTCTTGCAACACAGGAGCACCTACAATGTTTCGGCTGTGCTGTGGGGGAGGGGGAATGGGATACCCCTTAACAGAGGAGGAGTCTGGGCTATTGGGAATCTGCTGTCCATCCCCCTAACCAGAATCTACAGGTGTTTGCTCAGTGTTGTCAGGAGCAGCCAGGTCCTTGTGGCCTGCCGGCTGAATAGTTTTGATATCAAAACACCTCTGTGTGCTCACCCTGGCTTCTTAGCTGATAACCTTGCAGTTAAAGTACATCACTGAGAAAAACACAGTCTAGATCCAGGTGAGCAGCATCACTGGGACCATCATCATTGCCCTCTACAATTCGGAAGACGGCAGCCTCACAAACAGCTATTTGCTAAAAATGCCTTACAGATTTTTCCATTTGGCTAAGATCACTCTCTAGTGTCCTGGTTATATAAAAATCATATTGTTTGAAAGTGAAATACTACTGTGAAAAAACAAATCCATGGGGAAATTGCATTTGCCAGCCAGCTTGTTAGTTATACCTGAGATTTCAAGTTTTGAGAGGTGCAGGGATATTTAAACTTCAAATATATTCATAACTCTTTCAACTGAAGTGGTTCTACCGTTTAGAACCTTTTGTAGAACCAGGTGTATCCACATGTAATACAAGTAGAACATTTAATCTGGAAGCAAGTTGTAGAAGTCATTAAACAAACATAATTACAAAAAGTCATGCTATATTTGTCTATTTCTTTCTGGAATGTGTATACAGCTAATTATAATGATTGATGACTCATGCACAACCTTGAGGTTGTCTGAACACTACAGTGATAAATACATGTTATAGAATGACTGTATTTTGTCAAATGACTGAAGAAGTAGTAAGAGTAGAAAGATAAGTTTTTAATCATTTAAAACTTCAGATGGAGGACTGTCACCATTGACATTTTTTATAGATCAAATCTCAGTTATAGAATCACAGACTGGAGTTGTAATACGAATCGGAATCCTGCAGTAAAGATTAAAGCAACTTCCCATCAATGTGGCGCCAAGCACAGTAATTTCACCCCACAATTTTTTTTCCTCCCAGGGATCCTGCGAGGAGTTGGTATCAGATTGGAGGCAGCTTTAGTTGGAACGTGATGTAAGGAAAAGGGAAGGCTTTGAAATGTCCGACGCGCGATTAGCAATTCTAAACATTGAGTTTACATTCACAGTCCTGGCTTGAGAGCATGTGCCACATGAAGGCTTTGTGGCTTTTGTGAGGAAAGGGCCACCTTTAGGAAGGGATATGGGACAAAACATCATGTGTGGAGATCTCTCTATAAAAATGTCTACAAAAATCCTTTCGTATGTATAAATGTATTAGTAGTGATACACACACACACACACACACACACACACACACACACACACACACACACACA
>JAOVYW010000001.1:3240113-3258386 GCA_025775045.1 Hiodon tergisus
AATTTGTATTCTTTATTTTTTTTATATAAACTCCTCCAATAAAATATTTATACGTGACAGTACTAGTTTTATTTAAGTATGCCTGTTTCGTGATAATTGCCTGGTTCCTGAATAATAGTCATTAGTAGTATTAGTAATGTCAGCAACAAAAATGTGGCTAACTAATATTGGGCAAGGATATGAAAACTGACTAATCAAAGGGCAGCTCCATTCTTTTAGTGCACTGTTTCCCATGTGTTTTTTCTGTGATGGAATGTGTGTGTTGGTCATTTTATCCATAAAATAAATTATTTGACACAAAGTGAATATAGTGGTGACAGATAGAAGGTTGCAGACAGTGTAGCGGGTACTGATCTTGATCTGATGTCTTGAAAGGTGAATGATCAAGTCAGAGTAACTTTAGTCCTGGACGTACATGACCTCATGACGGTTTGAGGTCTAGGCTTATCTCTAATTATCTGAACCAGAACATGAGCTATTTTGAGGTAATGTGCCATGAAATATCACTTCATGTGTTTTCATTCACAACACTTCTTGTTTCCTTTTGCTTTAGACCTGTTTGGAGCTAGAGCGATACCTCCAGAGTGAGCCATATGTCTCTGCATCTGAGATAAAGTTCGACTCCCAGGAGGACCTCTGGAGCAAACTCATTTTGGCGTGCGGCGACAAGGGGGAGTCTGACAGAAAAGCCCCTCACTTGAAGGAAGAGGACAGTCAGGATAACCATATCTCAGAGACCACTAGCTTGAACTCAGATGCCAGCAGCGAGGCCTCCGACAGCTGGGGGGAGCTCTCGCCCACTCGCGGCTTTACGTCGAACCCTCTGAAAGGCGTTTTGGTCAGTCCTGAGCATTTGGGTTCCTCTGTCATCAGCACCCCTCCGTCCTCCCCGGAGGCTGGCGTGGAGCCCACCATCCCACCGGTGTGGCACAGTGTACCACGAGAGCTAAATTTGTCAAGTAAGATCCGAGCTGGAGGCGTTGGGAAAAATACGGAAAAGACAAGCCCCACCAATGGAGAAACTTCACCTGATGGCAGGAGACGCGTGCACAGGTGTCATTTCAATGGATGTCGGAAGGTTTACACAAAAAGTTCACACCTAAAAGCACACCAGCGTACCCACACAGGTTAGTAGGCCTCACCTGGTTAAATATCTGTGGGACTGCCCTTGTGTTGATGTCATGTCAACATAAACATTTATTGCATTCTTTCTGGGCAAAGGTTCAGAAATATGAGGATGACATCAGATAGACGTCAGCCTCGCTGTTATCAGAAGGTTATTCTTGTGGTGTATGAAGCTACATTTAGTTTTTATTCATTCATTTTTTCTTTCTCTTCCTGAGGAAGTTGTATGATTTTCATTGTTAACTTATGGAGTCATTGTATGTTAAAACATTTACAGTTGTGGGTTTCAGTTTGTGTTAAAACCTGTGTAGATAAAGTTATATAGCTGTCACCCTTTGCTGGACTAAATACCAAAACTATTAGCTAGCCTCCTTGGAATGTGTCTTGATGTAGGGGGATGGGATCCTTGTTTGAATTAAGGGACACAGCATATCAAAACAGATTGAATTTCACCATGGGAAAGAGAGAGAACTTCAAGTCATGAGTTTCTTTCTTTCTTTCTTTTTCCTTTTTTTAAATTGCTGTCTGAATTGGCTTTAAGATTAATTGTATATGTAGCTGTCACTGGGAACATGGCCCCTGACTGTCTCTTTACGAGCTCCCCTGCTCTCAGAGAGGAGTTTCTGCATTCCAAGCATTCTTAGTGTTTGTGAAGCTAGCAGAGTAAGGGGGTGTAAGCTATGTAAGACTTCAAAATATCACCAGTTGTTGTGTTATCAGACCATACCTTCTTTGCATCTTCAGTATTGTATGTTACTGAATGTCAAGTATAGCACACAATATGCGGTCGGTGAGTGTTTCTGTGTGCTGTGGTGCAATGACTTGATGTTAGGTGTAGTACTATGTTGAACTGTTAATATAAAATACACGTATATAATATTATTTTATTTTATTTATTTATTTATTTTGAAGGTGAAAAGCCTTATAGGTGTTCATGGGAAGGATGCGAGTGGCGTTTTGCACGAAGTGACGAGCTTACGAGACACTTCAGGAAGCACACTGGTGCCAAGCCATTTAAATGCAGTCATTGTGACAGGTATGATCACTTTCATCTCATTTGTTTAGGACATAAAATATTAATCAGAACCGTTCTCTTTGTTTCCCTTCCGTTAAATGTGTATAACTGCATTTACATTCCCTTGTATTGTAGGTCGGTATAGTCTTGTAGTCAATGTGAAGTGCAGATTGATGTGATATGTTTTGTTATCTGATTAAATTCACAAAAGGGGGGGGAAAGGTAACGCTGTTGCTGGAAGTTGAAGTTGACTTAAGCCTGTAGGCTCAATATCTGTTGGAATTTGATTTCTACAGTGAGGAAAGTGCTGAGGTCAAATGCCCTTTTGCAGTCTGATTCCAGGGTCTAAAGGTTTCACATTTTTTCCCCCTTTTTTCCAGGTGTTTCTCTAGGTCTGACCATTTGGCTCTTCATATGAAGAGGCACCTGTGAGCGGGACAGGGAGAGAAAGAGCAAGGGGAAAGTCTTGTCTCCTGACCTGCTTCAAGGTTGAACTGCCCAGAGGGAGGGGAGTGTGCTCCAGCCAAAGCATGCCATTTGCACCATACCCAGTGCCTCCAGGACCTCTTGGAGAAGGTGTTTCGAAGGTTGTGGAAACATAAAACAAAATCCTGTATGAAGCAGCGAAGCGCAAGGGAGTAGGGGTTGAATTTAGAGGGTGGGGGGGGTGGGGGGAGAAAATGAGTAAATATGTGTCATGGTGTTTGAGAGATTCTTAAACAAATGCGCTTATAATCACCTGTTCAGCTCCCAGAAGATCTTTACAGTGAGCATGTGTGCCGGGAAGGTTTGGCTGTGTGAGTGTCCTGTGTGCTAGGAGGTACCAGAGTCGCTGTGGACTGAATGGTGGTGAGGAGTGAGTTTTTGTTTTTTATGTTTGGTCATGGGTAGGCGTGCGACAGAACGAGTCTGTGTGTTTTGGTGAGTGGAGAAGTGAGCCTGGACTTGAGGGACGGGGTGGTTCATTAGTGCCTCCTATGGGGTGTAAAAACAAACAAACAAACAACAACAAAAAAAAAACTGTTGCTGTCCAATGGTCCCCCATCCGAAAGGAGGCAGAAACCCCCCTACCTGAATGAGAGGGCCTTTTTGGTGTTTGGTGCAGCTACTAAATGTGCAATGTGTAAAGTAGCTTGTTTTACATGCTACAGAGCTCATTTATAGTTCATTGTATAAGCTGTGTGCTTAGAGATATAACACAACTATAACTTCAGTATAATAGACAGGTGTTGCATGGTTCTAGGGTTTGTACACTTCCTGTTACATGTCACAGGACTGCAAATAGATTCCTATAAAGTGCAGCTACGTACAAATGGTTCAATGTTACAATATTGTGCATAAGGCACAATTTTGGGGGGTTTGGGCGGGTTGGGGTTGAGACCACTATTGCTTAGCAACTGATTTACTCATGAAGCTATTTTCTTTCACTTATTTATGCCTTGAGGTCTAATTTCCTTTTTTCCTTTCTACCTGTTAATGCACTATTGACCTTAATGGTGCCTTATGCAAGTGACCTTGTCCTGAGGAAGAGATTACTCCCCAGGGGGTCACACATAGTGGTATGGGTGGTTGAAAAGCTTTATTAAGGCTGCAATTCACTGAACTTTCACCCTTTACTTGTAGCTTTCAAGTCCGCTTAACTCAGCAAATTGATATCATCAGTTATTAGATTACATCATCTTAGATGACATCATTAATTGGGGCCCAGAGACACAAGATCAACTTTCTGCTCATAATCTAAAAAAAAAAAAAGGATCTTGACGTGAGGAATTTTTTTTGTAGAGCACTTAAATCAAGTTTATTTCTTTACTACTGTGTAGTATATATTGTATATGAGTAACTCTACACAATTTGTGTTAATGTAAATTTAATTAAAAGGTACAAAAATTCAGCTGAGGGCAGAAATGGGAGGTTGTTTTGTGTCAACTGACTTAATAGAGAATCATTGTTGCCTTTTTGTTAAAGTTTAGACCTGTATTCTCTGCAGTGGATACTGAAGAGAAGTAAAAAAGAAAAAAAAAAAAAAAAAAAAACCCTAAAGATTTACTGTAATTAACAAGCTGTGGCTGGACGGCCCCTGCCTTGTCCTGCATCTTTTTAATGAATTGCTAAAGGCTCGGCTGGCATAAAATCTGTTGCAGACTGCTGACTCGGGAGGTTGGTTATTGACCTGTCTGGAGTGCTTTGTTTTAGTCAGGCGTAAGATAAAAGTGGTGACCAGGATTTCTAGAGAGATTGAATCATTGAACAGAAGTGTAAATTTCTAAATCGAATAATAATATATGTAAAACTAACCAAGTGTCTTTAAGTGTACGGTTTTGAACGTGGATCATTTTGCAAAAAAAATAAAAAAAATAGTGTAAGGACCAAAAAAAATTATATTAACAATGATAAAAACAATTGCTTTGTAAATCTAAAAAGATAATTCAGTTATACTAAATGAGATAAAAGTTAAAAAAACGGAAAATAATAACCGAGTAACCGCGTATTATACATTTTGTCTTTTTTTCTGTCTAATTCAGTTTTATGAACAAACCCTGTTTTGTTTAGAAAAAAGTTAACCGTGACAATTTTCTTGCTGCAAGCATGGTTTAGCAGAGAAATATTGATGGCAGATGATTAGCGGTTTAAAAATCTTGAAAGACTGCAGCAATTAAACTAAAAGCAAAGGGAGAGGGTCAAGGGAAAGAACATCTCGTCTTAGAGACAGCAGCCAGTAACATTCAGATGGTAATTGAGCCTTAATGAAGCCTCATGTTTTGTTTGCAACTTAACTAACAGGTATATCTATGACTGATACTTTTCATGTTGTCAAAATCCCCTGTTATTTTAAGAATCTTTGTAAAATTTTGTATTTTTTTCTTTCCAAAATTTTATTTGAAATTGTTATATTTCTGTATGAATGTATTTTTTATTGGAATAACAAGAAATGAATTACCATACTCTGATCGTGTCTTTCTTACCCACACTATCCAACATTATATCTGTGTACTAATTTGGGCCTGGCAGTGAAAGTGTATTGAATTTGGTTAATTTCTAACCCCTGGTTCCTTATTGCCTTCTAAAGGCAAAATCCATCATCTTGCACAGTATGCTAAGATTGTAATGTCTTTGTGCACTGATAATTTCAAAATCTGTGTGGTTTAAATCCTGAGTCTTCACTTTAGGTTCCAAGCAAAGAATCTAGATGCAAACATTCAAAGGACCAATACACAATGAACCGGGGTAAAATCACGGGTTTACCCAGCATAAATGGCCCGCAATCCCACTCCGTCTTTCCACATGAGCTGTTTATAGCTTCCTGCCTACGTCTGCCTAATTCAGCGTTATGATGTCCCAACGAGGGGTCTGTAACCTCATCCATGTAGCCATCTAAAATTCCTTACAACGTATTCATTTCCATGGCCTTGGTGGAAGAGATTAATATCTTGCACTGTGTTTAGTATAACTTTTTGTCCACCCTCATCGCGCATCTGTCTTTGTTTGAACTGAAAATAAAGAACCCATTCATTAATATGTGGAGGTGAACAATTGCTACTATTAGGCCACCTTTTGAACGTGGTCTCGGGTGCTCAACATTTGATTAGTTTTTCCTGTCATTTCATGGCTGTGGCCTGTTCTGTTTTCAAGGACAGTCTGCTACATTGTTTGGGTAACTGTCTCTAAACCTTGGATAATCAGAGGCTGCAAAAGCATAATGTTTAATGGTCACATTCATTGCTGTAAATATCAAAATGCCTTCAACTTTTTTTATAAAAAAAGTGTTTTTCTCCCACTTTTTGTTTAAATCTGAATCCCAAAAACGTGAAAAGGTTCTTCTAGGCTTGAAAATGGCAAATTCAGCTTTGGAAGAGTCTTTTTTCCAAACTGAATAGTCTCTGATAATTTGTGGTAGATGTCAATTGAAGAATTAAGTCACTTAGATTATGTGGAGAGAGAGAGAGAGAGCGGCTACATTTATTACGATGATATCAGCCTGACCTTCGTGCAGAATTCCAAATGGTGGTGGCTGGGGGGGGGGGGGGCATGTCTGTGTCTCATGCAAAGTAAGATAGGCGTGACATCACCAATGCCCTGGCTGGAGCCTGGCGGCTGATGACTGGTACAAAGTGCCGAAAGTAATGCTTGTGTGCCTGTGTGTAAAGTAGTACAAATCTTTACAACGTAGTAAGGGTGAACAAATGTGAATAGTGACTAATGTTACTTGAAAAGTAATTATATTTGTTTAGCCACTTTGTGGTGTCCATTCCTATTGCAATGCCTTTACATGGTCAGAGGAGCTGGCTAATATCATTTCAAGGTCTGATGCATACAAAGAAGCCCAGAAGACATAAACACCAAAGCGATATATTGCTGCACAGCGGTTCCATGATGTCTGCAGATTGCCGCAGAAGGGTACATCTGTGTACAATAGAACCCATAAAAGTACTGTGTTTACTGTATCTTAGCGGTGAGTTTTGGGGAATGACACAAGTGGCAGTGAAGATTTATTCAGAAGAATTACTACTTGCGGGCTTGTTTTTCATGATGCATGCAGGCATAAGTGTATAGGTGTACAAAGTATGAGTTTTTAAATAAAGATATGAAAGGGCAGACACGACATGACTGATTTTAGCGACTGCTTTGTGGCTGACGGAGCCCCTTTGCAATGTAATTTTTAACAGAATTATATAATTTATTTATGTAAAAAATGTATTTGTGGTGCTAACGTATTCATGTGGCAAATTTAGGTGGCCCAGTTGAGCAGGTGGGTGGGTGGGGCATAGGCCCTCCACAAAAAACAAACCCTAATGTATGAAATTTGTTTCTCATTCATCAGCCTTTCTCTAGCCTTTCTTATGGCTTGTTTCTGAATTTAATGTTGGTTTTCTTATTTGATTCTTACATTAATTACAACAGAGACCCAAATAAGGCTATTGAGTGTGGTTTTTTACCGTTGAAATCCATTTGTTTTTATTTCCTATCTGTAGTAGTACGTGAAATACCCCTTAATGCACATCCTGTCCAATCTTATAAAATTTAAATTGTGGTTCAACCACCAAGTGAGGTCACAAAGTTGCAATAGCTGCTGTGTCTCACATTTCTCTGAAAATATAGCTACAGCACCTGAGGAAAAAATCAAGGCATTAGTGGGATGCGTGGAGGATTGAAATGCTTTCAAAGTCCGCTCCATCTTTTCTTAAGGTTCACTCAATGCGGCTGCATTAGTCACCATGACAACAACCTCATCTTCCCTTGTTATGCCCACTGGAGAGATAGTTGTAACCATGCATATTCTAATTTCACACTTTGTGAATTTTTCCATTCTGTATGTCCATGCCATCCATTTTAATTTGCAGCTTTTTGACAAAGCCCTAAACTTCAAAATCTTGAAACATATTTTTTCCGCTCCTTATATGCCCTATTTCTACATCTATTGCAGCCAAGATGTAATACTGGGAATCGAGCAGAGTTTTTCAGCCTTGTCAGCCTGCAATATAATAATGCTTTGGTTGCTTAAAAGGCTGATCGCTAGACAATATTGCCTCTTCTGAATGTTATCTGATTCACACAATCTAAACAGTTACAGTGGAACAGTGATGTTACCATTTGCTGGAATTGGATCCAACCAGACACTCACAAACAATTGCAAAGAGTTTGTCAGGCATTGGGCCGTTTTGCTATTGAATTTGTGTGAAAGAAGTCGTGGCTTGTTTTACTTGGAATGTGCTGGTCAGACCGTATTATTTGTAGGCACGTAATCTCCATCACTAATCAAATTATGACTGCAGTTCATGAGTTCTGACTTCACCACATGCTCATATGAATAAATTACTGAATGTAGCACCAGTATGATGAGGACAGGTTAAAGGTTATACCCTTCGAGTAGCATTGTGTACACATGTACATGTATGTGTCCACAGAATGCTAACACTGGTGTGACCAAGGGAGGACACAAGAGCTGTTTAATTGCAGTTTTTGGTGGTGACGGCTTCATTAATTATATCATTTGTCATTCATTTGTCTCAGTAACAATAAAAAAACAGTTTTTAATATTAATTTTGAATATCACGAAGGCTTTGGAAAGAGCAGTAGCAAGAACAAATATATTAAAACAGGATATTTTTTACAGTGAAAATGGAAAATAAGGAGTGTAACTAAACACTTGCAACTAGAACAAGGTTTGCTATATAAAAAAATATAAATTATATTATTCTAGTCGTATATAGAAGAAGTATTTGTGTAAAAAACAATAGCCCAGCAATTCCGTAATTGAATTCCTTCAGCTCCTGTCCCTGAGAGCTGCAGTGTCTGTGTGTTCTCTGTCTACCTATGGCTAAGGCCCTCAATCTCAGCTGTTAAACTTTCTTTGCTTCATGTTAGCCATAGCATATTGTTCACATTTTTATTTAAATTTTAACTATTTAATCAGACTTGAAGTTCACCTTTACATGAGGTGCATATTTTATATAAGCACTAAAAGGTTATACGGGGTTGCTAATTTTATTTGTGTGTTTTAAAGTGCCTGTCTTGTTTGCTAATGAGTGGGCAAACTCTTTTCTAATTTGTTTCCCATGGAATGCTGCTCCAGTTTTTATTTTTTTGTTTTACAAATTAATTTCTTGCAGATGCCCTTCACAATTAGCCCACTGGCCTGGCTCCTGTCCACAAGGTTTTGTTCTCACACTCTTGAAAGTTCCCACTGGTGCACTGTATCATTTCTCCCTCAAAGTGGGAGGAGTCTATCTTTTCACGTGACAGGCCAAACACTGAGGCACATTTGTTCCCTTCTCTAAATTATCAACACTTGCATGCTTCAGATGTATCATCTTTGTTTGGCTGGGGAATGTGCATGGCAAGAAATTTGATGTTTGTTGCTCAAATTAATGAGTTTCCGCTCACTTCTAAAAACAGTCGGCCATCCACATACAGAATAATTTGTCATTCAAAAACTCCACCCTCATTTGGGCTAAAATTAATCAATAAAACCCACTATATTAGTGACCTGGCAATAGCCTACTGGGTATCGTAGCATGTACTTTTCTAGCTGTAGAGCATTGTTTTGAGGTGTTCTTACGACTTCTCATTCACCTGCATGAGAAAGGGTTAACTTTTAACTGATTTCTCTTCACACCTCACAATGTGTTTTTTTTACATTTTAGAATTTGGAAAACTACATCGTATAAAACAATGTTCCCCTACAGTTACTAAAACAGTGAATCCTGTCCTTATTCAGTCTTCTCGAATTTGTGTGCTAAAACAGTTAAATTCTTGGGTCAGGCCAGACCGATGGTTGTTCAGGATCATTAGGCCGCTGATAACTTTACTCTGGCCAGTTTTTACAGTCAGTGTCAAGTCAGTAATTATTCCAAAGCAATCTATTTCCCCTAGATATTTCTATCCCTATTGGCTGTAGTTACGTTGGAAACATGTCCTAGTAATTCAAATTCTAATATATTTGGTGAAAGTGCAACCTTTACAAAGATAAATAAGTAAGAGGCAACTCACATTTAAATCTAACTTTCTCCAACTAAATTAGAGATGCATTGAGACTTTAACACCAGATGGAACAACTGAATAACATATAATTCCAAATGTCTGCAGATTGGACTACATTCATGACCCGTCCCATCTCATCCCAAAGATGCTTTATTGGGTAGAGGTCTGGGGACTGTGCAGTAAACTGAACTCGCTGTCATGTTCCTGGTACCATTCAACACGTGTTTTGTGACATTTTCCTGCTGGAAGTATCCATGTGATGCCATTAATGGATGCACCCAGTCAACAAAAACGTTCAGATTTGCTGTGGCGTTCAAAGGTTGCTCAACTGATATCAAGGCAATGAATTTGTGGCCGAAAAAAAAGTTAACTGAAAAACGATGTCACCACAATAAGCAGCACAGTTGCTGCTTTCGATCGATCCAGTATTATGTCTTTATAATATGCTGTCATTCCTGATTTTTATTTTATTTTAGCAAGCTTTTGAAAGTGATGTTGCTGACAACCAATCAGAGAAGGTGATGGTTTTAATTTAACAAACTTGGATGTCGTGGACCAACAACCTTTTTAAAAAATTCCCTTAAAAAGATGTTGGCTAATTCCTTTTGATTCATGTTTTAATTTTCTACAGCGAGGGGAAATTTTACAGAAATTTGTTAAGTAAAATATGCGTTATATAAACTATTGAAAAAAACCCCCAGATTAAATCGCGTTAAATGGAAAGTGGGCCTAACTGTTAAATCCTCGTTGACATTGATTCTCATTGGGACCACTCCGGTCCTTTTTTTTCCAACACTACACCACTGCTCTTGGTATATCCAGACTGCCATCAGCATGAAGCAACAGAAACTAGGATTCGTTGACCTCAATTGTCCACTGTTGGTGATTGTGTGCCCACTGGACTTGCTTCTTTTCATTTTAAGCTGATAGGAGTGGAAGCCGGGGTGGTGCAAGAGTCCATTTGTGACGAGGATCGATTAATTGTGCATTTCCAGACGATGTTTTGCACATCAGTCTGGTTCTGTGCTGTAATTTGCCTATTTGTGGCCCTGCTGTTCGCTTGCACGAATCTTTCCATTCTCCTTGCACCTATTTGATCAGCAAACTGTTTTGCCCAAAGGGCTGCCGCTGACTGGATATAATTTATTTGTGCCAATTCTCTGTAAACGTTAGATACTGTTGTATTTCAACAAGTTAAGGAGGGCGGCCAATTCTGATGTACTAAAACTGGCCCTCTCGTCCAACAACAGTGTCTGACCTCAAAAATGCTGTTCTGGAAGAATGGGCAAAAATTCCAACAGACACACTCCCAGAAGAGTGGATGCTGTTATAGCTGCAAAGGGGGGACCAACTCGATATTAATGCCTATGGATTTAGAATGGGATGTCATAAAAGGTCCGGTAGGTGTAATGTGTAGGTGTCCCAATACTTTTGTCCACATAGTGTGTGTGTGTATATATATATATATATATATATTATCAGTGAAGGATTAGTTTTCTGTACTGAGTCTATGTATAATATTATGTTTTTTTTTTTATAATTAATTTTCCATCAGCCTGAAAATTTGCATACCTGATACAAGTCCCTACATTTAATTATAGTTGCGTTTGCAGCCAGCATCATTATTTACTAATAGCAATACTGTAATATTTCATCATATTTGAAAGAGAATTTCCATTTCCTTTCACCTTTTTATGTTTTTGTTGTTTTCTAATACAAAGGGTTTGGGAATCTATGAGGGAGATGCAGTGCTATTTAACATAAACTGTGTAGAAATCTCCAGCTCCAGCCTAATGAAAGTATGAGATAGGGTATGCTTGTCATGCCTCGCTGAATTTCTGACTGGCAGAGAGAGAACAGTTACTTTCCCTGAATGCCAATTAACTGCTTTCTGTGAATTTCCCACCATTATTAACTCAAGGAGGATGGCCTGCCATGGAAATGCAGATTAACATTTATGGTAAACAAATAAAAAAAAAACTTTAAAAACAATGCCTGCGAGACCTAAATGCTAATACTTAAAAAAAAGACCTGACAAAAATTACAATGCCTTGCACAGATCTCAATGATTTCTGATTCACCCCACAAATAATAATCAAATACTGAAATGGTAAAATAACATTCACAGCAGTTATAATGGTTGGGGATTACAGCTGGATTTAAATGTAGCCTCAGGGACCAGAGTCTTTCTCTGAAGTGGTATTGGATGAAAAAAAACTGCTCATCCATATTAATGTGCAACCTGTGCATTGCATACATATTATTCTCTTTTATTTGTCCCAGTACAGACATTTAAAGGCGATTAACACTGTTATTAATTTTCTGTCTGCAAGATTTATAAATGTAATGTTTAATATGACCATGACTTAAAAAAAAAAATGTTTTATTTGCGTCAACTTTCCATAAGTACTCATTAATACTTATTCGAACTTTCCACACAGATTCACAAACCAAATGCAATGTATTTCGAAGACACCAGTAATGTACAGGTGCCTTCCCCTTTTCTGCTTTACATCTAAAGCAGAAAAGCATCATTTACTATAAAATGTGTCTCCAACTTTAAGGTTCTTAAAAAAACTAATAAAAAAGCCATTTGTTTAGACCTTGTTTTTGACTCAGACTGTATAGTATGAGAAACTCTCAATTGGTTGATTTTGTTTAAAGTATTACTGATTATCAAATGAGAAAATGTATAATATTTATAAACCTATTTATTAATCATAGAAAACATTATGTGTATTGGTGGCACATGTAAATTCAAGATGTAATTAATATGATTAATATTTTATGCAAACATCTGTCTTCATGTTGTTTGTCAGTGTATGTTGAAATTTCTACAAAATGATTGACAGCTAAAGAAGTAAATAATCAAGCAGTTAAGGGAGCACAGCAAAGACATCACAAGGGGAAGAACTAAACTGCAAATTATTTTGGTCTTGGCAGGAATTTTAGAACCAGGCAAGAATACATCTCCTGCCAATGACTCCATTTCCCTGGTATCCAGTTTCAACCACGCGCTGTTGTGAAACTCTGGGACTAATTCACTGTGCTCCCAGCAATACAACCATCGTGTACCTACGCCTGCTCATCCGATGTTTATTGGCGCATCCAGTTTGTCACTACCGCTGTTTGTCAGCCCTATCTCGTCGAGGCTCCGTGTCAATAGAACAGCAGTCGTTTTTACCTTGGGCCTCTTGCTACAGGAATTGGCAGCCTACCACAGTTAGAATGGCTGGATTACCAATACTGCTGCTACTTCAACACATAGTAGAAATAGCAACAAAAGCAAGGGTGAATTAGCTGTAAATTATATGCTAATGTTTAAAGTAGTGGCAAACATCTTCTTTGCTTGTCTAATTGTGCAAGTGGAGCATTTTCAAAACTATAAACGGCAAAACTGGGAACTGGGTTCTCAAAAAAAGATCAATACAAAAAAAAAAATTCAGTCTGAAAACAAGGAAGTGTTTGTGTGTTTGTGTGTGTGTGTGTGTGTGTGTGTGTGTGTGTGTAAAGACTATTGTTTAAGACCCATTGTTACTGAGTTCCAGGTGTTTTTGCAGTGTGAACAATTCCCAGGCAAAAAATACGAGGCAGTTTAAATCCATTTTCATAACATATATTTCTGTCAGGCAACTATGGAGGCCAATGCTTAATTGGTTCAAGTGTTAGAGGGGATGGCACACGTTCAAAAAAATAAAAATGAATAACTCTCCCAAAACTGCAAAAAATGAAAGTCAACATTTTAAAGTGCACCAGCTGATAGCTACTGGAGCAGTCACTCTGGGTGTTATTTTAAAAAGAGAGAAAAAGAGAAATGCTGTGCCTATCCATTTAAAACGCAAAAATCTGACCTAATGTTAGACAATTTTGTCTTACAGTCAGATGGCTAGATTTGTCATCTTTGATAAGAGGAACTGAATGTAAAAATGTTGCAGTCGGTCATTTTATTTCTGTATAAAGAAGCATTAGTGGTTAATTTCAGCAGTGCAAACATTAAATGTTTCTGGAAGCCCTCTCACTGTTTAAGACTGTTCAAGTACGCTTCAATGTTGAGCACATGAGAAATGTGCTCGATTGACTTCAATCAGACTTTTCAGACATCGCCAAAAGAAAGCTGACTTTAAAATTGATACAAGCTGGTTGCAAACTGATTCTTTGATTAATTCATTGGCGGATGGATTTGTCTCCATTTTGTGAGAAGGCCAAGTCTTCAGTTACGTTTAATTGAGTTTTTCATTAATGAGTGGCATCACAAGCACAACGATGCACATACTATTATAAACATTCAATGGACTTTGATGCGATTACTACTTATCCTTGCTGAGGAGCTGTTTTTAAAACAAAACTCTTTAAAACAAAACACTCTTTTGACAAACATCTTACTGGAAGTGGCCACTTCTTGGCAGAGAAGCATGCTTGGGCTTCACAATGAGTTTGGAAAAGGCCTGGAAGAGTTTTGCACTCAGAAAGACTGATACGTCTCTATATGGTAATGTTGGGCGTATGATGTTCTCATAGGGTTGATCTCATCTCTATAGATGTCAGAACCAAAATCCCTGGAGGATATCCAATAGCATGGTATTAAAGCAAAACAAAGCAATCAGTGTAATGGGTGCATTGGAGGAAAAAATGCAGACACTTGATAGTTTGAACTCTGGGAAAAATACAAACAAAACTCCAGCTAATACTCAGCCTCACCTCCTCATTGTTGTCAATTAACGGCTTGAATGCTTTTACAACTATTGGACAAAGAGATCCCGATGATGATCCGGGCCTGTGAATAATGCAACATTACATCATGTCCTGGAGCAATCCTCCACTGAATCTCACTTTCCCGATGTTGGCATTCATGGTTACCAACAAACTTGCTCTTTTATTTTCCTCCTAAGTCATGTTTTCCTCCTTTCAGTTTGTCCTGGGAACCTGGGAAGTAATTACATCATTGTCGCCCTCCCTTTCAAAAGCTTGGTTCAGTTTGTGGGAACGGTGTCGCAGGAAGGAAGGGATTGCAGGTGTGTTTAGGCTTACTGCGAGGGGACAATGGAACACATGCTAAAATAATCACAGCAATCGCTTTTTACTTAGTGTGATGGCAGCATTTGGTAAACTCAGGTTATTATTTATAAATAAATAATTATCATCATTATAAGAGGGATTATTTGAGAGGGAGATGTGCTTTGAAAATACATTTGCAGTTTGTATTTTACCTCCCAAAAAATTCAAAATCAAATGAAAGCGAATAAAATGCATTATTGTTCACAGAACCTCCCCCCCAAAACAAATGGGTCTACTTAACGACTAATGTGTAACAAATAAGATTTTTCATTTGTTTAGGAGTCAGTGACCTGAGACCACAGTTCAAAGCAATATTCCTGAAATTCCAGACTTTAATTATGTCAAGTCTTTATAGATCTTTGTAACAAAACAAAAATTTTAACTTTAATTCATTTATATTTAAGTATTACCATGTACCCATTTATCTTTATCAAAAATAGAAATGATGAAAATAAAAATAAAAACATTACATTATTTGAATCTTAAAATTATAAAATTGTGTTGCAAATAAAGATACAAATAAAACTTCAGGCCGCTTGTTTGTCTGAAGTATTTGTTTGGAGGTAATCAAAATCAGCATTGAGAATATTATTATTTATTCAGTCATTTGTTCTCTTTCTATTGTATGAGTTTGTGTGTTTCTTTGTTTTCTGATGCTGTTCAGAAATGGTTCAGAAAGAAACACATGGAAGAAGCTCAGTTTTTTGTGATTATAGGGAAATTAGTTCAGGCATAAAATAGGAATCGTAATAGGTTTTTGGTTTCCTGTCTCTGCAGTGCTTTGATATATGAAGCATTAAAGCTTTCTTTCATATAAGTAGAGCTTCATGTTTACATACAAATTTGATTTGCCAGTCTCTTTTTCTTATGTATTCTTTCAGTTAAAAAGTCACCTGTTTTCTACGGAAAGGCTTTGCACAGTAAAGTTAGATTTGTATTTACTGCTTGTAAGAGATAGCATTATAGCACAATGAAACCATTAAAAATTCATGATGGAGCTCCATTGTTCACAATTCCAGGACCAAGTTCCGTTTTTTAAATATCTGCTATAAACACTGGCTGTGATTGCTTTTGGGCCACAAGTCAATAAGGCAGCACTCAAGGTCACAATGAAACACAAATCATGAAATTTGCTTGCGCAAAACAAAGGCATTACCTAATTAGACATTATAAATAATTATTCCATATTGCTAAAAGTATAACTTTAAACTGAGAGTCTTGTCTGTGTTTTAATTACTTAAAACATATAAAATATGGGAATTGACAACCTGCTGGGCCTGTTTATCAACCTCTGGCATATTGCTTTACTTGGTCGCTTAGCATTCGGAAGATATTTACAGAAACTTCCGTTTCTCTCAGTTTTATCCGTTAATACGGCAGGGTATTTACTAAAGTAGACAAGTTTGTAAACAAGACTTGTGAAAACAGTGCTTTCACCTGCATTACTGACACGTATTAATGAAACCTCCTGAACACGGCTTTGGAGGACACGCTGGGACTTTGACTACGAACACAATGCCAAGCTTTTATTTTTTTTCCCATGTTCCCTATTTGCACATTTACATGCACCCATTCAGTGGATGCTGTCATCCAGAGCAACCTGCAGGGCTTGTCACGGCAAGGCACAATCCTTACAAAAAGAAACTAACAGAACTATGGTCATAAAACTGCCAGTCAAACTGTACGAACACCGTTGCTTGCAAGATGTGGGTAACTTATGGATATCATTTCCAATGCCTTATTCTCATGAGACAGTCATATTAATGCATTCTATGGATAAATTGACAGGGGAAAAAATACAGGATTGAATTTTATAACCTAACGAGCTCATATTTAATGAATGCAGGCTGTCAGTTCAGGACAGTGCATATATTTGCTGTAGCTAGGTTACATGGGCTTTGAAACACAAAAGCTGTATCAATGATATTTGTAAACAAAATTTGTTTTGTTCTTCAAATATTTTCCCTGAATACGAGGAATTGAACAGTCATTTGATTATTTGCGTAGGGCTACAATGAAATGTTAAAAGAAAGTAGATGCACCCATTTGGACATTATCGGTAAGCTACGCGTCCTAATTCCCAGTTTTATCTACATTTACGAGCCTATCCGTGACAGCTATCCCTTTCCCTGCAAGCCTGAACGTGTTTTGGAATATTGTTTTTTGTGGCTTCCTCTGCAAAAAACATTCCTGAGATGGCCTCTCAGCACACATAAGCAAGTTTGATTTACTGTGCCCTCTTTTCAATTTCAGGTCAGCCTGTCTAAGGTCATGATTTTTCTGTAGTTACCCATTGGGTGACTCTTTTTACTCATCCGCAGCTGTAAACGTGGAGAACAGTGCTTCATACGATAGGTTTGCCATTCAGTATTCAAACCTATGAAAGGGCAGCTCAAAACGTGCATTTGAAGAAACTGATCTCTGAGACGATGCCAGGATGTTCACTAACTAATTTGTAATACTTAAATATTGAGTATCTATGGTTCCCTTTGAGAGAAAAACCTTTGAAAATTTGCACCTACATTTTCTTTCAACCCATCACATGTCCTCACAGATATGATATAGTTCTAGAAGTCATTTTAAACAATTTAAAGGGCACGTCTTCAACAATACCCCATTTCACTGCTTTCATGGGGATAAACGAAGGTATCCATTTAACAGGAGACGTGTTTTTCTAAACGGATGAGCTGTATGCCATTAACCAAAATTAGATTACAGTATTGTATGTCACTACAATCAGATATTGGGTTTACTGTTAATGTCCACGAAATTTGGAGTCACTGTGATTATTCATGTCTCCTTGTAATCATGACTTTTTATTGTAAAGGATCTGTTATTGTTAATATCATTGGCCATTGTCATTGGTAAAAGCAAGTTTTTTTCAAACAGCACAAAAAATAAAATTGACTTTCCAAAAAGAAAAAGTGTGCTGTGTGGGTGTGTGTCTTTCTGGAGATTTTTTATTGCATTCATCGCCAACCACTTTCTAAGCCAACTTCCCTGTTTCTCCCTCAGCAAATACAGTCACCTTATCAGGCCTCAAAGCCGCTCTGTTCATCAGCGTCTACTCTCCTTCGAAATCTGTTTCATCACTGTTTCACATCAAGAAGACAATGCCCGATTAGAAACATCTCGATGGGCTATTTGTGAAGTAGGAGTTCGTGCTAAACTGTTAAAAATTAAATTAAATTTAAACGATCATCCATTGCTTTTCCAGACATTTTGCTCTTAGAAGAAGAAAAATGCATGTGACGTTTGGAATGATGTGATAGTCTTTTAAATGGTGCAAAACTTATGACATAACTGTCAATTGTTGCAGAAGCGTGCATTTTTTAATGGAAATAACTGTAATTTTAGAATTCATAATTGTAATTAAATATGACAGCGATATGCTATAATTATGCTGTTTTGATTGGAAACCCTGCTGCCAGACTTTTTAACTGTTATTTTATTATATATGTTTTATATTTTTTAATGTGGAAGTTGAATGAAAAATATCTCACTTTTAGCAACTTGGATCTAATTATGTCTTGACGGGGAGGTACTGTATAGATGCCACTTATTCATATCATTGAATACATAAAAAAAAAAAAAAAAAA
>JAOVYW010000001.1:3267687-3282208 GCA_025775045.1 Hiodon tergisus
TCCAATCGAAACTTACTGTTTCTACTGTCAAACCGCTTCAGAGGGTAGGCCAATCTGTCAGAACAGACTGGAAAACTGCTACGACTTCGGTTTTCTCTTTCAGCTATGTTGCCCCCATACTTGTGAGACCTACTTAAACACTCAAATAAATGTGTCAGGGCCACTTGATGATCCAGTCATATCCCTTTTCAAACTCAGGACATCCCATATCTTAAAAATGAGAACACAAAAATAATACCCTTGTAACTTTTTGAAGCCACTTTTTTAAAGTTTATTTTGTAAATATGTGGCTTCAAGATGTTTTATATTAGTAAAGTGATTCACATTCGACATTACAGCTGACCACCTACATAATTTCATTCTCCCTCATTTACAGTTATCGCCCACATGCTTAATTTCAGTTTGTAAGAAAGATTTAATGAATTTAATACAATATATGTAGAGGTGGTTCATCATCAGAAATAAGTAATCCTTGGCTCGTTCTCATGGTTACCTGGGTATTTATAACCATCTTGCTTATATCCATTTTAAATAAGCGTACTGTTGGACACAGCTAAAATTATATGCTAAGCTGCCCTTATAAAGCACATTTCCCAAATGATCAGAATATGCTCCAAGTGTATATAGTTTTAACTTTAGAAGAAAGAAAGTTAGCCATCTGGGCTAAACTGCATTTGTCATATTTAAAGATTATGCAATGCCTTATTGGAGATGAGGGAGCAGCCATTTTCCTCTCAATATGTCAAAGCCTGTGGAGACTATATATTGGGGGGAAAAAGACGTATTACACATTCAAAAAATGAGTCTTTAACCAAGTGAAACAGTTACCAAAAGCAGTTTTTTCCCCTGGCAAAGAATGCTCCGGTCTACACAAAAATGATCAAGGAATGGTCTGTTAAGATGTTTATATACGTTGATTAGGGTGGCTATGGGGGTATTTGACTTCTTCCTGGTGTTCATGATACCACTCTTGATTTCTCATTTTGCCTTAGAATATAACATATATTACAGTACTGATTTTACGGTCTTTCATACCGGAAATTAGAAATGAAATTTATATGAAACGTGAAGAATTATTCTCAATTGCCATTTGGTTACTTCAAAATAAGAGTAACTTTGAAATTATTTTGTCAACCCCCTGTAGGTATGCATGAAACACTTTATATTTTTTTAAATGGGATATTCCATGAACACAACCATTTGTAATCAAAAATGTAAAAAATAATCACTTCAAGTTTGGAGGATGAGACCTCTATAATAAAGAACAAATACACTGGCAGTAATTACAAAGTACATCAATTGTTATTTGACATTACTTAATTGCTAAATTATATATATATATATACAGTTAATATAGTAAATACTTTTATATTACTGAATTTATTCTTCAATTTATTCTTCGATATGATACCTTAATGTTGTCAGACTGTGGCAGCAGCAGGCAGCAGCACCTGTTGACCTAGTATAGTTTAATGCGTCATTGCCCAGCTTTTAGAATCTTAAAGCAAAGAGCACTGAGTTTTTATTTCTGCAGATGCTATCTTTTATTAGCGGTTAATCTTCAAAATCATGCCAAACTTCTTTCAAGGTTATTATATCTGCAATCTTTTAAACATCAACTAATTAGGGCAGCAATGATCATTCTGAAAGAAGTAATGAAGTATAGAAAGCATTTACGTCAGGCCATATTAATGACTCCAAGGATGGTTTTAAAATTGATGAGCCATTAGGCAAAAGATTTAATGAACAACTAATTGGCGGCTCAGGAGGAGAACCTTAAAAAGAAAATGACATATGAATATGTTTATGTTCCATATAAATATAAATACTTTGTTTTTTTTAATTATCTGACTAAACTCTTAATTGCATACTGGGAACTTTTGACCTAAATGTCAATCAGAAACAACATATATAAATACAACAGTACGTTGTTTAATCCATCGATCACTTCGAATAAGCGAATGTGTAGGATATGTGGCACGGCGGGGCGTGCCAGGCTTGTGACCGGTCAGACACAGGTAAGTGGATGATTCTATTGCGCCTTTTATTATGCTTTTTCAGTACAAACAGAACTGAGTAATCAAACACAAAGAAAAATCACCTTTTTGGGAAAGCATTTTGGCTTTTAGCACACAAAACACTGCCATCAACCACATAATTTTCAGTCTTAACCTCTCCTCACTTTTAAAGTCAAAACTTGATTGGTGTGGTGCAATCAAAAAAACCACAATCAGGTGCACAATCAGGTGCTGACTGTGGGTGTGGTCCCACGGCTGGAACTGGGCGTGCCCCAGCTGCCTGAGGGTGGGTTTCGTGGCTGCGTGCTACAATGCAACGTAGTAATAATTTATACACGCATTTATTTATTTTTTACCTATTCTTTTCTACCTGTACAAATATTACGTTTACTAACAGTGAAACACTAGGTTGTCCCTTGAAATACTTTCATATTTAAAGTCTTTACAGCTTCAAAGTTTGAAGGAGTTCCAGACGATATCAGAATTTTGTTCCCGGTTCTTTGACAGTTTGTTTTTGGTTGGTTAAATCATTGTCATCTCTTTGTTCCTACCTGGGATTTTGTATGATTTAACTACAATTTAAAGCTCAATCGTTACAATCGCTACTGTATATATACCTATCTTGGATTTCTTGTTTTAAAATGAATCTCCGTACACTTCAATAGATTTTATGCTATATTTAAATTTACTTAACTGTTTCCCGTGCCCTTAGTTACCTTGCTTAGTGTTAGCTAAATGTTACATCCAGGTCTATAAATTGAAGGGAGTATGTATAAAGAATCTATAATAGCTACTGTAACTCCCTGTGTGTAGGGCATAATACTCCTCTAGATCAGCTCAAACGAGCGCCAAACACCCTCTGTGTTTTCCCCCTTAAGAACAAGCCCCGACCAAACAAACCAGCACCCTTTTACTCTGTGGCTGATTAAACCATTGCCTCATCACATTGTACCAATCACAAGGCTGAGACACGGAATATCAGGCCGTCCGGTCTTAAAGGGGTGAGACACAGATTCCTTACCCACCGATGCATCTCACTACATACTATAACTGGGTTCACGCAACAGTATACTTCAATCACTCCTTTAAAACAAAATTGTTATATTGCACGCACTTAAGACTTAAGTTGAAAGAATGATACATTTTGCATCCATAACGGCTGACCACTCTAGAATGATCTGATTGTCAATTTTCAATTGTATATAATGATCCATTCATTGGTTTCGGGAGATGCGTAAACTCCTAGTCACAATCAGACCTTAAACCTTACATGATATCCATGCAGTTTTTTTTTTTTTTTGCACTAATTTTGTTTGTCAGCGAATACTGCCTGTTCCCTGCACTTGTATTGCTTAACGAGATGCTGATTAAAGATCGCCTGCTTCTCTCCCTGTTGAATTCAGTGTTCTATTAGCAGAAGAATGACAATAATTTCCTGTACTACCAGTTGTTAAGGTAATTACAAGATAATTGTCTTATCAAGGTGTCATAGAGGTTGGAGGCAAACACAGTACCTTTCTTTAGTTCTGTCACTGCATTACGTTTCTGTTTAGAAATCTCCCATGTTTCCCCATAATTCTTAAACATAAATCTTCCACACCATACTTTAAATGCAATGTTATTATTTAATCGAATGATGTATACTAATATACTAATTAAACCACTATCATGGTGCGTAGAGGAAAACAGGGGTGTCAAAGTGGTGGGGGGGAAGTGATACTGACTACCCAGGGCCCCAGTGGGCCCCCGAAAAGCTTGGAATGAAAATTTGTGGGGTGTGACTTTCTGGCGGAGGGAGGGAGAAGAGCCCAAATTGCAATCTCTTCATGGGGCCCAAAATTCTTAGCGGCGCCCCTGGAGGTAAATAATAAGATATTGATTCCTATTATCTGGTGCTTTGTATGTGTCTTCTCTGCAATATTATATAATCTTTTACATTTCTAAAAATAGATCAATAGAGCATAAGAAATAAAAATCAATCTTGAAAACAATTTGATTAACTTTCCCCAGAAGAAATTTAAGTTTCAAACAATAATCCATATTACAGTTTTCCGATTATCAACCCACCATGGCAAAAAAATAAAACAAATAAAACAATAAAACCTAACAGTCCCCAGACCTCTATCCAACTGAGCATTTTTGGGTTGAGATGGAATGAGCTGTTTGCACCATTAATTTACCGCTGTCAAATCTGTTGCAATTGGGTGATGCCACTGAGTCAGCGTGGACTAACAAACCAGTGGAACGCTTCAGACACCTTGTTTTATCCATGTTCTGAAGAATTCAGGCTGTCCTGGAGGCAAAGGGGGTCTGACCAAGGTCTAGATCGTCATACCTAATAAACTGGCCACTGAGTGTCTAGTGCATATAGTTCAGGGATCATAAGCTTGGTTCAGTACACAGTGAAGTTTTTTTTTCTGGATGCAAATGGCCTCACATAGACTCATAAACACTGACACTGAGTTTATTTAACACTGGTGGCTTAGCTGTGGGAATGGTTCAGAGGGTGAATAAAGTGCTGAACTTTCTGTGATTTCTGGGTGCAATTTGATGGATATTAAAAAGAACCCCCACAAATATCACCCAACCACGTTCACATTCACATCATAAAAGGTTAGGTTTTAGTTTTGGGGTCAGACTTGAACCAGCAATCTTTGGATTATAACCATTACACTAGAATCTGCTCTGTATGTTTCTTACAATGCAAAGAAACAGTCCACATTTTCAACTATGTTGGTTACATATGTTAGGTACATTTTCCTTATTATCTTAATTCTTATTCTAATTCCTGCACTCAGATTACTCTAATAATATTTATAATTTATAAATCCAAGCTTGCCCCATTAGACATTTTATTGAGACATACATATAAAGTAACCGATTGAGCTGACAGTTTTAAATAGCCTTATAAAAATACATATCCTTGGTGCATTCATTAGCAAGAAACTTCAAACAAAGAAGGCTGATTGCCATGTTATTACCCACTGAATGGGGTAGAAAAATAACATCTCAAGGTTACATTTTGATTAAATAATGCGTCACACTTGAAATGTGCACATGTTTTCAGTATAACCTTGTATTAAGGTATGTTTGAAGGTATGCACATTGACACTTTTGGTACTGAGTTAATATAAAATCTTTATGATAATGGAATATATAATCAACTATGATACACAACATTACAATATAAAACGATAATAAATTATGTGAAAATGTTAATAATAATAAAAATTATAGGGAATTTTTCAATCAAAAATGAAAAGCTACAATCTTCCACAAACTCCAGATATCTGTAGTACTGTGAACTTAACTGAAAGAATTTTCTCAAAATCAAGTTTTTACAACCTAGTGTCCTGCTAGGTAAAAAAGTCCGTCAACTAGGTGCCAATAAGTGTTTTGGAAAGCTGGCTCCGTTGCTATGACTCCACAATCTCCCAAAACTGGGGTTTTAGCTTTTCCAAAGCTGTCGGATGCATAATTGCCAATTGTCCGGAAGAGGGATTTTGGCACTTACAGCCCTCTTTCTGTATAAATAACAGCTAGAACGGCCCTTATGGGATGAGGCGAACAGGGTATGTCTTTTTGTGCATAGTTCAACTGTAACTGCTGTAGTGAGTCACCCCACTAAAGTATCACCCCAGGTAATGGCACATGTTTCCCAATAAAACTATAGCTTAAGGAGTACAATTAAATGAAATAATGATCTCTGTGTGAGTCTCAGCAACTAATAACACAGATGGTGTGTTCACCTATTGGGGCATGACAATGACATATAAGGAGTAAAAGTGGTTGTGTAAAGAGCTTTTGCCTTCATGAACGGCCCTTCATGAAAAGGGCAAATACACACAAACACACAAGGCATATTATTCATTTTAAGTGGAATGCACTTTGCCATGACAAAGCCCAGGTATTTAGGGGCAGATAAGGCGTCTTAAATGAGGAAAAAATAAATGTATCTAGAATTTATAACAGGTTTTTATTTTACTTCTCTACACATCAAAAGCATACTGGCGAAGTTTTATAGTTTCATTTTACAGTTAAACACATCAGGATTAATAACATTATGTATAGTTTAAACCCCCATGCCATTTCTCAACCCCCACCCCTCTTATACACATTCAACCAGCAAACAGAGACCAGAAGGACAATGGCAAGGATTTCCTCCACAAAATATTCACTTCATCGCTAAAAAAAATGTATGTGACATTGAATGAGGAATAAGGGTCTAGTTTGAGCTCCAGTTAATCTCAGAGCCTGTGTCAGTGCAGATCTTGCCCTAGTAAAAAGTCAGTCTATAACTGCAGGTGTTTGTGAATGTGTTATTCATGACTGTGATCAGTGTACACTTGAGCTAAAACCATGCAATCCTTTACAGTTTTAAATCCAATCCAATTAAAGTACTTTAACCCAGGAGAGGTATTATAGCATTCTGCATGTATTGCTGGATATTCGACTACCCATGATTTCAGTGTGTGACATGACTCAAATCTGATGTGGGGAAAAGGAATGCGTTAAACTGGCAGCAGTGCAGAGTCTCAGCAGCACAAGTATGTCAGTCTCATCATTCAACGCGCCGGCATATCTGTCTTGACGTGGATACGTGCATGCCTGGTGGCTTTTCAGTGGGCAAGGGCACATGTATGGACATCTCCTGCACAGATACAGTGTGTGGTTTCCTTTTATCGCTCTATTCCACATGTTTTCTAGAGGTATTCTGTATTCAAAAAAAGGCCTATTCAGACCTCATGTCTATCACCCGTCCCTATGTTGTCAATCGCGACCTCAGCCAGAACCAAGATCATTTAAGGAGACTGACAGACCATTAGATCAGCGATACAGATACAGTCATTTAATTGGGCCTCTAACAGGGTGATACAATGCTCACTTTTTGTTATATTGCTAGGTAATTCCCTGGCAATGAAGCACGGCGGAAGGCTTTTCTGATTCTGAAACCAGATGTCATCTGCCCACTCCTGAGCATGTGGGCAGCCTTTGTTCTTTGCTGGCTCACTTATGCCATTGCTGTTGACCACTCAAACAAAACTGGTCTTTCAACTAACCGTTTAATTACCTGTTTTGACTAATCTTCTTTTAGGCCCTTTGACAGAGAGGTCAAGCTCACAAGCACTCAACACTAATGGTTTCGTAGTTTATTGTCTTCAATTCATGGGCTAAAATGATGTGGCAATTATTTATTTTCTGGACTAATCTAGAGCCAGCAAACTGTCTACATTATTGCAAAATATGACAAACCAAGCCAGAATTATATATAAATTTCATCAAAAGGTATTTTATAAAAACCTTTTCGTAGTAAAATTAAATGTTAGTTGCATTTGTTAAGCTTAATCAGTTACAGCGTGTAACTATATTATGCTAAAATATATAAAACTTTAAGAACAGACCTCATTCACATATAAAATGCATAATTTTATCTCAGGTTCGAAGGTCAAGGTTCTGCTGTAACCATGAAGTTTAAAAACTACAACATTAAGTGAAAACTGTTTAGTTTACTCAGAAAGCTACAAAAGGAATTCTCCAGGCAGCACTGACAAGAATAACAGAATATAGACTCATTTCAGGTAAGGATATCCTTATGTAGTGAAGCATATTTCCCCCATGCTGGTTTACTCTGGCATACATGTAACAGCCTTCTATTGATTTTCTAACCACAATAACAGTAATAATGGTAATTTAGTTCAAACCCACATGCAGATGTAGCGCAATGTATTTGTGCCAATACTACTTATCACTGGTGATAATGCAGGCCATTGTCATATTCAGGCTTTTTTAATTTTATTTTTTAAACCAGTCTTTAACACAGAGTGGAACAGGTTAGAAGAGCACATTTGTATGTCATAAAAAGCAGTCCTGCGATCCCTCGGCTGAACAAAGGTCTTTGAATCCCCCAAGGTAGCAACTCATCCTCTATTTGTTCAGTTTAAAAGGTACAGGCACCGAAAGGTGTTGCAATGTCACTCCACGCCTGTGTCAGTGTCATCTCACCACTCTGAACAGGACCGCTGTCACCGTTTCAGGGAAGGCTGTATTTTGCCCATGGTCGTGTCTACCCTACTTTTCCACAAGAGAGGGTTTTCTGTCATTTTGCGTTACGGTGATCTATTTTATTGCAACTGACGATGCCAAGGATTCGGAGAAGCGTTGTCAACAACTGGTGTCACACAAAAAAATATATATATATAGTTTAAATGTATCTAGAGACACAAAGAAGGGCACACATAAACAGATACCTTTTTTAAGCAGATTTTGTGATTTCGCACAATCATAATGATTTTGTAGAATCATAAATAACTACCGTGTGACTTAATGGAGTAATTTACACACGTCCCGCTATCTCCATTGACAGCACTTTTATCCCCTGGCAAACGCCTGGCATTTACTGAATCAATTACTTGAGTTATGAAGAGGAGCAGAAAGCTTCATTGCCACTCCATTCTTCTCAATAACAAAAGAAAAGGCACATTAAAAACTAGCATTGATGGGTTGTTGTGAGTTTCAGTCAATGAGCTCTCCCAGAGTTAAAATTAAAAGGCTGTTAGGGGGAAATTGTTTTCTCTGGTCATCAGTCACATTGTGAAAGGCCTTTTTCAAAGTGATTAATTAAAAGCCAAAAGAAAGAGGGGAAAAAGGCAACCTTTATAAAATATCTGGGTAGTTATCCAGTAGCATCATGAGTTAATGGACAGTGGCTTGCCTTGACTAAGTGTTATTGCTTCAGTCCATAATTTCATCTCAGAAAATGGGCGAGGGAGTGAATCTTCCTTATAGTAATTGAGTATTGATTTGAAAATAAACAGCGGTGCTACTCCCACTGAACTGACAGACCATCCTTTGGACAGAATCGACAATAAATGGTTTCTGGTTTGTGTGAGAGTTATGGATGAGAGCAACACAGTCAAGCACAGTGTTCTGCAGCAATCCTTCTTCCAATATATATTGGATTTTAGATAACTCATCGATGAAACTTGTCATCTAAAACCCATAGTTTTGAGCGGCTGTATGATAAGTACAAAGTCCAATTTTTTGGACCTTTAATATTGTATTACAAGATAACAATAAATGAATCCGCACCAAATTAATTATCGGTTGTACAGTATTCCAAAAGGCAAATATATAGGCCAAGGTTGCTGGTTTATTTGAAATTTTTTATACAAAACATACAAGTATGATTTTGTACAAAAAAATAAAGCAATATAAATTAAAATATGTGCATTATAAATGTCATCTTACCACTTACCACAGTCACAAATGTGATTACGCAATCATTGAATATGTGCATAAAATTCAACTGGTATGAGACAATACAAATAGTGACACTGTGTACATTATGTATGGTAATATTGGAATGGGCACAATGTTTTAAATACTTTTCTCACACAAAATTGTGCATATAATTGTAATGTCTGTTGAAAATATTGGTTCAAAATAAAATATATATATATATTCCTCATGTTGAGTTTTCATAAGAAATGTAACATTTTCTGAAAATTCCTTGTTTTTATTTTTTTAAATTTTTTTTAAATGGGGTAATCACAAATAATCTGATAATCTTCTCTTTGTTCACTTACTACAAGCTATACCTGGTTTCAAAGGGGAAAATTGCTCAGTTACTTCAGATTGCAAAAAAACAGTCTTACTTGTTTAATGTGCTGAAAGAAGGTGAATTGAAGAATTTGTAAATCATACCATTTGCATGCACTGGTGAACAGATTATGCAATATAATATCAGTCCTTTCAATTTCCAAATCATAATTAATCTTAAAGAGAAGACAGATCTGTATAAACTGTGTAAACCTCCAGTTACTTAGCAACAACACTTCACCCTATGACCATAATGTATCAGGACTGACAGAATGGACAGAAATATATTAAATGGTGTTAAATTTGTTAACTATAAGTAAATATATTTAATATAATGGGTTATTAGCATTATCCTAAGTTAAAAACAAAAAAAACAAAAAAACAAAAAAACAGTAAGGACACCATGTAATAAAAAATAAAATAATAATAATAATTCTAAATATACAGGATGTTTGCATGCTGTTTCTCAGGATATTTGTATAATTTACTTTATACTAATATGATTGATGCTTGAATTATTTATAATACATGCATCATTCAAAAAAACCCTGCCTGGAAATAAACCAATGCCTGCCTTTCCACTGCAGGGCCAAGTCACACCAAGTCATAAGTTTCATGATTCTTGAATAATTTCCATTTGCCTACAGCCCCCTTTGGTTCCAGGTCTGAAGCGTGCTGACCAGCTCTCATTCGTATCTGGGATCGAGTAGGAACCAGGATGGTGGATGGGGCTAGAAATAGTCTCAATAATGGTTGGTCTCACACAATGATCTCACAGATTGTGTTTGTTGATTATACTCATGCGCGAGTTACTGATGCCATTTTTAAAGACAGGGTGTAATGTTCAAATAAACTTTTCCTCAAAACTGTAAAATTTAGGTTATATATATATATAAACTCAGCAAAAAAAGAAACGGCCCTTTTTCAGGGCACTGTATTTTAAAGATAAATTTGTAAAAATCAAAATAACTTTACAGATCTTTATTATAAAGGGCTTAAACGATGTTTTCCATGCTTGTTTAGTGAACCATAAACAATAAATGAACATGCACTTGTGGAATAGTTGTTAAGACACTAACAGCTTACAGAAGGTAGGTAATTAAGGTCACACTTATTAAAACTTAGGACACTAAAGAGACCTTTCTACTGACTCAAGAAGCAATCCTCCATCTTAAGGGCTGAGCTTGATGCTGGCATCCACATTGCCTATTTACATCCCAGCATTAACAACAGGCACCAAACACATACTGACACTCTATTAGTCTCTCTCATGGCCCAAACGACCTAACCAAATCACACTAATGTATATAGTATTTAGTGTGCTCGTGGCTTGTGGCTCGTGGCTCGTGAATCACGGCTCTTACAGATAGAGTGGGTTCTGATTGATGATTACGTGCCATGCCAGACTGACTGACAAGCACTTTTTTCTGCATAGAGGAGGTGTGGAGTCTTCTCACCCAATTCAGATCAGTCCCTTTGAATTCCCCAACACCCCAGTTCAGGCCAGTAAGGAAACAAATGAGCAAAAAATATCCAGGCTTGCCTTGGATGTTTAGGTTAAACAGATACAGGCCTGCATACTATATGTATTTTATCTGCATGACCCTATGGAGTACTATCATACAATATTTGTCTTGTCAATTATTGTTTGACTTTCCTGTACTAGTAATTAATATGGCATGCAGTGTAGAGCAAGCTGTTAATCATATTTAAACAGATACAGCAGTGATAAACAATGTTTTGTTATCCTTGTGGGTTCATTGCAGATTATCTAAAAGGGATCTTCATATCCATTGCCTCTGAACTGACAGATAAAGATTATCATGCCTCATACATACATTTATGATCATTTTACAGGAGTTATAAGAAATGGCCCCCTTTATGTAACAACCATTTTATTTGCATTGTTTTGCATGCTCACTATAATCATTGTCTTATTTGCCTTATTTTTATTTTTGTGTGCATAAATTAAATATAAACATTCATATTGCATTAAGCATGCATGTTGTGGCACAACAGTGGGAAGGATGACTGTGTGCCACACCTTTAAGACTGGCTAGCCTGACATTCACCTGCAGATTGCCAACAGTCCTCAGCTGTTTTTTCAGCAGTCCTGCAGGTCATAACTCAGTCGACACCCAGGGTTGTGTTTCAATATTTTAGTCTCCAAAACAATCCTGTGCAGCAAAACCAGGGTTTATTGTGAGTTTCTTTCTTTTGTCCACTCATGTTAAGGCTCTTCGCTTCTTGAAAAGTTCCCCATCACTGGGGCACTGCTGGTTGACATCTGCATGGCTGAAGTAATCAGCCGTGACACTTAACAAGTCAGTGCCGGAGTTTGTCTTTTCTTTGGAATTCCTGTTAGTGCTGTTCACTTTAGTGGGTACGTCAGCAATTACTGTAAGGCAGAAACATAACATTGTTCTACAATGTGCAGCCACTCCCCAGAATTTCAGCTTTGCACAATAGACTATGTTGATTTAATGTAGTCGAGGTGTCTTTCGAGCCGTCACCAGTGTGATCCCTAGAATCTTACGTAGTTAAGCTAAAAAGAAAAAAAGAAAGTATACCTTGGGGGGGGTTATTATTTTTCTGAATTGAACTGGTAATCTTTGCTCATATTGTTACCTTCTAAAAACATATATCAAAACATTTTTTTTGCCCGTTTCTGTATCTAGCTGGCCAGCCACTACTGAAAGTTACAGCGGACATTGAGAAGTATACGTTGTAGATGTACAGGCCGGTTAATATATGGAAACATTTAAGCATTTTCCCTCCTTGGACTCCACTGTAACAATATTGATATTTCTCTACAATTACACCATCAAAGATTAGGCTACCCAATGAAGTTTAGTAGAGTAGCAAGCTCGCTAGCAGTGTGTTGTCAGCTATTTAGCCGACAACCGGTGCTTACAGAACACTCTCTGTCACTCGGGAGTCACTTGAATTTTACCCGCTGACATTCCAGGGAATGAGGAATTTCGAATGACTCAGCACGACCTAGTTAAATGTGCAACATGTACTTATGGCCAAACTGAAAACGTTTACAGTGTATGCTGTTACATAAACTGAGGCATATTTAGAAATAGTTCATTTTATTCCAGATAAATCAGTAATATTTTGAAGAATGCAGAAGACAGCATTCTCATTCTGTGTCTGAGACAAGATAACAGGGTCAATTTTGATTAAACAAAAGGATTGCTTCAAATTAAACTCACGTATAAATGTTTTCTGTAGCCATTATACAACATCAGTGGAAGGATTAATTAGCCCAGATCTGGGGCTAAAGGTTGCAAAGCTGACTGCTGGTGATAGAGTAGTCGGATGAAATTACCATGTAATTAAAATATTATAAAAACTCGTCACTATAAAAAGTCATCATCTTAATTATTAAATATCTGAATATATTGTAAAAATAATGAAACAGTGGTTCTGACAAACATTCAGTACATACATGCAATGCATGTGGTAAATACAATTACATTTGTTGGAAAGTTGGAAAGTATGGTGTGATTTAAAATTAAGGTCTAAATGTCTGTGCATGCTTAAGCAAAATTTTGCTCAATGTGACAACAGTAGCCTTGACAAAGGGCGCCCTGGCTTTTCAACGAGAAGCTAAAATTTGTCAGCGCTTGTCGGAAAGATCCAATGCAAAACCCAAGATAAAGGATTGTTGCACAGCGGAGGGTAATGGTGCGAGGCACCAGCGGATACAAATAGCTGAGGTAGGGCACTTCACCCAGATAATGGGGTTGAAGGTTCTGGCGTGAAAAGATTCATGTGCAGACAATGCTCCTTTGATGCAGTGACATTGGAAGGACCATAAAATCTGTGGTATAAAATACAGAGGTGGTTACTCGCTGCTAATAGGATTCTAGCTTTTTAAAGCAGATTTAGGGTGGGCTGCAATGAAAGACAGAATGCTGCTAATTGGATTCAGCTACCTGAAATCAATAAACGAACAAGAAAAAATAATAAGGAACACTGTGGCAGGTTTAAAGGGTGAAACAAACCTGGTCCTTTAATATGTTAAAAAAAATGTTGTCACTAGTGACAACATGAGAGACTAAACCTGAGTCTACTAAAAATAGACAACTTTCATCAAAAATCACAAAATCTACATGCTTTACGCTGTATTATTTGATTACAAATGCTGTGTCTTGTGACTGTCTTTTGTCATTTTGGAATATTTTCTTGTTTTTTCCCCAATTTAGAATCAGCAACTGTGCTGACGCTACCTTCCTTCTACCACACAAAGGGAGGTAGAAAAAGTCCCAATTGCCTTCGAGCCTCCATCTCTTTACCCACTGCAGGTTACACAGCCCACGGGAGATTCAGTGCCTCTGGACAGGATTGCCAACCTGCAGGAGCCCAGGAAGCTGACAGGTGACGCTGCATAGCGACACGCCAAAAGAAACCCACTCATGCCCTTGTGGTACTCTGCCTATAGTGTGTCACAATGCATGCACTCAAAGTGTGCGTGCATTCATTGACTGAACCACTTCTGAGGACTTTTTAAATTTGTGTCATGCTATATGCCTTGAAATTAGCATATTGCAATTTTTTACTCCTTCCTTTTTAATAATTACCATCCCACAAATATAAATGGCCATACAAGTAGTCTGATGATGTCATTTGACTTCTATTTTCCTATCTTGCGGATACAGTGGTGGAAAGGTTAATGCATGACCCCCTGTGTGACTGAAGAAGTCATTACAAAATGGCTCAATCTTTTAATACATCTTTCGTCATATGCAAAGCGCTGCTTTCAATCTGTTTTAATTACCAAATTTGATTGAAAATTGTGATACGAGCAGTGAGAAGAAATGAAACTAAATATATGCAAAAATTGGGATGGAAGGTTATCGTGTTTTCGGTGTTGTTTTTTCGATTTATGCTCGGAA
>JAOVYW010000001.1:3288641-3315370 GCA_025775045.1 Hiodon tergisus
TAAAATCTCACACTTTTCATTTTGGGACAGAAAAAAAAGCCTCTTCCTATTCAAAGTTTGGCTGTCAGCATTTCATGCCAGGCCCTAAACCTGCTTTCCAGAAGTGCAGCCATTTGCACTTTTCATAAGCTTTATCCTTACATACTCTAAGATCTTGGGCTAAATTTGTCTCCCATTCCCACTCTGAGCTTAAGCCTTCATCTTGGGAATTCAGCAGCAAGAACACACTTATTTATTAATTTATCCCCTGCTTCTCAGACATATTTCCTGTCTACCCCCAATGTGGTTGTTTTAATTGGAAGTACACATTAGGTGTGTTGTTTGATATAGTGATACTGCTAATGAAGCAGGAAGATAAGGTGTAAGGGGTATACCCGTGTGTATACACAATGTCACACTGTCATTCTCAATTCCACAAGATAAACTGTAATAATTTCTTGGCAGTATACTGAATAGGAATAAGAAAAATGCTTACTTAAGAAGTAAATCTTTTCTTTCCATGCATTGAAAAATACTGAATGACTAAACAATTTTGATTCTCAATTGTCTCTTTCTGCAATTTGCATCAGAACTGTTATTGGATAAAATATCAATTGCTCACCCACAGGCTTTTCCACACAATGAGTTAATCAGACTTTTTTGATGTTAAGTCTATCGGCTATTATGTCAATCGGTATCTCAATCTTGACCATTGTGTATGTGGCACCCTTGTTGTCTCAGTGATGGGGTGATTGACATCTCCCTTGGGTGCCAGTGGTTAACAATACAATATAATTCGAAAAAATATGCAGCCCTTGATCATCCATTGACCATTGATTTCTAGAGTGAAAATTTAAGACAGGGTAATTGATAAAGTTTTAGTTAGTCTTATTAGTTAATTGTGTTTTACACATTATTCCTTGTATCTGATAAGTGCAATATTCTTTCTTCACAAATTGCATTGGTGGTAATTCTCAGAATCAGTGTATACATGCAGTTCAGGAAGGAGCTGAACCTGAAAATCATCTCTGGAAGGTGCCCCCACCATATAAACGACTGGAGACAGCCTCTTCTCATTGTCATCAAAGCTGCAGGAGGACGTACAACACACTGATTGCACATCTTCATTTAGTAGAAAAAAGTAGCTTGAACACCTGTACTTCTTCTGTTAAATTATCGTTTTGTTACCATTAATCAAGGCTATGAATAAATTTTAAGGTGTGTGTGTAATTTATTTTCCCCTCAAGAGAGCGTAGACTCACCAGAGAATCAGTACAGAAAGCTGACTATTTAAAAAAAAAAGAAAGAAATGCCTTCAAAAAATGGCTACACACTGAAAGGTGCCTCGATGTCTGGCAAATTCTTAAACGGACCCGTTGCTTTGATAGCGTTTGGTATTTAAAACCGCCACATTATCTTCGTTCTGTGGGCAAGCCAGAAAACACCTCACACAAAGCAGAGATAGGAGTTCCTCTAATTCCCTGAAATCTGTAGATTAGCAGAGATCACTGAGGTGTAAAAAAAAAAAAAATTGCCTTAACAGACCATTCAAGGGACTTCTGAGTTTTTGTTCTGCACCTTCAGAGACAATCGGTATTTTGTTACATGTTTATTCAAAACCTCACACATTTGTTTGCTGTTGTTTAAATAAAGCCACAAGCTCCTGTATTTGCATTCTCTATTAAACTATAAAAACAATCAAGTTTCTTCTGATGGAGAAATCAAGCAAAGAACTTAAAGAAAAGCCCTCGCGCACGCCATACCTTCCTGACGCAAATTTTTGTTAAGTCAACTCCTTCTTTGCTCTTCACAGGAACACTGACACCCACACCGCAGCTTGTCACATCTGTTCACAAGCGTCCAGTTCCTCCAATAGGGCCCCTCTGCTGGGAACGTGTCATAACACAACACGTGTCACAACACAACACGTGTCACAACAAGCCAGAATTTAGTGTTGCAATGCTTTTACGAAACCTTTTCTTTAAATAATTGGACAAAAAAAGAAAATAATAAAAAACATAAAAAACATGGGGAAAGATGTTGTGTCCTCGTGTGTTATACAACTCAAGAATTTAATTTTTTTGCCACGTACGATCTAAAAGGAATGTGTATTAGGCTCACTACACCCAGTTATTTATCCATCTTCGAAGAGTAGAATGGCTAATCCATTGTACTTAGCCTTAATAAAACCCTAGAAAATTTGCCCAAGTGCTTAATCCTTATTAACGGAAAAATATAAACGTGCTAAAGTAATCAAATATCCCATAACGTACCCTTCATTGTGTAAAAACTAAAAAACTAAAACAAAATGCCTTTTCTGCATTTAAATGTGAGAATTAATAGATAATTTTGGCCAAATCTCCTTTGCAGCATGACTGCTGTCCCTGTTGAGACCCACCTGGTTCTCACCAGTGCAGCAGAGATAATCCAGAGCTACATAAATCAAATCAAATCAAATCTAAATTTACCACAATTAGGAATAGACTGATATCAGGTTAAATAATCTTCTTACAGAGCTATTTGACCCTGCAGGGTGCTTAAATTTATTTATCCTAACCCAAATTCCACTTGTATCTACCCCCAGATGTGGCTCCTTTTCTTTGACTGGGACTTTTTTGACAGTTAGATAGTAGGTGGTTATTGTTATTTTGTTATTGGCCTTTTATATATTCACTGCTACGTTCAATTTACTTTAGGTTGTTAAATATCACTGGGTTTCACCTGTCAGAAAAAAAAAAAAAAAAAAAAATGGAGGCGGGATCATGAAGCGTCGGTTTACATTAAATCACTATTGGCTCATAGCGTTTGTAATGTCACTGACCAAATCATTTCATATGTCAGAATAGGCGTAAATGACAGTCTCACTTAGTCACAGTCCCTTCAGTGTGACAGAATACATTTGGCGTTACACTCCTTTCCGGTAACAGCGAGAGGCAAAATAAGCGAGCACAGTGGAAATGAATATATGGATTCACATGAGATGGAGGTGGATGTTTATCTGCAGACTGGAGTGACTTGTCATTTATTCAGCACCACTCATAAATTAATACATAAGAGTGCTACAGTACTGTACAACCTAAAGGGGCTTTACTCTGGAGAACATGAAACTGATTTTACTCATAAGATGTTTTTGTGGAATGAGAACAAGGCAGCACTCTCCTCTGAATACAGGCAATGAATGAAGTGGAACATTACTGAATATTGAAAACCGTATTTAGAAATTGATCAGACTTCTTTGGCCTCGGTTATTTGTACGTTCGACAGCTTTGTGCGTTTAAAAAAAAGAAAAGAAAATAAGTACATGAACTGGTTCAGTTTCATGTTGTTCAATTGGCTACTGAATTGTGAGTACAGCTCACAGCTCAGTGGTTTACTGGAGTAATCTGTGCCAGAAAAAGAGCAAGTGAAGGCTGGATGAAATCTAACTGAACATAGGGAGGTCCAAGACTGATTCAAGACAGATGGGGTCCTGGCCATAGTCAAGACAGACAGAATTTGAAAATAAATTTGTAATGCACAACATAATTGCATATACTTTTAAAGTATTAAAGTATTTTAATGTTATGACAGTATTGTCAGTGTTTACTCTTTTGTCAAACATGTAACATTGTGTGGAAATTTATGTAAACCCCACCAGAGTCACATTAAACTGTATTTGTCATTTTATTTTATTTTTAATAAGTATCTTATTTCTTCTATGCATAAAAGAAGAATACTACTAAATACAATTGTGTGAAATGTGGTTTCCTAAGCTTTAGTTACTGCGACACATTGAAATTCAGTTTAACAGTTTAACATGGTAAAGAAGTGAAATGTTGAATTGTGTCACTCAAAATATAATGAAAATTGGGGGGGGGGGGGGTAAACATTTGATTGATTAAACCAAATAATTAAATAAAGGCGAATTAGAAGGGTGATATATGCAGCATACACATAAAGTTATGTCTCCCAACTGAACTGGTGCTAAGCATCTCACAAGATATCTAGTTTGTACAGCTATTTACCATTATATTTAATAATGGTAAAACCACAAGAGTGGGGCGCAAGAGTCTGCAACCCGAGAAAACGGTCTTCCATCCGCTTTAATCTGTGTCAAATCGCAAAATCAAAAAATACACAAAACTGCATAAAAGACAGCTATGCATGTCTCTTTTTAAATAATTATCCCAACTAAAAATTCCTAAATGATAAAGATAGTGTTGTTTTCTAATTACACTTACACAAAAAATCTTAGCTGATGGTAGCATTTTTTTATAATCAGTCTGACTGACCTTGGATCAGGTTGATCCAAAGAACATCAACAAAGTCAACCGTTTCACAGTTTTGAGATTTATGAACTCCTCATTGATTATCCTTGAATTATATGTAAGTGCCAACATAAACAACGACAGCTATGAAATGTTATACCTAAGTATTTCTACAGTTATAATTTTATAGAATAGAAGGCGAACTAAGAAATAGTGTAAACACAAATACAATAAACTGTCACCTGCTAGAAAAAAGTAAAAGTTTTTTGCAAAGGTCCTTTGGATGTTTTGTTGTTTCAGAATCACCCAGAATCAACTGAACTTTATGATTTTCCACTTGAAGTTGAACACTCTTTATATGATTGGGCGTTACTGAGAGGGGCGAGATTGCCGGAGATGACTGAAAAGGATCCAGGTGCAGTTGTTATAGAAATTAATTGTGACATGGCTGTAATTACTAGCACTTGCCTTCAATGAACATCATCTGTTCCTCATACCGATGGCACCGTTTCTAGACAGCAGTCCCTCGGAATTTGTGGCAGTTAGGTACCTTACTTTGTTTGAGCTGGGCTGAAACCAGTAGCAATTTGGGAGTTAGAGGTTAGAGGGATACTTCAAATACCTCAAATTCTGTTATGTATAATATCTTAGGTTATTTTGTTGCTGTTGTTTATAGGTCACACAGATGACACAGATATTTCTCTCACTGTTGTTTCCCTCATCTTGACAGGTAGTCTTCGGTTCTCCGTCACAAGGAGCGTGATGACAGATGGGGCACATGGTGACATCATCCCCGTGGGATCTCCCTTCGTCTCATTCAAGACATTACTTCCTCTGTACCACTTAAAACTGTGGGGTATCCCCTGTTAAAACCACTACTGACACAATTTATTTCGTTATTTTCAGTATGGGATTCTGCTGTGGTCTCGTTTACCACATCAAACTATGGTTTACAAGATTAGGCCTTTTGAGGTGGGTGTATTGCCACAGATTGCCTATCCTCCTGGGCTGGCCCGTGCGTATCCCTGGGCTATGTGCAACAGCTTCTAATTGCGCTTTTCAAATGTAAAATGATGAAGTATGAAGGAAGATTATTGAACAAGCACCCTCTGAGGGCTCCTTACAAGATTATATGTGACGTTTCTGACGAGTTGCGGCCCTTTCTCTGAAATACAACTTGCAGATTAAGCTGGGTAATGCAAACTCTGAGCCAGAGTGACAACTGTAGAAGCCTAATGAGAAATTTCACATGAAACTGTGACTGATTGTCAGCTGCAAATTAGCCATAATATGAATAATCAGCCAAGATGTCACATTGGTGGAATAAAACTACTAAACAACAGAATGCTCCTATGTGCTAATTAAAAGTTACCTGATGCTTCTTATAGAATGTCTTGTTTTGGAAAATGCAACAAACAATTATGGAAGAGCCACCATCCACAGAAATGCATGAGAACCAACTCAGGCTTTAGGAAAATTAAACCATAAGAAAACGTGGAACATGTAAGAATGAAGGGACCTTTTGACCTTTTGAATGCACTACTAATTTATTACGACATTGGTTGGGACCTAATCAAAACATTGGCAATCTGCTGATCACACTTCACACAACTGTATTTAATAGCGTTATTATTAAAAAAAAATTGGGCTATTTATTGTTTTTTGATTTGGCCCCAGTCAATGATAATAGTTATTATCATTAGTACTACTGTTCCCAGGGCACTGATTGATAGAGCAGTAAAATAAAGCAGAAAAAATACATCAAGCAAAGACTAATAAAAGCAAAACTAAAAATCATGATCATAGACAGGACAGTTTTGTGAAAACCAAATAAACTGTCAAAAGTGTCCTAATCAGAGATGGTTGATTGCTGAAAGCTCTTAAACCTCAATGAGTAGTCATTTACCATGCAGACATCAGTGCAGTGAGATACCAACATGACCTCATCAAAATTTTCCTCAGTTCCCAGGAGCCTACGTATCTTTTAAGGTACAAATAATACAATCAATTCTACCAAAGTGAACACATTACACAAAGTCAATTAAATATCATAATACAGGCAGAAAACAGTACTCTTGGTTACTGTAGTTAGGTATTGGTCTCCACATGTAGCCGGAACTGCATGGGAAAGACATGGACATAAACAGGGGTCTGAAACTGTACTCTTCTCATACAAGGCAGCCCTCAAATCCATGCTGGTTTGATAAAACCAGAGACTAATGTTGTGGGCACCTCTAGACAGGGCAAAAAATCATTAAAAGGATTAAGGTCCAGCAAATGGGAAGGTTACTAACTTTGGTTGTCATCCTCCTTAAATCACACAGTGATGAAATTTGCTTAGGTGGCTGCAGCATAGTCATCCTTCTAGGAACTAGGTTTTCAAATTTGGGGCATTCAAATATCAAAAACAGGAACTCTGCCCCACTTTGCTTCACTTTCCCAGATTATAGCTCTTGGCATGTTCCCATGGAAGACCTTCAGTTACAGGTCAGCAGCCCGCTAACCTAACAGGACAACAGGTAGCGTACTAGCTAAAGAAAAAGAGTGTCCCTGCTGCTGTAGTGTTGAGCTAGATACAGACACATTTTTGACATTGCAAGCTGTGCCGCTTTGGATAAGATAATCTAATGTACTGATATCCTACTGTATTCTACACTTCTTATACTTCTTGGAAAATAATATAAAAACCTATCCACTACTTGGAAGTCCACTTGTGTTTTGATTTAACAGAGATACAAAGAAAAAGAGAGGAGGAGGTTGGGGCTATGCCTGTTGAACGGAGGAAGAGGGTCATCCCTGTATTTTTGAGGCTCTAAGGAATGTTTTGCAGGAGAGAGATGAGAATACTGTTTCACGTAACACAACTGGTGTGAACTTTCTGAAGAGATAACACTAAGTGTAAGTCTGTTTCTATAAGACAAGGTCTTGAAAGGCTCAGTAACCAAGAAGTGACCATTGAGGAGAAATCTATTGGGAAGGATATAAGTGGTAAGGAGTTAGAGATTTCACTTGACAGAATTAAGCTAAACCCCATGGACTACTGTGGGGGTGGGAACAGCAATAATGACAGTGAATTGTATTTTTAATCCGGTATATAATAGCAGCGGTGGGACATCAAAGTGGGAGGGAGAACACGAAGGAGGAGGAGTAGGGAGACATTTTTTGCATTAAGAGCCAAGGAAATAGCAGGTGATAAGAATTAAGAAATATAATAATAATCTCCATCCATTTTCATAATAATGATATAATAATCGAGGATCGATTAATCAAGCACAAACAAAAAAGTACCATCAAATTATAAGCCAGTAAGGAATCTGGGAAAAGATGATATCAAGGGAATTGCTAAAGTAAGAGCAGACTTGCGGTCTAGCAGTCTGCCTGCTTCAAAGGTAAGAATAAATGGCATTAGAGACAGCTTAAAAGAGTCGATGACAGCAAGGTTCCCAAGGGGATCACCAAAGCATCCAAAACGGAATACCCCTTTGAAAGAGTCTCTATGGAGAGACTCTACGTGTCAAGTAGAGGACAAGAGAGTAACAGCAAACATTTTGAGGACGGCATGCAATTCAACAAGTGGGTGAATGGGGGAAGGTGGAAATACAAAGTGGGATGGAGGACCGATCCATGCGACAGATGCCCAGAGAGACAAAGTGAGTGTGAAAGACCACTCGGTGATGAGGGGCGATGGGGGTGGAGGCACTGTCAGAGAAGATTTATGTTTCTGAGAGAGCAAAGCCCAGTCCTGGGCCTGGGAGAGGTGGGTGGTACAAACAGAGATGAAGTTGGCTGTCTTGGAAGCTGATTGACAGTTTCGGGGGGAGCCAGTGACAGTCAGAGGGATGGAAGGTGCCAGGATAGAGGGAGGAAGGCGGATTTGATTGGGAGGACTGTGGCTGAGCACAGGACTGGCAGGCAACATGAGTAAATAAACTGGGACCAAAGACTGTCTACAAAGCTAGAAACTCTGTACCCAAAACCCCAAAAATGGTAACTTGACTCCAGAGCATGAGCTATCCGCAACTTAAAATATTACTATGTAGACCTTATTCAACCCTCCTGGCCACCGGGCTTCCATTCATCCTAGCTGGGGATCAAACTTGGGGCCTCAAAACAGACAAGAGAGACAATTAGCTCATTGAGCCAAATACCTAAATCTGTAGCCCTAGGAACTCATCATTATCTTGTCTTTGGATTAAGGGAATGACGTCAATGTCAAATGTTTTCGAATTTGACATTCTACTTCTCCTGTATGAAAACAGCTAGCAAAACAAAAAACACAACTTTTCGAGGGAGAATTAGAAAGGCATTCCATGGGCATGTCTTCGCCTTTAGCAAGTTTATGTCTGAAATGGTCATGTGTGTTGTGTTCTTTCACTTACAACAGCAATTAATTGTAAGAATAAGAAGTGCCCCCTCTGGTGAAGGCGGACTTGGTAAGAACTTGTGCACAGGCAGGGTCTCCCCACGAGGAAACCTTCTTTCTTTGAGTTTTCTTTTTAGGTCCCTCCCATCCTTGGGCTCCTCTGGTGTCCGGGCCTGCCATAAGTCCCCCAGCCACTCCCCTGCTCCCATTCTGGCTCAAATATTCCTCCCCGGCCTTGGCCAGCCACAGGGATTCGGCCTACCGCTGCTCTGCAGCCCTCCGTCACTCAAACGCCACTTCGGGGCTGGTGTCCTTCACATGTCTGAGCTTTCCGCAAAACGGGCACCACATAGCCCTCTCTCCTTGTCATTGTTCTTCGCAATGCGTTTTTGTGTCCACATCAGGAATAAGGTGGATTGCAGACTTTAAGATTTGCTATGTGTGTGTGGCTAAGCGGGTCTGGCACCCCATCCTGGGTACACTCTGCTTCACACTCTGTGTCTGCTGGGTTAGGTTCCAGTGCCCTACAACCTTGAATTGGAAAAGTAAGTTTGATAATCCATGACCAGCTGTGCAGTTATTTGAAAAAAAACCATGACAGGAGGGCGTTTATTTTTGAACCCTCTGAAGGGGTTTATTTTCCTATAACAGCATGGCTCTGAGTGTATTATGACGCTTATACAATGATTAAAAGTTACTAAAAGAAGCATTCATTTTTAAATTAATTTTATTATTAGTTATAAAAAAACCTTTCTTAGTCATTCACAGAATAATCTGACTGAAAGCTCTTTAATTGGCGACTATTTAAGTTAACAACTTAGTCTTAATATTTGTTTAGCTGAAACTGTACATTTCCGTTCATTTTTTTTTTGCGCAAGACTTTGATTTCCCTGAATTTTTTTAATTCGATGACAACTAACTCCAGATTTACCTGTCTTTAAGTTTTTGTGGTCAGTACCTTCTTAGACTTGTTTTGCATGTATATTTGTCCCTTGACTTGATGGCCATTATCTGCATTGAATAGGATTCAATGAATTGTGGATTTCAATTTGAGCAAATTGATTTGGAACTGTGAGCAGGCCAGTTTTGCTGAAACTTTTGCTGGTCAACCAATCATAAATTGCCATTTATGCAAGCGGTTCTATAAGCGGATAAACAGTCGTTACATGATTGGATAGTTGTGCGTGCTATGTGAAATCTAATATTTACATTATCTAATAAAAAGAGTGGCAAAAATCCCTTGATGTTGTTTTCCCTAGTGATGTACGTTGTACTCCTCGTGAGTCAGAGGGTTAATCATTAAATTAATTTATCTTCTTAGCAGAATAAGTAATTAAGTCTAGGGGACAGCAGAATCATATAATTGAGAATGAGTAATGAAGAAGCTGTGAGCGCACGGAAAAGAAAAAAAAAGTTTGGTAATTAAGACAGGATGTTCACTATAACAAGGAGGAATAATGTGTTTGTCATCTTTGGCACAGTTGTTTCTCAGTGATGTAAAGCCGGAACTGTAAGCAAGCGGGGTAGAGCTCAGAAATAGCACGAGATGTTATTTTCCCTCCACTACCTGCATCCGAGCGAAAGTAGGATTAATATTGCAGCCCATTGTGATTAAATCAGGACACCCCTGGTTCAATTAAATTGCAGGAATCATCGGGTTAATACGGTAATGCCAAAGTAAATTAATGTTTTAAACATTTTGTTGTTTTTTTGTGAGCTTAAACCTAATGGTTTGTCAAAAGGCTTACTTTTATTTAGAAGCACCTAATTAACAATAAAAATGTATTGCACAAAATGTATGTCTTGCCCTTTTATTTTGGCTCCCCATATAGAAGTTTATAGTTTGGTAATAAAACACTACTGATTTAAGCCAAGTCTTTTACAAACATTGTCATATTTATTTAATTAAAAAAATTAAATAATAATAATCTGCCTTTTCACCCACTGTCCTCAGATTTAACATCCCATTGTATTATAAGTGTTGCAAAGCAATCTTTGGTTGGGGCTTTGGTTGCAAGAACCATGAACAGGAGGCATGGCCCTTAGTGTGATACATCAATACAGGAGAGGACACATTATTAAAATGTATCAGAAACTGGAACCTGTCTTTTCTTTGTGTTGTGCAGGCCCAGCATTTACTGATGTGCCACGGGAAACAGTGAGAAAGGAGCATCTTAACAACATGGGGATCATCTGAGCCTATATGCAGAGTTTAATAGAATATACTGTCAAGCTGTGGCCTTGTTGAATTTATTGACTGGTTCAAAGAATCTTACAAAGGATTTAAACAGTCTGCTTCAACCACCCGATAATAGGCCACATTCAGGGGGTACTTCTTTTATTCTATGCACAGCAGTTGGTGATAAATGGACTTAATATCTGAGCCTGCTGCAAACTGTATTTTATTTTTCTGCCTCTTTTAGGTTGTGAATCTCAATAATGCATCTTAGGCCCTAAACTATCTCAGTAAAATTTTCCCATTCATTGTTGATTGTAGCCTTCAAGTTTTTATGGTCTATTTGGAGAAGCAGTAAAAATAGGTATCTGAGTCATCATTGATTATTGTTCAGACTACAAAGAAACTGGAAATAGAGAGAGATTTGAAAATCCAAGAAAGCAATATGAATATACAATGAGATAAAAAATTAATGCATGGATTCATTTTACCTCAGAATTAACACCTGGAAATAATAATTAAAGATTGCTGTCAAATGTCAGCATGCATTAAATTAGTTTCACCTTTCACTGTGCATGTTAAGCATTGAAAGCAACACTTTCAAAATTTCTGTGATTTCTTCATGTTAAAATAGTTTTTTTTTTTTTTTAATGGTATTATCAAGTGGCCCAGCTGAGTCCAGGCTGAACCTGGTGATCCAGAGATAGCTGATTTGAATTTGGATTCTGTCACTGTTGGTTATGAAAATTAACGGATCAAAATATATTTAAGTGAGGGACTTGCGGCATACAATTGACATTCAAGTTGCTGTCTGGGGATGGGGAAACAGGTAGAGTCTTCTCTTAGCTCCTCCCCAAATGTCCCTGATGGTGTGCTTCACATCCAGTCACAACAGATCCTGACATGTGGGCCAGGAACTTCTCAGCATGTTGATTCTGTACATCTCACATTTAGCATCTGCCTCAAAACATTTATGAATTGATTTAAGATCCATGTTTTTGGTCATGACCAACTTTGTGCCACATGTGTTAAAGAAACAGCATTCAAGCTGTAACCAAAATGGCAAAAAAGTTTCCGAAAACAAGTTTGTGTCCTTGCCAAGACGCTGTTCATTTGCATTAAAACACAACAAGTTGGCCAATAAAGCTAGACGTTACACACTAATCAAAATAAATACTAGTGTCCCTGAGCCTCTGTTAGACCAGCTGCTGGCACAGGATCAGAAGTCGGAGCTAGGTTAGGTGAAGTGCAGACACTTACTTTGAGGAGCTATATACCACCACTTCAAGTCATCCAGATATTTTTCTCAAAGTGGTTGTTTGAGTTAAAGAGGAAAACCCTTCCATCTGCAAAGAAGAGTTATTTGCATAGCATTGAATTGCATACTATGCAACTGCAATGACTGCAAAGGCAGTGCAAATTAAAAGAGTAAACAAAGTTAAATTATAGGCCATTAAATTTTGTACAAAACAGTTTAAATCATACACTACATAATTAAATCCTCACACAAAGGTCAGGAATTCATCTTTTCTTTATTTTTTTTGCTCAAAAACATAAAACACTTAAATGCATCAAGTATTAAATGTCTACTGTAAATTATGTGAATGTTTTATAAAGGGTGCTTCCTAAATAAATATTTCATCAGTAAAAGCCAGAGTGTAATAATCTGTCAATGCAATTCACACGTTTGATGGTCTCAGGAAGTTAATTTACTAGCCTTGAATTCTAAACAGCAGATGATCTACAGAAGTCCTAGGAATTTTATTTATTGCTTTCATAATTAAACTTGGTAAGTTGGTGATGAGACTGTCATAAAATGATTAATCAAGTCCTATCGCCCTGTAGTCTAAAAGGGCAAGTAGCAGGTGTTGTTCACTCTGGCTTGAAATGTTATTCTCCTTTGTGCAAGCCTGAAAAAGAGGCATTCTACACCAATTTGTAGTCTCGGAAAAAGCATATAATCCAAATTCATTCAGTTAAAAATTAGAAATGTGTATATTATAAATGCAGTATATCAAACTGCACAATTTTGCCCGGGGACTTCTGAACATGCTTCAGAACAAGTTTTTGCAGTAAAACACTCCTTGTGAAAAATGTGACTGCATGTGACACAATGGGCTGCTGAATTATTATTAGCAACAATAAATAAAAGAATTATCAGTAGTGTAAGTAGGAAGCGATCAGGATGAGAGGAGCGTGGAGCCACTCTGCCTGAAGACAGGTAATGTTGGAAATAGTGAGAGAGGTTCCAGGTAAACCAGTTTTTATTTTGTTTTTGTTTTTTCGCAGAGAGGCCTGGGGCGGCTGAAAAAAGAGGGACGCTGGAAATTGCGGGCCCTAGCAATGTATTTCGCCTGCTGTATGCGTTTGCAAATCATATAATCAGTTCCCAGGACATGTGGAAGCAGCCAGGGTGAAGCCAGCCGTGTGCTGTCTGTTCTACTGGCCTGGGATGGGTACTGGCCTGGACAGATATCTCCCCATTGCCTCAAGCTGAAGGCCGGTCCAAAGATAGCAGCTCCTCAGCTCCCATCATATCCCTCTTCACCTCCTCTCCAGAGATCACAGTTAAAGCATTGTGAAAAGCTGTGGTCCTGCCTGGGGTTGCCCTGAGCAGCTCCTCTCACACTTTGGCCCTGAATTCAAACTCCTGATGGCAGTCTTCGGTGAGATGTACAGGTGCATGAATGTTCAAACCACCACCTACCCTCCACTAGGAAATAGCGAGAGATTTAACCAAACCCTATTGTCATGGTTGGGCTCACAACAGGAGGAGGAGCAATATTGCTGGGCAGTGGCAGGTGTCTAACTATACTACGTATTGACTGGATGTCATGCCCCTGTCTAAGTCGGGAGGAAAAAAAAATACAAGGGATATGTCCAGCAAGTAAAGGAAACTCCCATTCCACCTTGGGGAATGGGAAATTTTGTAGGTGAATGAATTAAAATTCCAAGATTGTTCCTACAACTTGCATCTACTTAGGCCTGTGATGCAAAATTCTAGTTTGATGTTATAGGGTCAAGTTGGACAGCAATTATAGCATTGAAAGAAAAAGGATATGACAACTCATTCAGACGTCGCTGTCTTTGGTTTTCAAGGCAGGCTGAATAGTGACGTACTCTGGCGTATTTATGGAGGCATAGCAACCATAAGCTGAGGATCAAATCGAAGCAAAACGTGGGCGGTCAGAGCAAAGTGTATCACCAATCGATTGAAACCAGGCCTATGTTAATGCTGTGTTAATATAAACTCTGTTGGGTAAACTACCACCAAAATGCATTTCTGGTGGTTTGGTAGTCACAAATGAAACATCCAGGACACATTATAATAATCTTAAAAGCTTCACTCTCCTATCTTTTGATCTTTGGGTTCTGAGATGGAGTAGTCTCTAACCATTTCCTCAGATATTCTTCTTTATTCAGGGATTAACACATTTCAAATTATCAGTATGATACTATACAGATGTTTAATTAACCTATATACTTTGAACTTGACAGATAATTAGACATATGTGTTGTTTTTCAAAATAAATCAAAGATACAGGATAGAATGTTAATACCGTATGTGTGGAGCATTTACTGGGAATTTCACAGGACAACAGCAAATTATTTGGCTCTCTGCCCCATAGAAGCAACAAATCTTAACGCTGATCCTCTGAACAAACCACTTTTTGACCTTTTAGTTGGAACCTTTTGCTACACAATTATCTTACAAGCTTGCATTCTGTCTGACAAGATTGATGTATACAAGAATAATAGGTCTTCATTGTCATTTGCATCTATTGATTAAATGTCAGCAATTAAAAACAGCAGGTTCAATTATAGTAAACAAAGAAGAGCAAAGATAGAGTTGTAGAGTTGCAGATATCTGTTCAAAGGCATTTAACTAAACTAACTTTTAGTTTTTTAGATTGTTTGACAATGTTAACTCACACATTATCAGAGTTCTTCATTAAACAATTTTGAAACATTAGTCAGAAAAATTAAATTAAAAAATGACTGAGGTGACTAAATACACACTGTGGTTTTGCTATTATTTGTCTGTGCTTACATTACTGTGTCGTACAATCATTTGGGCCCTGTTTTCTCCCATAACTTGATTATTCTTGAGATCAGTGAGTCTTCAGACCTTGGAAATGGGTGCAAATATAACATTAAGGCTGGGATAAAACCAAATTTCGACAACCTGCTGATTACCATTAACAAAACTGTATTTTTTGGCATTTATTATTAATATTTTTTTGTAAATGTATTATGTCTTCCACCAATAAAAATGAGTGCTCGAATATGAGAACAGTGCTTTAATTAACAGTAATTAACAAATGAATACATTTTAGATATTGTAATCACACCTGAAAATCAGTTTAAAATGTGTGGTTTATACTGCCTCAGATGGGTTGGGCCGTCAAAAACGGCTGAAATTAAGTTTCCATATGAAGGCAACTATAATCCTTGGTGCTCCAGTAGTTTATAGCTTTTTTTCTGAAATATTAAATACGTTAATGATTAAATTAGTATCTCATTTCAATGTGACATATTTTGATTTCTAGAATGTTAAATTTTCACAACCCTACTAGCATTTTACCATCACACATATCTGGTAATAAACATCTAAATTTTTATCTTGTTTCCTACATGTAACTGAGACAGATTTTCATCAGTTTATTGCTTACAGGGTGGCTGCCTGTGGAAATTGGTTTCAATGGACTAAACTGTCAATTTTGCATTAGGATGTTAGAAACACATTTGGCCGCTTCTCTCCTTAGGTCTTTTCGCTAATCATTGTTGTTTGGGAGAGTAGAATATTGATGACAATAGTCAGAGCAATTGACAGCTGCATGAATCGTTATTAGCCAGCCTGTTGGCCATTGCTTAAAGTTCAATAGACACGTTGATACAGCTCAGGCTTCAGGGGAGTTTATTTCCTCTCAGACAGGAGATAATTAACCATCTGAGGCGTGTTTCGCTGCAGGCGGCGTGGCAAGAACAAACACACAACGGGAGGACCCAGCCAAAGGACTGGCGTCTGCAAACCTGACAGCAACGGCCTGCGACTTCGCTTCGATGCATCAGTGACAACCGCTGTGCCACAGCATTGTCGAGCTACATGTGTCACCGTGACCTCATGTTTGGTGCGGCAAATTATGCAATTTATTCAAAGTGCTTCATAAAGTAATCTGAAACAGACTTTTGCTTTGTGTGCTAAGAGCTGCAACAATTTTCAGATCAATCACGGCTTTCATATTTTTGGGGACAAAAAATTTTAAGAAAATGAACACGACATTCGCCAAACATATGTCAGTTTATAATGTAGTGCTTGAGAAATTAAACTAGTTAGATTTTACAGCAAAGAGATTTGAGACCTCGAGGAGTGTACCTGTTTATGACCCCAATTATACAGTTTTAATTATGTGACATGATAGAAATTTAAACGATTATTGCTTGTGGCTGTGGCATCATGATTTTGTAAAACTGTGTTCACAATGAATATACTGTACAATGTTATATGTCATTACCTTGTCTGTTCAGGGAAATTAGCACTGTTTGTGTGAATCTGTTTCCATGTGTGTTTTTCTCCCTATGATGGACTGGACTTCCCTTCCTGAGTGAACCCTGCCCCACGCCCTATGTCTGCTGGGTTAGGCTTCGGCCCCTGCGAGCCTGAACCGGTAAGAGGTAAGGGAAAATGTATTAATTAACAAAGTTGACTCCTGGGGAAGTCCCTAGGACTGAAAACTGTGTAATCACTTTGGACACGCTATAGCAAGCAGACTCCTCAGTTTCTAAGACCAGATAACCATATTGATTCTCGAGTTAGCTGCGCACTATATATGAATCATAACCAATGTTGCCAGTATTGCTACCTCTCTAAGCACATCGCATGGAACTCAGAAATTAAGAACCTTCTTTGGTGCTAGTCTTCTAGCACATGTTTGTAGGAAAATACATTATAGAAATGGAAAAAAAAAACATTGTTACTCATTTTCATCCTTTTATATTTGGTGTATCTGTAGACATCTATGTCATCCGATCGTATTTGAAAAGTAAAATCTGAATTTTACGTATTTAACCAAAAGCTATGCTAAGGCATGTTTTTCGAGATGTGAGTTTTGGCTTCTTCCATGCAACAGAAAAGGAATTCTTCCAGGCACATTTTCATATCTAGTCCACCCGGAGGTGTCACCCCAAGCCAGTAAGCAGAACAGATCCCTCTCATGCCTTCAGGCACCAGCTAAGCACGTGGTATAGTTTTTGGGTTTTGTTTTGATATATATATATATATTCATATTTTTTATTCACAGACCCCCATGCAGTCGGTGTTTCCTTTATTATTTTTCCTTGACCATGTTCTTGTCAATAAACTGAACACATGTCGGATATATTCATTTAATCTAATCAATGCACCTTAATGCACATGTGACTGCTTCCACTTTCCTACCTGGATCAACTGTTTGTTGCAAAATACTCACTCTTCGTAATGGCAATGAGAAATACAGCAGGTTTTTTTTTTTTTTTTCCTGTTCAGAAAAGCACATAATTATGCTTTTGCCAGGCAATAAGTGTGCTTCTTCCTTTCAGCTAAATCAGCTTCTTTGTGTGAGATTTTTAACCACAAAAGCCTCCGTGTTTCCTACTTTCCCAATTTAAGTTTTTTGCTTTTAAGTCCACAGCAACACATGCTTTCACTGAATGTAATCCTTAGCTCTAATCACACCTAAGCCCCATCTTCTGATAAAAAACTATTTTCTTTTGCTGTGGTAGGGGATCAAAAAAGGGAAAGGAAATGCACCACTTTTGTGAACAGGGAAAGGAAGTTTGTTTTCACATCTAATGCTTTTCAATAAAACACACAAATTACCCAATTTTGTGCAACAGCAAAGCCTCCAATTCAAGCTGCTACCAATTAAAGGGTATACATGATAAAAATTACTCCAAAACATGCAGTCTCTGACATCTTTATCTGAAAAGGTAAAAGGCATTACTTTAGGATAATAATACTGTCTTGAGTTTTTACAAAAATATTGAGCTTTCTAAGTGATTATTGACTTATTGGTTATCTCAATCTTAGGGAAATACAAATTATTTCTTTTTTTTTAGTCAAATAGCAGAGACATATACTTAGAGAGATATCCAGAGCAATTTGGGAGTGCAAAAAAATTAAACAGAAGCTATAAAAAAAATTTTGGAAAATAAAAAAATAATTCTACTAATTGAATCCTTCCGGTACCAAATCTAACCTTTCTCAGTCCACGATTGGGATGGGCACAAGTTTAGCTTTGAAAAGGTTTTGAAAGCAAACATAGTAGGTCACAACAGCTTACATTACTGTTAAACAGGACTCGGAAAATAGCATGTCTTAGCAGAGGGTCTTGAAAACATTGTCAACAATGCTAAACTAGGAGCGGGTATAGAAATATTTGTTGTGATAAGTATTATTTATTGTTAGTCATATTTCTCTCACTGGCATGTTAGGTCGCTTGCGTTGTATTTATTGATATTTCATATGCTGCCGTTTTCTGGAGTTTTGTTTTGTTTTCATAGGTTTGTTGTTCAGTTCATTGTATTACTAATGTATATACAAGATTTCGATACAATTTGTTAGAATTTGACAAAATATTAACAAAACGTAACTCGTTACTCGTAACTCGTAAAAAACAGCGTATGAAATGCATACAGCCTTAAATGCCAGCAAGAAAAATATTGCTACTGCTAATAATTACAATAATTATAATAATTATAATGATTTATATATGTGCACCAGGGCTTTTATTGTTGACATTAGTTCTGCTTGCCATCTGTAATTCTTTTTCAATACCCGTTAGTTTTTTTGTTTATTTGAGTGTGTGCTTATACTTGTGCCTGTGCGTGTCACCTTCCCCGTCTGTTTGCCAAGAACAGGCCTTGTGCTGCCTGCATCTTGTTTTAATTTCGGTCCAACATTTCTATTTGTCAGTTTGCGTTCCAGCCGTGCTGTGATGAGACAATCACAAATCCCATAATAATAATAATTTTGCCTAGTTAATGACCATTTTTATTTTAAAACGTTTCAATGGTTACAGTAACAACAGTACAACTGTTGTTGGGGACTACTTTATTTGATGGAACGACATGTTTACTTTAATTAAAACTTTTAAAAACTGCAAAAATTACGTCTAGTATTTCCTGTGTGCTACATATGAATCAAATTAATGAATCAATTTTTGAAATCAAGAAGACACTCTATAGGGTGTGATTAAGGTTTTTGGCACAGCTATGATCACACTTGCAAAATTGCATTTTTTTATGGATTCCACATACTTTATTAATACACACTTTACATTTACTACATTGAATTTCGGTACACAAGTTGATTGTAAAGAATCACTGTGACAATAGCTGAACGTAATGCCTAAGTGAAACATTGGATCATGGGACGTAGCAAGGAGAGTGAGTATAAACTCTAAACTTATTGGGATGAAAGATCACAAAGAGAAGAACATGTAAATATAACGTATGAGACGTCATTCCATAGCTCTTCCTGAACAGGTAGGTACAGTTAAATAAATTTATTTTTTCTAACCGAAAGTTATTGGTTTTGCATGTATAATTCCAAGATAGATTCCCGGCTACAGAAGGTAAATGCCCAGGGGGGTTGAATAGGGTTGGTTACACAACAACCATACCAGATGTAACTGAGCCTTGGATCAGTAAAACTAATATCGTAGTCAGATCATTTTCTGATTTCTTAAAAAAAAAAAAAAAAAAACATGCTACCATTATACTAACAATATGAAAAAAAACTTCACAAGTTTATAGTCTTGCTACAAACTTATTCTGCCTACTTTGTCCTACTTTAAATAAACTAAACAAATAAGAGTTTCACTTAATAAGCTACATTAGGTTAAGAAGTGGGTTTATTTATTCATTTAGTGCTGATAAATTAGCAGTCTATTTTTATTTGCACAGCAGTGCAAAGAAATATTTAAATCCTACTTCTGTGTTCTGACATTTTTAGGTTACGGATAAGTTATATCCATGTCTTTAATTTTATAAAACAAGAGTACGTATAGTTCTTAGAGCTAGAAACTTCAGCTTTAAACTCAACAAGCTAATCATTTCTCTTGCCTGTAAGGATGTTTTTTTTTATGACCAGGGTTTGATTCTCTGCTAGGGCAAGTAAAAGCCCAGAAGCTAGCAGGGTTGAATTGGGTCTGTTACACAAACATACCAAATATATCAAATAAGCAGCACTAAGATCAGTAAAAGCAATATCGTAGTCAGATAATTAAAAATGTTTTCTTTAAAAGCAATGGTAGCAATGTGTAGTAGTATTCAACCTTGGATTTCTAGAATTTTATGATCTTGCTCCAAACTTATTATGCCTACTATGTCCTACTTAAAACAAATTAATTTTTTGTTCGTCAAACACACATGTTCAAGCAGGGCCAAGCAGGGCTCAAGAAAGTTGGTAGTACAGAGGTGTAAATATTTAACAATACCAAAAGTATCAATCTTATTTTCAGCCTTATTTGTGGGTATTTTTGTTGGACTAAGAGGTGTCAATGAAAGTCAGGCTGAAAAATTGGTTTTGTGGGTGAATGAAACAAAGATTAACGTATACCAGCGTGATGGGCTAATGAAGTCTGGGGGGATTTAATAAACTGCCTAAGATCCACCACATACCTCCACATCTGTAAAATACGGGGAAGGAGGTGCTATGGCTTGGAAAGGTATAGCAGCCATCGGAAGTGGCTCACCTGTCTTAGCAGATGATTTAACTGAAAACAGCAGAATTACCCTTAAAGTGTACAGAAATATCTTGTCTTACTCAATTACAAGCAAATGTCTCTGAACTCATTGGACTGCGCTTCAACATACAGCAAGACAATGAACCCAAACATACTACCATAGCAACTGGGGAGTTTTTCAATGTCAAAACTGTATTCTTGACTGGCTAAGTAAATCTCCAGAATTAAATCCAATTGAACATTCATTTAGTTTGCTAAAGGTAACAGTCAAAGGTTTGACTTAAGGCAAAAAGACCTCAAAATAAACAACAACTGATGATGGGCCTGGGACATTGTCTCCCTGAGTGGGTGCTGAAGACTCCATTCGGGGAAGAGAGCCCCCTCTATATGGGACTAACCTGTTATGGTGCAGCGTCACCGTCCTCCCCCGGGGTGAGAACTGGACCTGGTATACAACATCTCCCATCCTTTCTAGGACCCGACAGGGCCCTACCCAGTGGCAGTCTAGCTTTGGGCTCCTCCCCTTCCTCCTCTGGAAACTGTAAACCCACACTAACCCCCTAGCTTGGAAGTGTCTCCCTCTGGTCCTCACGGCATAGTTCCGCTTCTGCCTCATGCCAGCATTCTCTGGCTGACTCTAAGCGGTCTTGGAGCTTCCTGGAATACTTGTACAGGGAGGGATACTGGGGCATCCAGGGGCCTATCAAATGCCATTTCTGCCGGCGTCCAGATCTCCTGTCCCAACATGAGCAGGGCTGGGGTGCAGGAGGTTGAGTCCTGAATAACTGACCAGTAGGCCATGAGTACCAGGGGCAGGTGTATGTCCTTGTCATGATGGTGCTCCACGTAAGGATAGCCAAATGCTGTGCTACAGTTTGTTTGAACCACTCAGTGTTCTGAGGTCTACCAACTGCCAACTCTCCTCACCAGTCTCTGGTTCCATTCGGACCCTATGGAGCACACTGTCCTCCACCCGTAGGCCTCCAAACTTGGAACACAGCCCCTTGGTTGCTGTGGAGTGACCTTCCACCTCTTCCCAGGGTGGCCTCTACTGTGACTCCACCCACTGGAACACCGTAGCTCCAGGATATCTGCTGCATGGAGTGGAGGAAGCCTGCACAAACATGCACGGGGGAAGGGCCTGCCTGCTGGGAGCTGCACCTAAACAGGGCTCCTAAGGCCAGCTGGAAGTAGCTCCAAAGGACTAAGATGTCGTCCAGGTATACCAGACACTCCTTGCCAGGGATGCCCTCCAGAACTTTTTCCATCAGTCTCTCGAACGTGGCAAGTGCATTACACAGGCCAAAGTTGACAACACATAATTGCCACAGCCCCTTGTCCATGCAAAATACAGTCTTAGGTTTGGCCTCTGGGGTGAGTGTCACCTGTCCACTAGGGCAGAACATGGAAGCCCTTGGGAGCCTCAGTGGACTGGTCATTGCAAAAACTTTATTCTATGGTCATTGAATAATTGTGAATTTGGAGGTATGCTTTGCTGTCCTGCTGCAACATCCAGTGACGACCCAGTTTTCGCCTCTCAGCAGAGGCAGCCAGGTTATGGCCTAAAATCTCCCGGTACTTGATAGAGTCCATGTATCATAACAAGATTCCCAGAGCCTTTGAATTTAGCAAACTCCAGGTGCTTACACTTGTGCTTTGGTGACAACAGAAGCTTTCTTCTAGCAACCCTTCCATATAGCTTGTTGTCATGGAGGTCGCAATGGTGGTGTCTAATTTTTGTTTTGGAGAATAGGTGATTCTTTAAGACACTGCATGCATGTATAAAAATGGTTGTCATGCCTAAATGGTGAAAACAATAGGTACATAAATACTGAGAGTCTATACTATATAACCTCATAGTGATTGTATGATTTAAATCCCAAAGTTTTGGAGTTTTTTTTCTTTTCTTTAACGTATATCTTGGTGTTGTGTAGGGATTGTTATCCTTCTTTTTCTATGTAATTTAAAGCTATGCCGATGGCAAATGATAAATTACATTTTGTACTTTCTTAGGAATGATTTGCAATACATTTAATTGTGAAATCTTTATTGGATCTAGGTGTACCTTTAACAGCATATTAAATAGAAAAATGTTAAATACAGTGCCTAAGAATAAAAAATCTGGAGTGTAAAATGCTTGGTTTGTTAGCATTGACTTACTATCTAGGCTAAGTAGCTAAGTATTCCATCAATAATAAAATCGATATATATGTATATAATTGCTTGTGTGTGTTATATTAATTATGTGTCATGTATAACATTTGCCCATGTACATAAATAAATAATGCAAAGGCATTCTTTGTCAAAATATCTTCACCTCAGGACAAAAATGCTCAGTTTTATTACAACATTATGGAAATTACCAGGCCCTTTTCGCTATTAATTTAAGATGGACAGATGCTGATGTTGACCTTATTTTCTTCCTGGATAGGGATGGTAGATACGCAGATGCTCTGAAGAAATGTTTGGTTGATGCAGCCTGAACCTGTTACGAAGTGAAACTAAGAATACAAAACACACATACACACACACACACACACACACACACACACACACACACACACACAAAGAAAAATATAGCAGCATGTGTAACCGCTTTGTCTTTTATCCAATATTTGCTATAAAATAAAATAACTGCAGTATATTACTGTGCCAGCAAATATTCTTCTTATTATTATATTTTTAATAGTTTAATAGAATCAAAATGTATTACCCTCTCTAAATAGATTGTATTTAAATTGTATGGATGTGAGATACAGCTAGTTATAAGGTCCAGTGGGGTGCACTTTGAATATCTCCACAATTACATATTAAGACAGGTAATAAATTATTGGTCTACGCACAAAAAATACAGATATGAGTAATTATCACCAGTTATCATAATATCTAAGCCCATCTCCTGAATTTAACTTCAGTCCCTTCATGTAACTTCTTTTAAATTGTCCAGATTTAAGAATGCTGCTATACATGTAATGTACACACCCTCTTTTGCCCATTTATCAGACATTGTACATGAAAGCCACTAGTTTTCAACATCATCAACATTGTGACAATTATTACAAACACCCGGTAAAAAGCATAGATAATCAATGTCAAGCTATTATTATAAAGGCAGGCTTTTTTGCAATTTACAAAAAAAAAAAGGCTAATAAAATAATCTCTCTAAAGATTTGGTTTGAAAAGTGTAACTGTTCTCACCAAGGAGATCCCTGGTCTAACTACCTGTGAGCTTTGTGCGCAAATTTTGTCTCAGCTGTCTTTTTATGAAAATAAAGATTTGAAGTAAGTGAGAGAAGAGAATATTTAAACAGTTATTTTGTTATGGGAAACAATATGCTTTATATTACGATTAATTTCCATCTGATATTGTATTACTAAACCTTGACTAACATCCCCTTGTTATGGGTGAGCTGCCCCACTTGCTGTAAGACAAAGTCAAATTCCTAAATATGTGCCTATTGCTAATTCTCAGTGTGTCCTCAGACAAATATTGCTGCTATGAAACACCAGGCCCAGTAATCAATCATATCACCTCCATGAACCTGGGCTGCCATTTATTAAGTGCTGAACAAATGGAGCAAATCTGGAGAGCGGCTGTTTCGGAGGCTCGTGAATGTAAATCCAGGTAGCAAAATAAATAATTATAGGGCTATCGTTTGTCTTTTTATCTGTACGAATACCAAGTATGGTAATGAGAATATAAAGGTACTCCTAGTACTGGCTAATAATACAAGGTATGTAACATTTTGTAATTGTACTCAGTGCATCTGGACGATATGCAACAGCCCTCTTCCTACAAGACTCTCAAGCAAAGATAACAGCTGATGATGTCAAGCCGTACTTGCCGGCCATCAAGACTAGTCTCAGGAACAGTGGGTGGATATGCAATGTTAACCCCAACTCCATATTGTCCTGAAAGGCTTAGCAACAAATGATTAAGGATTCCCCTAATTATTCTGCAGAAGAGAGGTCGGTTTTACATCTCATTACAACGGCAGCTATAGCCTTTTGGATTATTTTGCTTTCAGTTTTCTTGTAGCAGTAGAAGTACTTTATTTATCCCCCATTGGGGAAATTGAGATACTACAGCAGAAATAACCAAAAAAAGGAAAATATAATAAATAAATCACGCAACAACAAGTAATACATACAGGACACAGTGGAATTGTACAGTGGAAGTGCAAATGAACAGTGCACAAAAAAGCAGAGTGCAGAACAGGTTAATGATACTGGCTAGTAGAGACCAGAGTTCTGGCTCACAGTGCAGCATTATGAAGTCTGATGGCTGATGGCAGGAAAGATTTCTGATAGCGCTCTTTCCGACACCATGGGTTGATCAGTCTAGCGCTAAAGGAGCTCCGCGTTTCCTCCACCATGTCATGGAGGGGGTGGGAGGCATTGTCCATAATGGCCCATAGTTTGGACAGTGCCCTTGCCTCTGCCACCTCCTCCAGGGTGCCAAGATTAAACCCCCAGCACAACACCGGCATTCCTGATCAGTTTGTTAATCTTGTTAGCGTCCCCCACCTTGATGCTGGCACCCCAGCACACCACAGCATAGAAAATGGCACTTGTGACCACAGGCTGGTAGAAAGTGTGCAGTAGTGAGCTGCACACATTAAACGACTGGAGTCGCCTCAGAAAGTGAACCCTGCTCTGTCTGTTCTTGAACAGGGCCATAGTGTTCACCGCCCACTCCAGCCTGTTGACTCCCAAGTGGACTCCCACGTACTTATAGGGCCCGACCATCTCAACATCCATCCCCTGGATGTGGACAGGGATCGAGGGGGCCCATCACTATCTCCATTGTCTTAGTGATGTTGAGCAGAAGATGGTGTCTCATGCCCCATCCCACAAGGTCCTCCACCAGGCCCCTATACTCCTCCTCATGACATCCCTGATGCACCCCACAATAGCAGTGTCATCAGAGAACTTCTGCAGATGGCACTTATCAGAGATGCATCTGAAGTCGGAGGTGTACAGGGTGAACAGAAAAGGGGACAGTACTGTCCACTGAGGAACCCCCGTGCTGCTCACCACCTGGTCTGACACACAGCTCTGTAGCCACACAAACTGTGGTCTGTCAGTCAGATAATCAACAACCCAGGAGACTAAGGGGGCTTCCACCTGCATTTGTCTCACCTTCTCTCCCAGTAGCCGAGGCTCTATGGTGTTGAAGTCAAAAAATCCAGGAGAGAGTAAGCCCTCTGGAGCAGGTAGATGATAGCATCGTCCACTCCGATGAGAGGCTGGTAGACAAATTGCAGGGGGTCAATGAAGGTACTGACTAGCCGCTCCAGGGTCTTCATGAAGTGGGATGTTAGAGCAACCAGCATGTAAGTCATTAAGATCTTCTTGGGCACCGGGACCAGGCAGGAGGGCTTCCACATCACTGGGACCCTCTCGAGGCTCAGACTCAGGTTAAACAAGTGCTGAAGTACTCCACAAAGTTGGCTCGCGCAGATCCTCAACACCTTAAGGCTAAAACCATCTGTGCCAGGGACCTTGTGCCTGTGATGCATCTCCAGTTCTTTCTTAACCTGGGTGGTTGTGAATGACAGAGGTGGTAGGGTTTATAATGTGTTGGCAGTAGTGGGACGGGTTGATGGGTTCTTGATAGTAGTAGTAGTAGCGGGGGAAGGCGTTAATGGGTCTTTGATAGTCGGGGGTGGCCGTGGGGGGTTTTGGGGGCTAGTTTGGAGGGAAGGCTGATAGGGCTGTTAAAGAACTGGTTTAACCATTGGCACGGCTCCGATCTTCCTCGGCTGGTCCATCACTCGGCTGTTTATAGCCAGTGATGTTTTTCATTCCCTACCACACTCTCTCTCACCCTATCCTGCCGTAGCTGGTCATCCAACTTGGCTCTGTAAGCCCTCTTCCCCTCCCTGATCCTAAACTTCAGCTCCTTCTGGACTCTCTTCACCTTGTCTCTATTACCATCCCTGAAGGACCTCTTCTTCTTGTTCAGCAGGGCCTTCAGTTCGCTGGTAATCCAGGGTTTGTTATTGGGAAAACAGCGGACTTTCCGAGTCAGTAATGCAGTCAGTGAGACTGTCAATATCCTCTCCACAAGGCTCACTGATTATGGTCCGATCTTCCCAGTGGTCGAAGTGCTGAGGAAATGTATGCATCCTTAACGTTTGCATACAGCAAATCCAAAGTCTTATTATTTCTGGTTGGGAACTTCACTAATTGTTTGAAGGTGGGTGGAGATAATGAAATGGTGGCGTCCCCGG